>JAZKLR010000544.1:600000-1158658 GCA_037103525.1 Ganaspis brasiliensis | reverse complement strand
TGATTTTCGCCCGACAATGATTCGTGTTTATTGACAATGTAATCTCAAAATTGCAGTAATAACAGATTAAGTCTCTTTTATTGAGAAGAAAGCAAGAATATTCAAAACAAAATTATGTACAATAAATCTGTCAAAAGGGTATAATTGCATTTGTCCTCTTAAGGCTTGAAAAGATGCGCGAAAATGTCTTCTTTTGGAGCTTAACTTCTTGTCTGTTGGCAGCGATATTGACAATTTTACGGTGAGCTTTGAAGATTTTGTGCTTGGAGATTTGGAGATAATCCAGTGGAAGACTGGTGATGACTGTCTTGGAGAAAAAAAAAAAAAAAATTTTTGAGGATGGCTATAAGGACGCTTTGTGGGATCTATTTCATTTGGGATTAGGACTAATAGATACGCATCATACTCGCAGGTTAACTCGGTTTGCCAATTTACGATATTGGTTAAAGGTTAACCTCTGGAGACCATGAGATTAGTCGGTTTCTGTCAATTGAAGGATCGCCCGCGGTGTAAGAGCGTCGCTTCTAACCAGATTGCTGGTCGAAGTCCGGACAGATAAGATTTTACCATTTTTATCCTACTCTCGCTACAACAAGATCTGAGCGAAAGAAACTTGGAAAAAGAAAAATGGTCTACGACTGTCATTGTGTTTGGTTTGAGAGATTTTCGACGTTTCTCCTGCCTGAACGCTTCTGTTATGAATGAAGAAGCAATTCAAGCTGAAATCTTGAAGAGAGCTACGCCTACGACTGACAGCTAAATTCGTTTTTGTTATGTCAACTTCTTAACCTGAAAATTAACGAAATATGATTAATAGAATGGCACAAAAGTGATCTGTTAATATGTTGTTGGTGACTTGTTGTACGGGCTATAGAAAAGTCTTAAATAAATTTTTAGAATTAGGGTGTTATTGGAAAAAAAGTTTAAAAATTTTGTACGAATTGAAGATGTTTACTATTTTCATTATCTGATAAAGTGTGAAGAAATTTGGTAATTTTTATCCAAGCTCATCAATTAATATAATTAGTTTAATAAGTCAAAAGTAATGTATCAGTAGATCATTCTGACGCAGGATATTATAAGATTTTCAAATATTCCATATCCTAAATATCCTAAGTCCCTATCTAATGTTTTGACCAAAATATCCTGATTTGATGACGGTAGTGTAATTATTCAAAAAATATTAATAAACTCGAAATACATTATTGAATTAGTAGATTAAAACTATTAATTTAAAGAAGATTTTAGGCCTATTATTAGATTATGAGTCTAAAAGTTTAAATTAACTTATCTTTAAAGATTAATAATTTTAAGTTAGATAAGACTATTAATTTTCAAAGTTAAAAGAATAAAAGTAATTTATATAAATTATTTTAATATGGCAGATTAGTGCAATTATTAATTATTAATGGTTTATGTTAATAAATCACGATATTATTTAAATTAGTCGATAAAGTATTTAAAAATTCTTGTATTCGACAAATTGTTCAAAAAGTGGTAAAAGATTAATGTACAACTGAAATTATTTTAAAATGTGTTTAAAAATTATTTTAGATTTCAAAATATCTAAAAAACTATGTTTAAAAATTATTTGTATTATTCAAATGATTCAAAAAAGTGTTACCAAATTATTTTACCATTCAAACTATGATAAGAAAAATAGTTTTGAAATTCTGTTAGTATACGAATTGTTTAAACAAATGTTGAAAAATAAAAAAATTCCATCACGGAAAATTGTTACCAAGTTATTTTATTCTTTAAATTATAAGTACCGGACGTAAACAAACAAACAATTTTGATTTTATTTTTTAAATTGTTAAAAAGAACAGGGTTCAAAAATATGTTGCGGATTTCAAACTATTTATGAAGGTGGTACTAAATTATTATAATATTCCAATTATTTAAAAAAGTATTTACAACTTATTGTAATATTCAAATTTGTCAGGAAATGTTAAGGGTTTTTTTTTTCTAATTCTAATTATTCGAAAAAGTGTAAACAATTGATTAAATTATTCCAATGATTTTAAACAGTATTTCGAGGTTATTGTAGTATTTAAATTATTTATAAAAGTGTTAACAAATTTCAAATGTTATAAAGAAAATGTTGAAAATTATTGCATCATTTAAATTTTAAGATAACTAATTTTTTAGAAAAATTCTGATTAGCAATTCAATTAGTCAAACTTTAAATATTTTTTAGTTATGTTTGACTAATAATTAGTCATATTTGACTAATTATAAGTTAAATTTCACTAATTGCCAAAACAAAAACTAATCCTCGATTTTCCTATTTAATAGTTATTTTTAACTAATTCAGATTTAGAGAGTAGTTGTTTATAATTAATTTAAATTATTAAAAAAATATTCATCGTATCATTCAAATTACTAAAAGCATCTATTGTATTATTCAAACCTAATAAAACACTTTTTAAAAATCTTTTCGATTATTTAAATTATTTCATAAAATGTTGTTACACTATTATAAATATTAATCGAGCTTTTAGAAATTTTTTCTAAAAATCAAAATTCTTGTATTTTTTTAATTTTTTAGAAAGTGTTTACAATTTTGTTTCTAGTTAATTACAAAAGTTCAATAAATATTCAATATTATATGCAAATTGCGTGATTACTGACTAGATGCAAAAAAATTATTGCATTATTTATATCACTTTTAAAAAGTGTTAATATGTCGTTTTCGTACTATTTAAAAAAATGTTTAAAAATTGTGGTGTTATTTAAATTATTGAAAACAGTATTAACTAATTTTATTATTATGCAAATTATTCGAAAACGTGAATACGAATTTTTACATTATTCAAATCATCCGAACAAGTGTGAATAATGTATTCTTTATATTATTTGATAATGTGTTAAACAAATTTTTAAACCAATTTATCCTACTCAAAAATTAGAAATAATAAGTTAACTATTCCTTTACACTTTCAAATTTCAAGAGGAGGTTATAATAAAAATAATTAATATTAAATAAATATTAACAAAAATATGACATATTACTAAGAATAAAATAATAATAGTAATTATAATTCTAGAGAAAACGAAATCTTATTTTGAGGTATAAAAATAAAAAAAATTTAAAGTCTGTAATAGTGTATACCATATTCGACGAACATGTGCAAAAATATTATAATATTATTTACATTGCTTAAAAAAGAAAAAAAGACAATGTAAATAAGAAGATAAAAAAATTTAAATGTCCGTAAGGATACACTGTTGCGTCAAAACCACAGGTTGAAAATAAAATTGAAAGTTTTATTACATTTTTCATGGTTGTTTGTTCTTCAAACACTTTTACATTTTTTATTGTAACTGTACAGATTTTTATTATTCACGGGAGAAAAGTAGGTATATTATTATAATAATATCGGCGTAAAATATTCTGTCATCTGTAGAAAAAAAATATAGAATCGTTATTTGCATGATTTTTTATAATAATAGTTAAATTAATAATTATTATTATTCCGGGAGAGATGGAATACCTTTTTTAAAATCACCGCCAAATCTAAGGAAGTTGACAAGAAATTCCAATTTTTTGTAAAATACTTTAACCTTTGTACATTAGCACTTAAAGCGGTTTTTCATTTTTTTAAATTTAGAAAAAAATTTATAAAAAAACAAAAATTCCAGGAGAGATCAAAATGAAATCGTCCAAGTGAGACGAAACACGGTGTTTTTTTAAATGATCTTGTGACGGAAAATAAAGTATACTCAATTTATAAAATATAAAATAAAAATTTATAACAAATATAAACTTTCCTTATGTTATTCTAGAACATTTTTGGTTTCATTTAAAATTTTTTTATTTTATGAAATTATTGGTACGAGACTTTAAACGTTTTTTTGTATACCGCTCTCTAAATCTGAATTAGTTAAAAATAAATAATTATTAGTAAAATCGTAACTGAGTTTTTACTTTAGCAATTAGTGAAAAATAATTAATTATTTGTGAAAAAATAGGTAAAAAATGGTTGGATTAGTAATCAGAATTTGATTAAAATATTAGTTATTATGACATAACCTAATTATTATTATTAATTTCAATATATATTGAAACTTTTACTTAAGTTTTATATCAGGCGCCTAAACATATTTAAATTTACACGAAGTTAATTAAAATTCATCAAATTAAAAATAAATACATACACATAACATTAAACCAAAAAACTTTGTGTTCTAGTGACTCTCGGTTTTATAAACGACGAAACATAATTTTCTTTATAATCTTTTTAGCAAGAAATTTCCATTTTATATTTTCTTATACACACGGAAAAAATTAATTTTTTAAATTTAACAAAATTTTTTTGTACTCTAGGATAAGAACATTTACAAAACGCAGTTTTGGGTAATATTCAGAGCAATATGTGTAAAATAGTTTAAACTTTCAGCACGAGTTACGAAATTGTTTACAGTAATTTTAAATTATTTTGCACTTTGTGATAAAATTATAGGATATTTTACAAAACTGTTCTGCACCCAAAATTTATTATAATTTTAATTATTTGCTACAATTTTCAACTATTTTTATCATTTTTCAAAAAAGTGTATTCAATTTATAATTGTTTTCATTATTTTTTTAATTTATCCCCTAAATTTTGAACTCAATTTTAGCAAGTTTCAATAATTTTTTTAAAATTTTTTCTTTAAACTAATTCAGTTTAATTAATTTCTTACAATATCAAATTAGGTTCATTATTTATTAATTAATTTTCAATTTCTTAAATCATTTTTTTAATTATTTTTACAAAATATGATTTTTGGTTTTTTTCTTCAATATAAAATTATTAATGTCAATTAAATAATGGAAGAACATAACTTATCGTTAATTTAATTATCAGTTTCACTATTTCCATCGTTTTTCATAATCATTTTAGAAATATTTTTCAATATTATAAAACCTGTTTCATGCTTCATCAATTTTTATTAAATTCTTATTTATTGTTTTTCGATTTTAGTTCTATTTTTCAGTTATTTAAATGATGTTCTTCGATTTTCAATCACTTTCTTTCATATCAAATAAATTCTGTAATTTTCTTAATTTTTTTTCTTAAATTTCCATAATCATCTTTAATTTCCAACTATTTTTATCATTTTTCAAGTAGTCTTGCATATCTTAAATATATTCCGTAATTTTTTCAATTATTTTTTACAAGTTTTTATTATTTTCTTCAATTTTAAATTATTTCTATCATTTTTCAATTATTTTTAAATTTATTTTCTAATTTTTTAAAATTATTTATCTCAAGTTTCAGTTCTTTTTTCAATTTACAATTATTTTTATTATTTTGGAATTATTATCTTTCAATTACAGAAATATATTGTAATTTTTTCAATTATTTTGTGCAACACCTGTAAGAAAAGTTCCATTTATCTTGCCTGAAAAGTAGACGCAAAATAGGTAATTTCTGCACATAGCAACAATGTATACTTTGCTGCATACTGTGCAGAAAAGTGCACTTTTCTGCACACTTTTCCGTCTGGTAGGTACCCGCGCAATTATTAATTAGTGCTTTATCTGAACAGGTGTTGCACAAAATAGCGTGTGGACCTCGAGCGAAAGAAGATTTTCCGTCTTCGTGCAAATTGCTGCGCTCGCTTCGCTCGGGCAGCAAATTTCGCACTCGTCGGAAAACACCTCCTTTCTGCTCTTGGTGCACAATATACTATTTCACAATTTAAAATTATTTTCTTCAATCCTTAATTATTTTTATTCCTTTGCAAACATTTTCTCTTATTTTGTTATTATTTTAATTATTTTTCAACTAATTTCTTAGATTTTAAAATATTTTTTTCAAATTTTAATAATTTTCTTCAATTCCTATTTTTATCATCTAGCCCGAATAGAATTCCTACAATTTATAATTATTTTTACTATTCCTCAATTAAATTACTGAATTTCCAATTATTTATCTCATTTTTCAATTCTTTTCTTCAATTTTCCTTTTTCCTATCTTTTTGCAATTATTTTCTCCATCTTTTAACTAGATGTATTAATTATTTTTAAACTAATTTCCTAAATTTCATTTATCATCTCAAATCTATGTTATTTTATATTCACTTTACAATGTTTTAATCATTCTTATATTATTTTTCTCAAATTTCAATTATGTTGGCCAATTTTTAATTATCTTTCTCATTTGCAATGGTTATTACAAATTACGTATTATTTTGATTATTTGTTGATTAATTCCAACAATTTCAATTCTTTATCTCAAATTTCCATGATTTTGTTCAATTTTTGATTAATTCTATAATGTTTTAATTATTTTCCTCAATTTCAAATTCTTGAAATCAACACGTAATAAAAATTAAGTATAAATTTTATTAAATTACTTTAGAATTTATGAGAATAGTGCCTAAAAGCAAAACTTTCCTATCTATAGGAATTTTAACCTTTAGAAAAATCATTCGTATCATTGCTAAATAATTTGAAACTTTAATATAGTCTATAGCAAATTTAATATAATTTTTTTAAAGTTTTAAATTATCAACCTGAAATTGTCTCTTTCTGTTCCTTTTTTCCTAAAAGCGTAAAAAACACTTTTATAAAATTTATAATGAATTTTCTTTCCATGTAGGTACTTTTTTTTACTTATAATTATTTTTCTAAAATTGCAATAATTATCTTCAACTTTATATTATTTTCATCATTTTTCAATCATTTCACTCAATTTCAATTATTCTGATTTTTATTCAAACAATTTCTAAAAATTTTAAGTATTTTCTTTCTCATATTATTATTATTTCTTTTTTTAAATTTAATTTTATAAATTTTTGGCCATACAAATAAATCTTGTTTTATTTATCTTTAAGTGTCTTTAAAATATTTATAAATGTTGATAACAAAAGCTGTAGAAATTAATGGCGCGCTAGCATGTATAATCTAGTTATAAATAATTATAAATGAATTTATTACTCGAAATTAAATAAGATTGTTAACTTTTGCATTAAGATAATTGCGTTAATTAAGAAAGCTTTAATTTACTAAGTATTCAGGTAGGAAAATTCGGCGACTGCCAGAAACTGAGTTCTGCAAATAACATTTAGAGTTGTAAAATTCTCGGTAATTTAAAATCTGGTTACATTCTCGAGAACATAACCGAGAATATTCTTCTTCCGGAGAATTAATGAGAATTTTTTATGTTTGAATGAGCCCCACTATTTTGAAACACAATCAATTTCTTAAAAAAAAAATTTTAAAAATAGATAAAAAACAAAATAATTATCATTACAAATTAACTATAAGTCAATGAAATATAAGAATTATTATAAAATATAACAATTATGAACAATTTTAAAATGAAAGAAAGTAATTTAAATTTGAGAAAAATACTTCAAAATCTTAGAAATAAAATGAAAAAAATTAGTGTAATGAAAAATTTGAGAAAATAATTGAAAATGGAAAAAAAATTATTCAAATTGAGATAAATAATTGAAAAGTTAGAAAATTCAATCAGAAAATAATGAATATGATTAAAAATTTAAAAAATAATTATGAAGGAATAATATAAATAATTTGAAATTGAAGAAAATAATTAAAATTTAAAAAAATAATTGAAAAAATTGCATAATATATTTTAAATAAAGGAAATTTAATGAAAATTTCAGAATAATATTTCAAACTTTCAGAAGTTAATTGCATAAAAAAAAAGAAAATAATTAAAAATTAGAGAAAATAAATGAAAAAAGATAAACATAATTTTAAATTAAGAAAAACAATTTTTAATTTAAGAGAAATAATTGCAAAACATACAGAATATAGATAAATAAAATACGAGAAAATCATGGATATATATAATTGAAAATTGAATAGAAAAATAAAAATTACAGATCAATAATAATTAAAAAAACTTTTTGGAAATTATGGAAAAGAAAGTAAGTAATTGAAAATAATAAACAAATAATATAAATAATTTAAAATTAAATTAAATAATTGAAAATGATTAAAAATTATGAAAAATAATTTTAAAAAATAAGAATAATTAAAACTTGTGGAAAATAATTGGAAAATGATTTTAAATTTTGAAACTTGAAGACAATAATTGAAATATGATGAAAACAATGATAAATTGAAAAAAAAATTCTTACTTTTCTTTCATTTTCAAGTATTTTTTTTAAATTTCAATTTAAATCTTAAATCTTCAATTTAATTCTTTAATCTTTCATTTATCTATTTTTTTAATTTTCAATTATTTTTTTCAGTTTTCAATTGTATTATACGTTTTTCAATTACTTTATTCAAAATTCAATAATTCTCGCATTCTTTTAATTATCAAATATTTTCTTTAAATTACAATACAATTCTTCAACCTCCAAATGATTTCTTTAATTTTCATTTATTTTTTACAATTTTTCCCATTATTTTCATCAGTTTTCAATTGATAATTTTTTTTTCTCCTTTAATATTATGATTATTCCTCAATTACATTTTTCTTTTCAAATGACGTTCTCACAAAAAATTTTCTTTAAATTTGAATTATTTTGATAGATTTTCAACTTATTCCTTAATAGTAATTAATTCCCGCATTTTTTCAATTATCAATTATTTTATTTCAATACAATACATGAATTTCCAATTGATTTCTTTAATTTTCATTTATTTCTTACAATTTTTTCAATTATTTTCATCAGTTTTCAATTAACAATTTATTTTTTTCCTTCAATTTTATGATTATTCATCAATTAAATTTTTTTTTCAAATGCCGATTATTCTGACCATTTGTAGAATTTTTTTTCAATTGTTAATTATTTTTTTTAATAGTTAATTATTTTCGTCAATATTTCATTATTTTCGTCATATTGTAATTTTTCTTTTAACTATCCATTATTTTCTTGAAATTTACATTTCATTCTTAAATTTCCAATTTATTTCTTCAATTTTTAATTATTTTTTTTAATTCCCAAAAATTTTCTTTAAATTTAAATTATTTTGATCGATTTTCAATTAAATCCTTAATATTAATTAATTCCCGCATTTTCTCAATTATCAATTATTTTATTACAATACCATTCTTCCACTTCCAAATGATTTCTTTAATTTTCATTTATTTTTTACAATTGTTTCCATTATTTTCATCAGTTTTCAATTGACAATTTATTTTTCTCCTTCAATTTTATGATTATTCATCAATTAAATTTTTCTTTTCAAATGACGATTATTCTCAACCTTTTTTCAACTTTTTTTCAAATGTTTATTATTTTTTTTAATGGTTAATTATTTTCGTCAATATTTCATTATTTTCGTCATATTGTAATTTTTCTTTTAATTGTCAATTATTTTCTTCAAATTTACATTTGATTCTTTAATTTCCAATTTATTTCTTCAATTTTTAAATTGTAAATTTTGTAAATAAATAAATTTTATTTATCATAAATAAATTTATATGTGTAAATTGTGAAATAAATAAATAAATAAATAAATTTTTAATTATTTTCTTTAATTCACAAAAATTTTCATTAAATTTGAATTATTTTGATAGATTTTTAACTAATTCCTTAATATTAATTAATTCCCGCACTTTTTCAATTATCAATTATTTTATTTCAATACAATTTTTGAATTTCCAATTGATTTCTTTAATTTTCATTTATTTTCTTCAATTTTTTCCATAATTTTCATCAGTTTTTAACTGGCAACTTATTATTCTCCTTCAAATTTATAAATATTCATAAATTACAAAATTTTTTTCTACTAATGACGATTATTCTCACTATTTGTCTATTTTTTTTTAATTATTAATTATTTGTTTTAATATATTAATAAATTTTTTAATATTTAATTATTTTTGTCATATTGTCTTTTTTCTTTTGATTATCAATGAAAACAATTATTTTTAATTAAAAGAAATTATTTTTTTGAAATTATCATTTAATTGTTGAATTTCGAATTTAGTTTTTCAATTTTTAATTATTTTCTTTAATCTTGAATTTTTTTTATCGATTTTCAATTGATTCCTCAATATTGAATAATTCTCTTATTATTTCAATTATTTTTTACACTCATAAAAATTGTTTTAAAATTTCAATTCAATTATTTAATTATCGAACTATTCTCTTCAATTCTCAGTTATTTTTTTCAAATTTAAACTCCACGTTTTAATGTTCAATTATTTTCTTTAATATTAACAAATTATCACCTTTTTTCTATCATTTTTTTTCGATAATCATTAAGTTCTTTGAATTTTTATTTTCATTCATCAGTTTTCAATTGTTTTCTTCCAGATTCATTAATTCTTGGCATTTTGAAATTTCTTTTTTAAATTTTGAAGTATATTCTTTAAATTTCAATTCTTTAAGTATAATCTTTAATTTTTAATTGCTTTCTTCAATTTTCAATTATTTTTTTTCGATTTTCAATCCAGTTGTTAAATATGGAATTATTTCCAACAATCATTCCCAGGGCCGGATTGGGAATTAAAAGCGGCCCGGGAAAGATATTCAAAGCGGCCCCTTTCTATATAATTGGAAATTTTTATTAACATTTAAAACTAAAATATAAAAATATTAAATTATTTTATTTAAACTTATCAATAATTTAATTATTTGGAATTTCTTGAACAGTAGCATTCTCTACTGCCATTTGTACGAAAGCAGCAGTAATTTCTTAGTTTAATGAACACCTCAATCTGGTTTTAACCAATTTTAAAGGACAAAAAATGGACAATTTCTATTAAACAAATATAATAAAAAAATTTTGAGAGAATTTCCTGGCTTTAAAAATTGCTCTGAATGTATTCCTATCTACCTTAACCCCTTCAGCATCAAAAACAACCCTTTAAAATCATTCCCTGATCTTCAATCAAGAAATGGACAATTTTTATTAAATAAATATAATAAAAAGTTTTTTAGCGAATTCCCCGGCTTTAAAAATCGCTCAGAATGAATTTCTATCTACTTTGCCCCCTTTAGCATAAAAAAAGTCGGCTTTCATTCACCTGAAAATCATTTTTTCAATAAGTACCCAATTACTTTCTTTAATTTACAATTATTTTCTTCAAATCTCAATTATTATCTTCTATTCACAATTATTTTAATTAATTTTTAATCATGTTTTTTAATTTTCAAATATTCTCTTTAATATTCAATAATTTTCGGCTTCTTTCAATATTTTTATCAATTTTCAATTGTTTTCTTCAATATTCAATAATTCTCATTTTTTCAATTGTTTTTCCAGTTTTCAACTATTTTCTTCAATTTTCAAATATTTTCGGTTTTTTTCAATTATTCTTTTCAGTTTTCAAATATTCTCGTTTTTTCAATTATTTTTTCAGTTTTCAATTATTTTCTTCGATTTTCAAATATTGTCGGTTTTTCAATTATTTTTTTTCAGTTTTTAATTACTTTTTCAGTTTTCAAATATTCTCATTTTTTCAATTATTTTTCAGTTTTCAATTATTTACTTGAATTTTTAATTATTTCAGTCAATATTCAATAATTCTCGATTTTTTTTCAATTATTTTTTCAATTTTCACTTGTTTCCTTCAACAGGCAATTATTTTCCAAGAACTTCAATCCAGTTCAATTTTTTATAATCCAATTAAATTTACAATTATTTTCTACAATTACTACAGTAATTTTCTTTCAATTTTTATTCTTAGTTATTTCTGTTCTAAATTTTAATTTACATTCTTAACTTTTAAGATAATTCTGTTGAAATGTAAACTTTTTAATGTTGCAATTTTTCGAATTTTTTGCAATTGTCCTTTATTTTCGTCTTTTTTCAATTATTTTCTTTCATATTATTCAATTATTAATCATTTTCTTGAAATTTCAATTCAGTTCTTTAATTCTTTAATTATTTGTATCCAATCACAATTCTTGTCTTTTATTGATACTTTTTTTCATTTTCAATTATTCTCTCAATTTGAAAGTATTTTCTTCAAATTTTAATAAAGTTTAATTTTTCAAAAAGCAATTAAACTTTCAATTGTTTCTAGAACTATTCCTATCATTTTCTTTCTTTTTTAGTTTTTTTTAATTTCATGTTTATCTTTTTCTGTTTAAAATGATTTCTGTCAGTTTTTAATTTAATAATCTTGCCATGTTTAGAATTTTTTCCAATTGGCAATTATTTTATTCAATATTTAATAATTCTCGGCTTTTTTCGATGATTTTTTCAATTAACAATATTTTTCTTGAACTTTCAATTCAATTTTTCAACTATCCTCTTAAATTCACAATTATTATTTTCTTTAATTTTGAATTTTTTTCTTCATTTTTCAACTATTTCTTCTAATTTGAAATTATTTTCTTCGATTTTCAACCAACTTTAACTTTTTGAAATCCCATTCAATTTCCAATTATTTGTTATAATTATTCCTACAGTTTTCTTCAGTTTTTAATTGTCAATTATTTTCTTAAATATTCACCAATCCTGGGCTTTTTCACTCTTTTATACTATTTATTTATTTATTGATATAGTAATTTGTAAATTATTTATTATCAATAATTTTTTTGAAATCTCAATTTAACTCCTTAATTCCTCAATTTTTCTATCTAATTCACAATTATTTTCTTCATTTTTTAATTATTTTGGCAATTTTTAATATTATTTTCTTCTTATCAATTTGTGATTATTTCTTCAAATTTCAATCCCGGTCAATTTTTTAAAATTAAAATTTTTTTCAATTATTATTATTTCTGTAAATTTTTTCCTTTTTTAATTTCCAATTGTTTTTTTAAAATATTATATTTGTTCTTTAATTTTTTAAATTATTTTTGTCAATTGTCGATTTATTAATCTTGTCATTATTCCAATTTTTTTCATTTGTCAATTATTTTCGTCATTTTTTAGTTATTTTAGGTCGATATTATCAACTCGAGAACATTTTTGGGTGGTCAAGAGATTTTGAGATCAATATCAATATTGCTCAAATATGATATCGTCTTGATATCGTAAAGCACTAAGAAATAATGGTCAAGAGAACAAAATAATTTAAAAAGTTAAAGATTAGTTATAAAATTTTTTGAGAATTATTGAGGATTGAAAAAATTGAAGGAGATAATTGAAAATTGAGGAATGTAATGGAAATTTAAAAAATGTAATTAAAAATTGAAAGAAGTAATTGAAAAAGTCTAGAATTCTTGAATATAGAAAAAAATAATAATTGAAAACTGAAGAATGAAATTGAAAATTGAAGAATGGAATTGAAAGTTGAAGATAATAATAAATAAGAATTGTAAAAAATAGTTGTAGAATCGAACAATTTAATTGAAATTCTACAATTTCTGTGATTGAAAAGAACATAGAAAGAAGCCGAAAATGATTGAATGTTGTAAAATTAATTGAAAATAGAAAAGAGTAATTGAAAGTTAAATGAAATTTAATTACATAAATTAAATTATTAATTAGACCTACAAAAATACCGGCCCGCCTAGCGGCGGCCCACCGGGATTTTTCCCGGTATCCTGAATGGCCAATTCGGGCCTGATCATTCCTATAATTTTCTTAATTTTTAAATTTGCAATTATTCTTTTTAAACTTAATATTACTTGTTTAATGTTTACAATTATTTTTTTCAGTTGTCTATTAATCTAGTCATTTTTTGAATTTTATTTTCAATTGACAATAATTTTCATTATTTGAATTTGCAAAAGTTTAAAGTTTTAAATGACCAACAAAAATGCAAAGTTTGTCTTTTATGTTGATATAGTTATTTTATATAATTCTTATTATTAACATTAAAATTCACTAATAAAAATGACACAAGAGATTTTGTTTTCGTAAATTGATTGAGAAAATTTGACTTAATTTGATAAATAAATAAAAAACTTAAATTCTCATAAATCCTCGATTAGAATTTTGGTCGGTTATATTCTCGTTCTCATTAAAAAAAAAAAAAAAATGCTTTGTACTCTTGGACAGTCCAAGAGTACAAAGCATTTTTGTAAAATTTAGAAAATTATGTTTAAACCTATTCTATTAGACACTTGTGTAATTAAAATTTCATTTGATAAATAATTTTCCAAAATACAACAAGTGTACCATCTCTCCCGGACTTATCCTAAGCTCCTTATTACAATAAACAAGAAATACTGATGCCGTGTCAAATTACAAATGAAAGATATAGTTGAGTTAAAACAACACTTGCAAATATTTGAAACACGTTTTGGAATATCTTGCGCCGAAGAAAAACCCGTAACCGATAATAAATTTAAATGACGCTTGAGGCGACCCATTCTCTCATCACCTTTCGAATCTCTGTCTATTCATCGCTCATCTCCCTTCCAGAGCACAGATCCTCAACGGAAAGACTCGGTCGATTGGCTTGCAGCCAAGAGTGCTAGCTGTCGTACGAACAATGCATCATGGAAACGCGCCCAAAGCACATCCCTCGGGGTGGGTTATGCTGGACCCGTTTTTCACTCATCCAGAAAAAGGGGCGTGTCCCGCCAAGTCAAAGGCACTTTTCGAAATGGGATTATTCTAATACTGGTAAATATGCCGAAAAATTGCTGAACAGTTTCCAAGAAAAATAACCAGTTCAAAAGCACTCTCATTGTGGCAAATTTTGAAAACTTGCCAGAAGGAAAAATGTCTAAATGCACTGACTGTACCGTATCAATTGAAAAGCAAAGTGGACTACGACTCGGACACTGACCGGCAAAACAGAAAGAGAGAAAAATAGAGAGTGTGAGAAGGAGAGAAAAATGCAGAGCGAGAGAGAGAGAGAGAGAAAGAAGAGAGAGACACTCATTGTGCCTTTATATTGGCGCATGGCTGGTCAACTTTTATTTAGGGCCTCGCCCTTCTATGCCCGGGCGCCCCTTTTGTGGACCGGGCCCAAAACGAAAGGGGTGAAAAGAGACCATAACTTTCGCGGTTAGGTCCCGCTAATCTCTGCCACAATTTTATTTACGACTTCTTAACCGCAGCAAGAGCTTCCACAATTCACAAGCCGCCTTCTGGGATTGGCTTCTTTTCCATTCTTAATGCAGCTTTCCACAAAATCATAAAACTGTAATAAGCCCTTTTTCACCGCCCCCCCGGCACTTTAACATGGGTCAATAATAATTTGCCGCATAATGGCACTTTTCAATTGAAAGACTTAGTGTCATCATAAATAACACCAACAATATTAATAGTCAATAATCACAATAATTAGTACCGACCACAAAGGGGTTTTGAGATAAAAGTCGAGACTATTGTTTCTTCGGGGAATTGAAAACTGTTCTTGGCAATTTTAAAGAGCTATAAGTGATATCTTTTCTCATCGGGAAATCCAGTGTAAACAAGCATAATGAGTCTGGTGTGAATTAGATGGTGATGGATTTTTTTTTGGAAATTTATTGATCTATTTAAAGTATATTTTTGCAGAAGTTTGAGAAATTAATGGTAATTTTTTGTTTCCTAGCTTTAATATTATCTAATTATTTAATATTATTTAGCTTAAATAAGATAATTTTTTTTTCACTTTTTAGCGTACTTATTTACTAAATCGTAAAAATTAGTAAAAGTTCTTTTTATAATTTGGTTTATAAATAGTATTTCGTAGTTAAAATCTTTACACAAACAAATTTTATTGAAAAAAAAAATTTCCGTTGAAAATTTCAAGCTATTAAAATTTCTCTTCATGATTATTTAAAAAAAGTGAAGAATTACTACCCTTGATTAACATTTTCTTAACAACGGAAAGGTAAATTAATGAAATATTGTTGTAAAAGTTGCATTTTATTACAGATGAAAATATATTAGTTTTTTTTAAAAAATGTGTTGAACCGTGTTTTTTAAATATATTAAAATATAGTCATTTTGCGTGCTTTGTTACTGTTTCCATGTAAAAGTCCCAACTTTATAAATTCATATCTTTAAAACAGAACGGTAAAATTCAATAAAATTGTAACAGAACATGTAAAGTAATGAATTTAATATGTCATTAAAATTTTATAAGAATCTGCAGAAATTGGTTTTTTTTTTATAAACCTCCTTAAACAATGAAGAAAATGTTCAAAGAATCTTAACAAAATATAAAAAAATGAAATTTTACATAAATTACAAAAATTACAAAATTTTATTAAAACCAGTATTATGAATGAACAGATAAGAAAGTTAAGGATAATTTACATTGAAATGGAAAAATTAAAGCAAAAAGACGTAAAAATGTACTAATTGAAGAACCTGCAAAAAAAATAAATTCTTCAAAAATAAGAAAGTTTAAAAAATCCATGAAAGTAACAGAAAGAAAATTAAGAAATATGGTAATAATGCGTTTTGAAATATTAAACAGTTTAAGGAAGATTGATTAAATTGCTTTTAAAAAAAAAAAAATACTTTAAAAACTTGTTTTGAAAATCAAGCAAAAAGCAGTAATTTTTTTTAAATAAAGAATTACGTAAAAACAATTTAACAATTTTAAGAAAAAAACCAATATAAGAAATAGAGAAATTCTGCTCAAATGAGAAAATTTATTATAAGACCAAATTTACGAAAAATTAAATAAAAGAAGAAAAGTCTTTCAAAATTATAAAAATTAATAAGTTATGGCAAATGACAAAAAACTAAATAAACATTTAAAAACTCATAAAGTTGAAAAAAATTATATTTTACAACTTCCAAATTCTAATAATAAATAAAATTAATCACTGGAAAAGTAAATAAATTTTTCTAAATATTGTTAAAATAAAACTGTATTAAATTAACTGAAGTAATTTTTGTAAAAAGTATAAAATTAAAAAGAAATCTATAAAATAAAAAAGTATTACTAAACGCAAAAAAAAGAAAAAATTTTAAAAAGAAATAAAAGTTACCTAAGTGGTTTTTTAAAAATATAGAAAAGCAATATATAAAACATAACCTACTAAAAAAATTGTTTAAAAAAGAAAAAGTTGTAAGAAAGTATAATTAAATATATTTTAAGAAAGTGATATAATTTAGTGTGTAAATAAGTCTACAATTTATTGTATAATTTTCAACCGTTTTCAATTTACAATTATTCTCCTTAAATTTTATAATTATTTTTTAACTTTTGTAATTATTTTGTTCTGTTGTAGTTTCTCGACAGTTTTGGAATTTCTTTTTCAATTATCAATTATTTTGAGCATTTCTCAATTATTTGCTTTATTATTAAATTATTTTCGTCATTTTGTAATTTTCTTTAAATTATGAATTATTTTCTAAAGTCAATTCCATTCTACAATTTTCAATTAAGTTTATTCAATATTCCAAAAAACTTGACTTTTTTCAATTATAAACCATTATTTCAAATTACAATTTATTTCTTCAATTTTTTATTATTTTCTTCAAATTTCAATCACATTTTTTAATTTTCAATTATTTTTTCGAATATCAATATGCTTTTTTAATTTTAAGTACAATTGTTCAATTATTCTCTTCAGTTCTTAATTATGTTTTAAAAATGTCACTTCCATTCTTCAATTTTAAATTTTTTCCGCAATTTCAATTATTTTGTTAGATTCAATTTTTTTCAATTCAGTTGTTCAATTAGCAATTATTTCCAACTAGGTATTATTTTCATGATTTTCTTAATTTTTCAATTTTCAATTTTTTTTTAAATTAAATATTTTTGGTTTGATTTTTTAAATTATTTTTTTCAGTTGTGCAATAATCTAGCCATTTTTTGAATTTTGTTTTCCATTGTCAATTATTTTTATCATTTTTCAGAAATTATCTTCAATTTTGCTATTATTCTTGTTATTATTCAATTTTTTTTTATTTAATTATTATTTTCTTTAATTTTTAGTTATTTCGTCCAATATTTAAAATTTTCATTTATTCTCTTAAAATTTTGGAATTATTTTTCAACGTTTTCAATTATTTTTTTCAGTTGTGCATTATTCTAGTCATTTTTTGATTTTTTTTCAATTGTCAATTATTTTCTTTAATATTTTAAAATCCTCGCCTTTCGACAATTATTTTTCTCCATTATCAATACGATTCGTTCATTTCAAATTTTTATTTTCTTCAAATTTCAATTCCATTTTTCAATTCTTAATCGTTTTCTTCTTTATTCAATAACTATCGGTTTTGTTCAAATACTTTTTTGAATTTTTAGTTATATTCTTTAAATTTGGATTTAAATTTTCAATTTTCAATTATTTTATTCAATTTTAATATTTTTTTGGATTTTAAATCCATTTGTCAATGCGCAATTATTTTCAACAATTATTCTTATAATTTTCTTAATTTTTCAATTTTTAATTATTTTCTTTAAATTTAAAGTTTTTGCTGTATTTTACCAATTTTTTTCAGTTGTCTATTAATTTAGTCATTTTGTAGATATTTTCTTCAATTTATTAATTATTCTCATTTTTCAATTATTTCTTTTAATTATTAACTATTTTTCGCAATTTGAAATTATTTCCTACAATTTTTTCAATTTGCAATTAGTCTCTTAAAGTTTTATAATGATTCATTGAGTTTTTCAATTATTATTTTTTTTGGTTGTGTATTAATCTAGTCATTTTTCGAATTTTGTATTCAATTGGGAATATTTTTCACGTTTTGTAGTTTTTCTCCATTATTATCAATTTTTTTTTTAATTTCAGTTTAATTTTTAAATTATGAATTTATTTCTTCAAGTTTTTATTACTTTCTCCAAATTTTTATTATTTTCTAAAGTTTTCAATTATTTTTTTCAATTCCAATTTTTTTTGTTTTGATTTTCAATCCAGTTGTTCAATTTGCAATTAGTTTCAGCAATTATTCCTATAATTTTCTTAATTTTTCAATTTTTTAGTTTAAATTGAATGTCTATTGTTTAATTTTTTAGATTATTTTTAAGAATTGTGTATTTATCTAGCCATTTTTTGGATTTTGTTTTTGATTGTCAATTATTTTCGTCATTTTTCATATATATTCTTTTCCATTTTGTAATTATTCTCGTAATTTTCATTATTTGCATTTCTAAAAATTTATAGTTTTAAATCACGAACAGCAACGTAAAGTTTCTCATTATTCAAAAGTAAAGAAAAAGCAATTGATACTTCAAGAAAATAAATAAAAATTTAGTAAAGTAATGAAATCGACAAACCAGTTTTTTTTTAATATTAATTTTTATTTTATTTCTTATTTTTAATATTTTTTTAAAAAGAATTAATTTATTCTGTAGTTTATTTTCAATTAAATTCTAAGAAAATAATGATTTAAATGTTCTACAATAAGCCTTTCAATTTTTTAATATTACAAAATCTTGTAATTACTTTATGTCTTAAAATGAAATAATTTAAATCATAGTGTTTTATAGATAAACATTAAAATCTTTTTACTTCAGTTAAATCAAAATAATTAATTATATTCAATATGCAGTCATAATCATCGAGCAAATTATACTTTTCTATTAAATAATTACTATTCATGTATAAATTTAAAAAATTTAGTATGCCCGTTGATAATTTTAAGAGGTTATTAGATGATAATAAAGTAAATTAGCATATAATTTAATTTCAAAAATAACGAATTACAAAAAAAAAAAAATAGCTGGATACATAGTTAAAATTTTTATTTATTGACAGAATGTCTAAATAAATAAAACTTGAAGATTATTATTATATATAATAATTTCATAATTAGGGATTAAACACATCCTCCTTAAAGTAAATTCTTCCCTTAAACCTGCATAAAACAGGTTAAAAAACTAAAACTAAAAACAGGTCAAAAAACTTATTTTCAGGCGATAATGGGTTAACTACTTAATTACATACACAATTCAATAAAGTATGTCAACAGAAACTTTCGTTGATATTAAAATTTCGAAACAGTTGTTTTTTCCAAATCGACAAATTGAATAATAATTGAATCAAAAATCCCTGATGAGCGAATAATATATATTACCAACTTCAAAGTTTTTTTCCCAGTGTTATTAAGATTAGTTTCGTGTTTTTGCCGATACTATTCCAGTTTCACTAACTTTCCTTTAAGCTTCAGATTTGGTAATTACAGACAATTAGAATACGTTTAGAGAAAATTTCACTGAAACGATCAATTAAGATGATTGAAAAGAAGGGCCGACGAGCAGTGTGAAAGGTTCCATAATCAATTTCTATTATGCCTATACGACCAGAGTCTAATCGCTTTTCTTCAGCCTACACCTCCTGTTGATCCAAAACGGAAGCTGAATTTTGAAACAACACTTTTTATCTCTAATCTACTTGGTTAAGTAATTTTTTATCCGCGCGATAATTATGGTTGTGATTTTTCAAGTTGGGACACACATGTAGAAAGAAATACAGGATTTTTTGTTAATAAGTATGTAATTAGTGTTAATATGAATGATATGGAGCATGTTTAGAATCATTTTGTTTTTTATAATATAACATCGTTTTTCTCAATATTTTTTCAAATCATCTCTTTTTGTCAGTTTACTTTCGTTTCTTGATGTTCCTCACACATTTTTTATTGTTTTTACGCTCTTAACAGTTTTTTACCCTTTCATCAGTTTCACTCGTTTTTATCAATTTTCAATAATTTTTTTCCCTCTTCTTCCGTTTTCTCTGTCATTAAAATTAAATTTAAATGTAATCTTGCAAATAACGCCTATATGATACTTGTAAATACATTATGTTAAGAAATGGGATTATACTTTCAAAACGGATTTAAAAGTGATCCCTGGTTGAGGATTAAGGTTCCCTCTTTTTTTTTCCAAGGGAAAAAGTGTAGAATGGACAACGCCATTGATACCATTCATCGTGGATTTGAGCAAGTTTTAATTCTCTAATTCATTGTCAGACTTGTGATGTCATCCGGTGATGTGCCACATAGATGAATGATATATGTTTTCATTATTTTTAAATGTCTTTAGTGTCTCTTATAATTAGAGAAGTAAAGGTGCGATAAAAAAGACTTGTTTCATCACGAGTATAATCAACTTCTAAAAAGAACTTTTTAATCTGTCATGTCAAAAAACGTTGTATTATGCCCAAGCGCCAGTATAACAATCCATCAATATAATGTCGACACAAATGTTACATTTTATAGTGAAATTGCTGTGAAATGGAGATTTATTGATACAATGAAAGAGCTTAAGTGTCGTATTTATGATTCTGTATGTGTTCCATATTGTTAGAAATATATATAATAATATAATGCCTTTTATAAGAGTCATGCCAGGCAAACAAGATGCCTGAAGGGAATTTCGACAGTCAAATTACCAGGGTGGCATTATCAAAGTGTTGACTCTTCGCCTAGATGAAAGTTGAAGATGGATGGAGGCTGATCGAAGATCGATTAAGATCGAGAGCCTCAAACTCTACATATCATATGTTACATAAAACCGATTATCCATTGAAACCAGCTTCAAAAATCTAGATACTGTTGAAATGTCGTTAGAACATCTGTGAATTTTATTACACTAGGAATCGAAATCTGTAACAGAGAAAAAAGTTTTACATAATTCTGATATAAACATGAGTTTGATAAAAATTTTTATAATAATTAGACTTTTAAATTAGACAGTTTAAAAAAAGGTCTATTCTGTTTTAATCTATAACAAAAATTGGGTTCTAAACAGTTATAAATCGTTAGCTGTTATAAACAATACTAAACAACTATCGACTAATTTAAAATAGTTTTATGTCGTTCTAAACAAATCCTAAATAGTTTTAAACAAATCCTAAATAGTTTTAAACAAATTCTAAATAATTTTAAAGAAATTTTAATTAGGTTCACGTTATAGTAATCAGTTCCAAACACTTTTTGAAAGCTATAAACCGTTAGTTGTTTTAAACAGTACTAAACAATTGTAAATTAGTTCTTAACAGTTTTAAGTCGTTCTAAAGTTTCTCAACAAATCTAAACAGTTTTGAACCTATTTTAAGAAGTTTTCAACAAGTTCCTCACAAGTTCTAAATAGCTCTAAACAGTTCCAAAAAGTTTTGGAGCATTTCAACAGTTATAAGAAGAAGATTTAATAAAGTTCTAAACAAGTTCTAAGTAATTTTAAACAAATTCTAAATACTTTTAAGGAAATGCAAATTAGGTTTGAGTTATTTTAAGTAGTTCTAAACAATTTTGAAACAGTTATAAACCGTTAGCTGTAATAAACAATACTAAACAACTATGGACTAGTTTAAAATAGTTTTATGTCGTTCTAAACAAATCTAAACAGTTTTAAACCTATTTTAAGAAGTTTCAAACGAGTTCCTAACAAACCCTAAATAGTTTTAAACAAATTCTAAATAATTTCAAAGAAATTCTAATTAGGTCCACGTTATAGTAATCAGTTCTAAAAACTTTTTAAAATTTATAAAACCGTTAGTTGTTTTAAACAGTACTAAACAATTGTAAATTAGTTCTTAACAGATTTAAGTCGTTCTAAAGTCTCTAAACAAATCTAAACAGTTTTGAACCTATTTTAAGAAGTTTCAAACAAATTCTTAACAAGTTCTAAATAGCTTGAAACAAATTCTAAATAATCCACAAAACGTGTTGGAACAGTTCAACACTTATAAGCCGTTCGTTGTTTTAAACAGTATTAAACAAATATATAAATTATTTCTTAACAGTTTTAAGACGTTCTAAACAAAGCTTAACATGTTTGAACCTACTTTAAAAAGCTTCAAACAAGTTCTAATTAGTTTTAAACAATTTCGAAATTAATTTTAAAGGAATTATAATTGGGGTAAAGTTATTCTAAATCTAAACAGTTCCAAACTGTTTTTGAAGATTCATAAACCGTTATTTGTTCAAAATAGTACTCAACGATTATGAACTAGTTCAAAATAGTTTTAATCAGTTTGGGTAGTTTACAAGTAGTCTTAAACATTTGATAGTTTTTCGTTTCTCAGGTGATAAAAAATAATTTTCAATTTTTTTTTAACCAAGTTTTAAATACATGATAAAATTCTTATTTTTTAAAACCAAGCCTGAAATACCAAATTAAATTTTTATACTATGTGTAATTGGCCACTTTTCATAAAATCTATAATAATAATCCGCAAGATTCATTCATTCTTTCAGTTTGTCACTTAGATATTTTTTTGTTTTTAAATCAGTTACGTTTGAAAAAAAATTATCTTTAAATTAAAATTAGTGTCTATTTGATAAAAATCAATTTAACTGCACTGAGGGAAAATAAATTAATTAAAATATAGTTTACTTTAAAATATTGAACTGAAATTTTCATACACGAAAATGTTTAGTAAATTAAAATTTAATTCTGTCAATATGAATTAACTTGTAATATTTTTGTGACTAAATTAATAATTGATATTTAGTTCACTGGAAATTGAGATCATTACAATTTCGAAATAATTATTTTTAATTAAAATCTAAATTAGAAGTTAAGAATCAATATATATTTAAGTTTTAATTTATTGAAGTTTGAATTCATCTAAATTTTTATTGGTTATTAGGCTTTAAATTATCTAAATTCTAAATCTCGACAGATTAAAAATTTTTCTTTCGATTTTTAGTCATTTTGCAATTTTTCTTTCAATTAACAAGTATTTTTTTAAAATTTTAATAGAATTCTTTAATTTTCATTTATTTTCTATAATTTTATCCATACTTTTCATCAGTTTTCAATTGGTTTAATTACATTCAATTTAGTTTTCTTAAAATTTCAATTCACTTTAATCTTCAATTTCTTTCTTTAATTTTTAATTATTTTCTTCAATTCTCTTCAATTTTCTTCACTTTCTTTCTTTAATTTTTAATTATTTTCTTCAATTCTCAATTATTTTCTTCAATTTTCAATTGCATTTTTCGTTTTTCAATTATTTTATTCAATATTCAATTATTCTCGCATTTTTACAAACATCAATTATTTTCTTGAAAGTCCAATTCAATTTCCAATTGATTTCTTCATTTTTCATTTATTTTCTACAATTTTTTCCATAAATTTTACAATTATCAATTATTTTCTTGAAATTACAATTCAATTCTTTAATTTTCATTTATTTTCTACAATTTTTTTCCATAATTATCATCAGTTTTCAATTGACAATTTATTATTCTCCTTCAATTTTATGATTATTCATTAATTTAAAATTTTTTTTTCAAAACCCTATTATTCTCACCGTTTTTCGAATTTTTTTAAATTGTTAATATAATAATTAAATTTCCAATTTATTTATTTAATTTTTAATTATTTTCTGTAATACTTAAATATTTTCTTTATTTTTCAATTATTTTTATTGATTTTCATTTAATTCCTTAATATTCAACAATTCTCGGATTTTTTCAATTATTTTTTTCACTCATAAAAATTATTTTAAAACTTCAATTAAATTATTATTGTTAGTATGGCATTTTTCCTATTAGTATTTCGATTATCATTAAGTTTCTTTAATTTTAAATACAATTGTTCAATTACTTTTTTTAATTTTTAATCC
The DNA here is from genome assembly GCA_037103525.1 of Ganaspis brasiliensis. Lineage (NCBI taxonomy): Eukaryota > Metazoa > Arthropoda > Insecta > Hymenoptera > Figitidae > Ganaspis > Ganaspis brasiliensis. The sequence continues at coordinate 1,134,355 of JAZKLR010000544.1, read as the reverse complement.
ATTCTTCATTTTTTATTTCCATTGTTCAGTTTTCAATTTCAATTCCATTCTTCAATTTTTAATTGCTATCTTCAATTTTCAATTATTTTTTCAATTTTAATTATTTTTTTTTTATTTTAAATCCAGTTGTTAATTGTGTAATTATTTCCAACAATTGTTCCTAAAATTTTTTAATTTTTCAATTTGCAATTATTTTCTTAAAATGTAATATGTATTTCATGTTAAATTTTTTCAATTATTTTTTTCAGTTGCCTATTCATTTTTCTAATTTTGTTTTCAATTTACAATTATTTTCATCATTTTTTACATATTTTCTTCAACTTTTCAATTATTCTCCTCATTTTTCAACTATTTCCTTCAATTATTAATTATTTTCCGCAATTTTCAATTATTTTCTACAATTTTTTCAATGTTCAATTATTATCTTAAAAGTTTATAATTATAATCTTTGATTTTTTAAATTATATTTTTCAGTTGTGTATTAATTTAGACATGTTTTGAATTTTATTTTCAATTGTCGAAATTTTCTTTATTTTGCAACTTTTGTTTCGGTTATTAATACTTTTTTTAAATTTTAATTTAATTCTTAAACTTTCAATTTATTTCCTTACCTTTTTATTATTTCCTTTAATTCCAATCATTTTTTTGATTTTCAATTCAATTTTTCAATTTGCAATTATTTTCAACAGTTATTCCTATTATTTTTCAATTATTTATTTTTAAATTATTATTTGTTAGTTTTTTAAACTATTCTTTTCTATTGTGTATATACGTAGCCATTTTTCGAATTTTTTTTCAACTGTCAAGTAGTTTTGTCATTGTTTAGATGTATTCTTCAATTTCGTAAATTCTATAATTTGAATTTAAAAAAATTTATAGTTTTAAATGACTAACAACGATGCAAAGTTTGTTAATGTTGCTAGTATTTTTATAAAGCACATAAATGTAAAAAGGAACCCCCTTGGAGCTACTGAAAAACTCGTCAAATACTGCGTGATTTTAATTCTGAAAAATGCCAGCGACTTATTAATTTTAAAGCAAGTTTTTTAATTATTACTATTGACAATGTTTTGTTTGTTTTATATGCTTCATTAATTAAAAACTTTATAAGCATATTTTTTTTGAAAAGTCCTGTTAAGAAACTACTCATTTTTGTTCGTTTGTAGGTAGTCCGAAAGTGAAGACACTATTGTCCAGACTGGTTACTAAAAAATAACAATTTATACCCTGCAGAATTTTTCCATTATCCCATATACAACTCTTAACAAACTTTTTAAACTAATTTGACCGATTCTGGTTTCAATATTCAATTTTTTTGACTGGTTCACTTTGCAAAATTTTTCCAGATTTTTTTATAAAAACAGCCTTTAAAAAATATACATACCTCAGATAATAGATCAAAATTAACCAAATTCGTCTTGTAGCTTTCTGTCACTGATGCACCTCGTAGAAAATTTTTTCATCATTCCATAAAAAAACTCTTGAAACGATTTTTTAAACTAACTCTACCGATTCCAAGTACAATATTCTGTTTTTGCTTTATAAAATTTTTTCCAGGTTTCTTATAAAATAACCTTTACAAGATATGTGTCGTACATTGGCGTATATTATATTAAAGTAATTCAGCATCTATCTCATTTTCGGGGGACCAGATGAACCACATCCTTTATTGTTACCCCACTATTTAAAACTTAATTTCAAATTTTGCAAATCCCAACCTTAATAGTTTAAACAGCCAATTCAGACTTATAAAAAAATCCGCCATTAATTACCACTCAAAAATGCAGTCTACCCAAAAAAAAACCCACATTATTCAATTGCAACCGACTGAGTAATATTTCCAAAAATGATAATCCCCATTAAAAAGAGATGAAACCAAGAGTTGTTTTGAAAAGATATAAATCGTCATGGACGTGTTTACACTCGATACCTCATAGGAAATCTGTAGCCTTCACATCAATATCTTTCGAACGTATAATGCGCGGTAATCGGATCTGAGAGTTGAGCTCGCGGGCGCGTTCTCTACACCAATCCCATCTGTTCGCACCTCGACCGGTCTCTAGGGCCTAGGCTATCGTCCCAGGATCTAAACGTTTTCCAAGTTGCTTCTACGAACGTTTGGTTTACTGCGTCACGTAGTCATAGTGTTAAACAACGTCTTGAACGAGCTTGGTACAGCCGGGAGCCAGCTACCAGGCACGAGGCTAGTTAAGATAGTGATCCGCCAGATGAACGAACAATGCCGTAAAGAAGCGCCGCTGGCTGTGAATCAGGTCTTATGGCGAAAACGTGAACGATTAGTGCTGATCTGTGTTTACATGCTTTCAGGACTATTTAATGCTCAACTCAAGACTAAAAGAGCTATACGCCAATGTGTGTTAAACTCTTCCGGGGGATTGATCCTGATGGTCTTAAGGAGACTCAAGGGCGCTTATCCGGTCGTCCGTGTAATTACAAACTCACTGCAGATTGAGTTCGCAGTCTGATAAATCCGATCTCACTGTTCTCACGTGTGTGGTCGGGGAATTTTATTTTTATTTCAACGTTTGAGGAAGAGAATGAGCCTGTATATATACTGTAGACACGAAGTCAACCGCAGTTGTTGTTCGAGTCCCTTATTGGCCATTTCTTCTGACCTGTGATTAACCCCGCTTCCCAACAAGCCGATTGATAAGTCGAGCATTTAATGTCCTGTTGAAGAAATTAAGCTCCCACTCATGCAATTGTGCTGAAGTTTCGTCCCCTCATGTTTCTCGGATCGTTTTCTAGATTATAGAAAATGTTAACTTTGTGATTTATAATCGAATTGATTTTAATACATCGCTTAATGATTAGCACGAGTGTGCCTTTTTTCACCAAAAACAGAAGGTGAGCTTATCAAGAAAAATTTATTTTTACATTTAGGTAGCTGTTTGTTTAAACCGATAAAAGACTATATACTAAAGACTATTCTCAAATTGTTGTTAATAATTATCTTTAAAATATTAGGCACGTCATAAATCTTCTAAGAACATTATTATAATTTGTCAAACAACTTTTGAACTTTCATAAGCTATGTTCTTCGAATTAATGTTTATGTTAAGATCGTATAGGTTTTACTTAGAATCACACTCACCCTTATACTCATATTTTTTGCACATCACAACGACTACTTTCCTTAAAGAAAAAAAACCACGTCACTGCCTTTCTGTTTGATTTGTAAAGTTGCCCCTCAACTATCCAAAGATGTCGGCCCCGGAAACGCTTCAAGATAATGAAAACTGCTATAAAAAAAAAGTAGAAGGGATGAAGTCAAAGGCACTCGAGAAGGCTTCGATCGTCAAGAGGACAATCGCTCGTCAACCGTCCGTCAAAACATTCCCCAAGGATCCGTGGCAAATCAAATTCTCCCAGGGCAACGAGGCCAAAGAGAGAATTCAAGATCAGCAAGTTGCCCTGCCACGACAATGTGTGACCGCAAACAAACGAGTGGCAGCGATAGGGGGCGCCATACAGCTTTCAAGATTGGACAGAATATCATTTGTCATGTCTTTCACGGTTTCTAATGACACGTACTGCTTTGGACGCCTTCTTATGCCAAAAACTGGCACCTGGCACTCTTTATTATTCCCTTCCGTTTTCCAACCTCTTACCTCACCTTCCTTGTCTCCTCCTATCGTGCGTCGAAATTGAACAACGACGGTTGAATTCGATTTGTTAGGATTAAGGAAAAAGGGTCTTGATTGCGCCAACTCAAACCGGAAGACTTCCCTAACGATTTTTAAATCAACCCAGATGCGCCTCTTTAATCTGTCTCAGACCAATTTTCAGTTTTTTGTCTCGGAAGCTTTTTTAGAGGCTTTGTTCTTATTACTTTTTTCACATTAGTTATTAGATCTTTTATTTTATTTGTTACTTTTAGAGTTCCGTACCGTTCAAACGGAACACTATTAAAATATATCCTTTTTCGCAACTACTTAACTAATTATTTTCCAGGTTTTCTAATAAAATATTTTTTTATTCGCCTTCTTGAAATCAATATTTGAATTGTCACTTGTTGATTCAATCAGTGCTTTACATTTCCCAGGTTCTCTAATAAAAAAACTTGTTTTCAATATTCCTTTTCTTGAAATTGGAAACCAAGATTTGACTTACCACTTGTCACTTTAACTATTTATATTTTCCAGGTTTTCTAATAAAATACACTTTTTTTTATATTCGACTTCTTAAATCCAATATTTGAATTGTCACTTGTTGCTTTAATCTGTGCTTTATATTTTCCAGCTTCTCGAACTAAAAAACTTGTTTCCAATATTCATTTTCTTGAAATTGGAAACCAAGATTTGACTTACCACTTGTCACGTTAACTACCCGTGAAGAAATTTCCCTATCTAGAACTAGTCTAGACCGGTGACGGTGCACCCTACCGGGGCCTCGTGGGGACCTCATGGGGCCCTGGTTGGGAAAGCGTGAACTCTCTAGATAGGGAATTCTTGTCAGGCCCTAGTCGGGACCGAGACAAAATTTCTACACGGGTATTTATATTTTCCAGGTTTTCTAATAAAATACACTTTTTTTTATATTTACCTTCTTGAAACTAATATTTAAATTGTTGCTTCAATCAGTGCTTTATATTTTCTAGGTTCTCTAATAGAAAAAGCTTGTTTCCAATATTCCCTTTCTTGAAATTTGTAACTAATGAATTTACTTATCACTTGTCACTTTAACTATTTATATTTTCCAGGTTTTCTAATAAAATAAACCTTTTTTAATATTCGCCTTCTTGAAACCAATACTTGAAATTTAATAGAAATGACCGGCCCTTCAAAGAACAAAGAATTTCGAGAATTGAAATTCGGCAAATTGCGCCTCTTCGGCATTTCGATCTTTGTTGAAACATTGAGCCAACTCCCACCTGGTGATTGCTATGAGGGGTATATTTTTAGCTACTCCTATTATTTAGCCTTTGGTATAAACATAAAGGTTGGGGAGCATATACTTTCTGTTGAGAGCATACCTCGAAGCAGGCATGATTTAAACTTATTGGGTGCCATATTCGTGCTCTTAAGACTGGCACACACACACCTAAAGGCCTGTGTATATGCGCACGCGAGTTAACCTGCACGATTGCCTGTCTTTGGTCGTTGGAGTTAGCCATAACCAACTGGTAGCAGACCCTTAAAACTTACTTTTTATATTCTTACATTACCCACCATTACAATGTCCTTGGTGCCAAAATTAAGAATGAAAGGGGAACCAAAAGAGACGTGGAGAATTTAATGAATGACGCGAGTTCATGTCTTGTGACAGAGCACAGGAATATAAATTTCGAGATATATTCTTTCTCGTAAATCAGCTATTAATGTATTCTTGTTTTTATTTCAGCTACGAAAAAAAAGATATACCACAATTTTTCAGTAAAATAATAACACTTACACATTTAAGTAATCACTTTAATAAAAACAAAGCCACGATTGCAAACTTTTTTTTCCAAAAAATCGATGAACATTCATAAATAATAATCAGTGAAAACCAAGCGCACAAAAGTAAACAACTAACGTCAAAACAGTGACGCCATATTGAATGCGCAAAGACTTCTGCGCATAGAGTATACGTTTAAAACAAGCATACAATTTTTTTCTTTCAAATATAAAGATTTTAGACACATTCAAACAGAAAATTATCTTCAAACAAATGCTTATTTTAATTAAAGCAAGAAACTATTTTTCTCAGTGTAGAACAGTAATGAGAAATATTTCTAAAGTATCCAGACAGCTGTAATAATGAAAAGAAATTCTTTTCTCCTCTTTTTTGAAACCGTTCCCCTTCCATTCCGTCAATATTGTCTATAATTTGTATTAAAAGTGGCTTCGGCTGGGAATTTTAAAATGTATTTGTTATTACGAAGCCAGAAGGAGCAAACAAGTTGTTCGCTACACTTTGCTCGCCGCGGACGTAAGGCCCAGCTCGTGGCCCACACTGCATCGTTTGGACCATAAAAGCAGGAGTTATGGTTATTTAAAATCTTATTGGCCCGCCCGTGCGCTGCGGTTTGCACGGAGGGCGAAACGCCGTGACCCACCTGAGATAAATCAAAGGATATTAAGACCGCTCGCGGGAGTTCTTAGCTGAATGCATTACTGGGAGGCAGAGGGCCACCATAAAACTATCCTTGCTTTTTGCTGTTATTGAGCTTGGGATCTTTGGAGTTGCTACTTTGCAGCCTAATTTCACATTCGCGATATCAGTTCCCACTGCTCGTGCTAAAGGGCACAGTAACTCATGCAACAATGAAAAAGAAGCGTCACAAGAACCATCAAAATTATGATTTATCTTGAACTAATGATCCCTAATATCTCAATAGTAGCTCAAGATCGTCTCACGTGGAAATGAAACAACTTTGTTCATGTTGAAACTGAATATTTTGAATGTTATATGCGTTTGGTTAGATAGGTTAGAATTATGTGTGTGACGTCCCAACCCTGGTATAATCGATATATCGATGTATCGAAAAAAAACATCGATGCTTTAACTGCGCATGCGCTTTTTGGCTGATGGAAGCGCGCATATTTAAAATGCTTCTTTTAATATTTGCAATTAGAAAAATGAAGTTAAATTAAATTTAATCCATTTCAGGAAAGATAATACTTTTTTAGGAAAATCTTTAAGTTTTGTAAATAATCTTCGATTTTTTATTTCCTAGATTGGCCTGACTTTGCATTCGCAAAATCATGTTAACATCGATTTTCAATATCGGAAAAAACATCGATATATCGAAAACATCGAAATCAGAATATCGAGGTTAAAAACATCGACATCCAAAAGTTATAAACAACATTCAAACAACTAAAAAATGAAATTAGAAACCTGAAAAATGTTCAATTTTAAGTTTAAAGTTTTGAGTGAAAATTATAAAAATCTGTTGCAACTATATAAATCACTTATCTCTATGGGGTCGTCCACATATCACGTGATATATTTAGGGTGGGAGGGGGGTAGTCAAAATATCACGGTCCATGGAAATTAAAGTTTTTAGAAATAGAAAAAGTATCACGCAGGGGGGAGGGGGTTCAAATTACCTAAAATTTGTATCACGTGATAAGTGAATGACCCCTATAAGGAGGTTTCTTTTTTTAAAAAAACAGTATATTATTCACAAAGGTCTCAGACTAGCAATCGATAACAAATCAATTAAACATGTGACTCCTAGTAAATTAAATATAGGTTAGGTTAGGTAATCGATGTAATGTAGATGTAATAATTACGTAATTTTAATTTTTAATATTTTAAAATTTTTTAATCTTAATTTTTAAATTTCGTAAAATTGACAAAATAAAGGGTTTTTTTCTGCAAAAATAGAAAAAAAACCATTTTTTTCTGAAAAATGTCCGCCATTTTGTCAGTTTTCCGAAAATAAAAAATCGTATGATATTCGTTATAGCTATTAATGCACATTGAATCTAAAACTGTTGAATTTTTTTGTTTCAGACAATTTAATTCACAAATTTTATTAACACAGCAGACCTATCTTTTTTTGTTATTTTTCTACAACTAACATTCTCATGGATAGAAACTCAATAAAATGTAAAAAAAAAAATTTTTGTGTATTTCGAGAGTATATTTGTTAAGCAAAAAAATCTTTTAGCGTATCTGTAAATTGGGTAGACCCCTTAAAGTGTAAAATTAATTTGTAATACTTTAAATGTTGTTTCTAAAACTTAGAATTTCTTGTATAAAATTTTGATTTCTGGCTCTTTTTCCCTAAATTCTAAAATGTTTTTGTGAAATTTGTAACTTATTCTTTTTTCATGCAACTCGGAGGTGATATTTGACATTGTTTAACAATTTTATTTTGACTTTTAAAAAATATATAAAGTAACTAAGAAAACTGTAAGAAAGTAAATAAATAAATAAGAAAATAGTACCTGCTGAAAATACTTGAAAAGGAAGAAAAAAACATTACGGAAAATACATGAAAATTGTATGATATTAAAATAATAATAAAGCAACAGAAAATTGGTTATAAGATTAAAAAAAAAAGGAAATATAGAGAAAGAAAAATATGATTTATATAATATTTTCTTTAAACTGGAAAAAATACTTCGATCTTGTTACAAAATGATAGCAACATAAATAATCAAATTTTACTAAATTATTGATTCTTGCGTTATAGGAACACTAACTTTATGAATCTCGAAATCTGACAGTCGGTGGCTTCTTAAACGTATGTAAATAAAGAAGATGAAATTTATATCATTTGGTCTTGAATAAGTATTGAAATAAACTAAATGAAAAATATATAAATTCAATTTAATTTCATTAATAAGAAAATAAATAAAAAAAATTACGCGTAATGAATAAGCATAACGAATAATGTAAATTTGTTTTTAAATTACTATTTTTTCAAAATATCACTTTATTTATTAAAAATTAGTCAATAACTTTCTAAATTAAATATACTTGATTATATACTTATATTACATATCTTAAATTTTGTGAACATTTTTAAGTTTCTAAAAATTGTTTAGAATAGTGAGAATTGTCATAATAAAAGCGAGTAGAAACATATGTAAATATTCTTAACACTTTCTAGTTATTTTTTAAAATTCTGATATTTTTTATTTCCCCAATTATATCCGAAATTTGGCATTTATTTTCTCTAGATAGTAATTTTCCTTCCTCTTCTAATTACGTTTAATCGACTTCTAGTTACTATTTTACTTTATAATTGTTTTTAATTTTCTATCGTTTTTCAATATATTCATCTAATTTGCATAAATTAGAATTTTTTTACCCTTTCTATTTTTATTTTTTTCCAGTTCTGTTGCCTCTTCATTATCCTATTATTTTCTCTTTAAATTCTAGTTTTGTTTCATTTTTTATGAATTTCTGTTTCGTTTATAGTTTTTTTTTAATTTTACGATTAACTTTTTACTATATAGTAATTCTTCTTTTTTTAGATAATTCTAGTTACAGCTTAGTTTATAGTGATTCTTAGTTATATTATTTCACTTTCTAGTAACTTCCTTCTTCTTTTAGTTATCAGATTTAATGGTTAAATAATTTTTATGTTTTCTTTAATTTTCTTTTTGTTGAATTTTCTCGTGATTTTTTTTTCATTTTTTAGTTATTTTCAGTAAATTCTGGTAATTTCATTAATTTCAAAAATATCTTTTCTTTTAAGAATTTCCCCTTTATTTTGTAGTTATATTTAATTAATGGCTAAATATTTTTCACATCAATTTATTTTTGTTATGTATTTCTAGTTGTTTTTCTTTAATTTAGCTTTTATACTTTCTAATGATATGATATAAATATATTTTATATCAATAACTTCCAATCATCTTCGTCAGTTTAAATAGTTATTTTCTTCATTTCCCAGTCATTCTCTTTTTTATCTTCTCTTTTACTAAATTATAATTTTTTATAGGTACATTTACGCTATTTCTGCTTATTTTTAATCAACTCATTTCAGTGTTTTCTCAATAAACTCTGTTAATTTCATTAAACCCTTCTTTAATTTTAAATATCGCGCGGAATATTCTACTGGCCGTTACAACTGCATCAGACTGCGCATGCTCGAATTGGTTTCGCCATTTTTCAACAGGTGAGGTTAGAACACAAAACAAACTACAAAGTATTTTTGTCTAATTGTCGAATAAACAGTAATCGGAAAATTTGTAGTATCTTGTAGTTAACAAAAGCATAACGAATATTACGAAAAAACAAATCTGAATATCAAGTTTCGGAAAGTGATCTGACAATCATTGAGTTGAAAATAGATTTGGTAAATTTTCATTTTATCAGTGCAGAGTTGTCTCACAAATTTTAATGTGAACACGAATAGAAAAATTAATTATTTTTAACATTCGGTTCAAAATAAATAAGATTCGTTAACTACGCAACAATTACCTAGTATAAAATATTATACTCAAGAATTTGAGGTTATGTTAAACTGTTTTGCGCATGACAGAAGCAGATCAGAGTTTACGCCAAATATCTTGATTCTTGGAACAAGCATAAGAACGATTTCTTTCAATGCAATCAATGTAAACATAATTTTATTCTTGTAAAAAGATTTTTTTTTCTCAGTGCAGAATAATAATGTAATTGGTATTGTTTGATTCTTATCCCTAATTATGATAAAAATATCTGTCAACAAAACTGCCAATTTTACAAACATGAAATGCAGCCGCACATTGTGCCAATTTAAAAATACACGTAGTTAGTATAGTAAGAGAATGATCGATGATGTTTTGGACATTTCCGTCGCTCGGAGGATTTTCTCTGCTCGTTAGGTTTCGTTACATCTCAGGCTGAAGATCGCACAGTCTAATATAGATCTCAGGTGTAATTTGTGTTTAACTGGCAAGCCAAGCCCGAATGTGGATCGCACGAAGGTCACACGAATGCCTCTAGGAGAGGAGAAGACGATGAGGAGGATTAATGAGTGCATCTCAATCCGACCATTTTTCCACGTCGGACGAGTAATGCACAAACCGCGGGGGGCGACCAGGCTATATTACCTGATCAATCAAAATGAGCCCTGCCTGGCAACTGCTGTCTCGTCTGTACTTATTCTATCCAAAAGTCCCTCTTTCCCACCTTGAAAGCCCCAAGCAACATCACCAACTTGATCCGCTCCCTTACCTTTATTTCTACCCTTTCGAAATTTTCATCCCAATCAGCTCCAATCGTCAGAAAGCACCTTCTCATCCAATATATAAAATCTCTGTTCTCAAAATTCCGTCACGCCTATCCCATTGGTTGATTCCAGCGTTAATGGATTTTCATTGGTTAAACTTATTTCGATTTTTTTTTAAATCTAATTTCTGATTTTTCCCTTCGTACTAGTTTGCATTGTTGTTGGTCAATTAAAATTATAAATTTTTGCAAAATCCAATAATGAAAATTACGAAATATGATGTGAAAATAATTGACAGTTGAAAACAAAATCCTAAAAATGGCTATATAATTACACAATTGAAAAGTAGTGTTTAAAAAATTAAACATTAAATATTCAATTTAAACAATATAGTTGAAAAATTATAGGAATAACTGTTGCAATTAATTGCAAATTAAGCAACTGAATTGAAAATCGAAGAAAATAATTAAAATTGATGAAAATAACAACAAATTGAGGAATAAATTGAAAATTTAAGAATTCAATTAAAATTCCAAAAAATAATTGATAATTATGACCAAAGAAATTACAAAATGACGAAAAAAATTGAAAAAGTGTCCAGATTAATACACAATCAAACAAAATAATTTAAAAAGTCAAAAACTAATTATAAAAAAATTAAAATTCATTAAAAAATGAAAAGTTAAAAATTAAATTAAAATTCCAAAAAATAATTGATAATTTTGACCAAAGAAATTACAAAATGACGAAAAAAAATTGAAAAAGTGGCCAGATTAATACACAATCAAACAAAATAATTTAAAAAATCAAAAACTAATTATACAATTTTAGGATAAGAATTAAAAATTGAAAAAATTGTAGGAAATAATTAAAAATTGCGGAAAATAATTATTAATTGAAGGAAATAGTTAAAAAATAAGGAGAATAATTAAAAAATGGAAGAAAATATGTGAAAAATGACGTAAAGAATATATTGTCAATTGAAAACAAAATTCGAAAAATGACAAGGTTAATAAACGAGTGAAAAAAATAATTTAAAAAATTAAACAAGAAAAATTAAATTTAAGGAAAATAATAGCAAATTCAAAAAATTAAGAAAAATATAGGAATAATTGTTTGAAATAATTGCACATTAATTTAACAACTGGATTAAAAATCGAAAAAAACAATTCAAATTTGAAAAAATAATTGAAAATTTAAGAAAGCAATAAAAAATTGAAAAATGGAACGAAAAATGAAAGAAAATAATTGAAAAATTGTATTTAAAATTAAAGAAACTTACAGAGAATCGAAAAAAATTAATACAAAAAAAGCTATCATTTTTTAATATTAAAGAAAGTAATTGAAAAGTGGAATTTAAATTTAAAGAAAATAACTGAGAATTGAAAAGAATAGTTCTAGAATTAAATAATTTAATTGAAATTTGAAAACAATTTTTATAAGTAAAAAAAATAATTGAAAAAATCAGAGATTTATTGAATATTGAGGAATTAATTGAAAATCGATAAAAATAATTGAAAATTAAAGAAAATATTTGAGAATTGAAGAAAATAATAAAAAATTAAAGAAATAAATTGGAAATTAAAGAATTAAATGGAAATTTGGAGAAAATCATTGATAAATAATTAAAAGAAAGATTACAATATGACGAAAATAATGAAATATTGTCTGAAATAATCAACTACTAAAAAAAATAATTACCAATGAAAAAAAAAAAATTCTAAAATGGTAAGAATAATCGGCATTTGAACCAAAAAAAAAATTTTAATTAATTAATAATCATAAAATTGTAGGAGAATAATAAATTTTAATTGAAAATTAATGCAAATTGTGGACAAAATTGTAGAAAATAAATGAAAACTAAAGGACTCAATTGGAAATTGATAAATTGTATTGAAATTTTAGGAAAATATTTGATAATATTGAAAATATGAAAATATTTGAAAATGCGAGAATAATTGAATTTTGAGTGAAATAATTAAAAAATGAAGAATTCAATTGAAAATTGAAGAAAATAATTAAAAATTAAAGAAATAAATTGAAGAATAAAGAATTAAATTGTAGATTCAAGAATTAAATTAAAATTTAAACAAAATAGTTGATATTTGAAAGAAAAATTACAAAATGACTAAAGTAATTAAATAAATAAAGAAAATAATTGAGAAATGAGGAAAATAATTGACAATTGAAAGAAAAATTTTAAAAATTGAGAGAATAATTGACAACAGAACAAAATAATTAAAAACAATTTAAGAATATTTATAAAATTTAAATTTAAATAGGTATATTGAAAACAGTTGAAAATTATAGAAAAAATTACAGATTTATTTATTAACGAAATTACAATTATTTGAACTGATATTTATAAATTTTAATTAATTTAAATGCATTTTTTAAAAAATATCTGATTTAAAACAAAAAATATCTATGTGACAAACTTTAGAATCTTTCGGTGTAGACAGTTTAAAAGAATGAATGAATTTTGCGTATTATTATTATTATAAATTATATCTGTTCTTCTAATTATTGAAAACCTCATTATATTAAAATTATACTTCTTAAATATTGTTTTTTAAATTAATTTTTCTATTTTATATAGTGATGGGCTCTGACCACTCTTCGTTTGTAAATTATTGAAAATTTACGAAATTTACCGTAAATCAAGTAAATCGTGTTTTTCTGCTCTTTCGCAAAAAATTTGTATTTGAAATAATGCCATGATAATTTGGAGTTCCTAAATAATCAATTTTGAATCTTGTTAATTGTATTTATAGAGGAAAACACTTCGCTTGGTAATATTTTGTCTTATGCGAAGAGACTCCTAACCTCAAAAATCCAAGTGTTTTCTTAAAATTCTTAAAAATTTGTCCCTTATTAAAGTATTTTTGATCAAACTTATCAAAAGAAAATTGTATAAAATATTTTCTTTTTTTTAATAACATGCATTATGTTATGCAAATCAGTTCTTAATTTTTTTTTCAGTGAATTAATTTAAACTTTGTTTACGTATATGTATTTCATTCATTTACAAAATCTACAACTTTAAACACTTTTCTCTTCATTAATTACTTTTAAATTAGCAAAAATCAGAACCTTTTAAATCACCAGGATTCATTTTATTTTGTATATGTTTCTTATACCTCTAATCGGACTTTCATCCTATAGGATAAGAATTTTAGGTTATGTGACTATATACGATAGACATCTTCTCAAATTTTTAAAACATTTGTTAAATATTAAAAAAAAAATTTTTTTCAGTACATATTTACATTTATTAGAAATCTTATTAGCAAATCATATTTCATTATGTATTTCTCTAAAAGTTACAATAAAGAATTTCCTGTTTTACGGTAAAAAATAATAGATTTCAGTAGATTTTTTAGAAAATATATTATATTTTTTCTAATATTCACAATTATAGTATTGAATATTGTTGTTAATTATTTAATATTATTATTATTATTTTTTTTATTATTATAGAATTCCATGGGTGTAGTTTTTTTGCTTTGATCTCATTGACTGGTATAGATTTTCTGATGTTATCTTATTAGTTGGTATAGATTGTTTTACAAAAATATCATATTCTTTTATAATATTCACAAATTCTTTATTTAAGGAGCAATGAAATAGACAGTCTGAAAAAAAGTTAGTCCAAATGTATTATTTTTATTTTTGAACTAGAAAACTCATATTTTCATGTAATATTTTTCAGTGGAAGTGTAAACAATTACATTTTATACATAATAAGTAATTAAAAGTTGCAATTTGATGAAAATTAACAAAATTCTATGTACTAGTAATTTAGGATAATCTAACGTTAAATTATCCTAAATTTCTAGTACATAGAATTTTTTTTAATTTTCATCAAATTGCAATTTTTAATTACTCATTATGTAAAAAATATAATTGTTCACACTTCCACTGAAAAATATTACATGAAAATATGAGTTTTCTAGTTCAAAAATCAAAATAATGCATTTGGACTAACTTTTTTTTAGACTGTATGTTTCATTCCTCCTTAAGTTTGATTTTAATTCTTTAGTATTATTTAACTTTTTTTTTAAACATAAAATTATATTAACTAATTAATATTTTGGGATATTAATTAGTATAATTTTATGCGTTTTCATGAGTTAATTGTGAGTTTGTATGATTTTTAAAAATTTTTGTTCATGTGCTTTCATGAGTTTATGTGTTTATATAAGATAAACTTGACATCATGTCGCGAAAATTGAACATTAATGAAAAATTAAGTTAAGAAATAAAAGAATTTGTCGCGTACTTTTTTCTAGTAAATTTAAGATCTCGATTTTTCATTTGGGTTTAATTGACTAAATGTGTAAAAATTTGTACGAATTACTAACTAAAAATATAGTTGAATAAAAATTCTTCTAAATTCGGTTAAATTAGAATGAAATCAAATAAAAATCCGTCGGTCTAAAGATTATGTTGAGGAAACATTCGGGTTAAACGCGTAAACAAAATAAGCCAATTCCAATATATAAAAGCAAACATTTAAATGCTAATGTCTAGCCTCTAATGTCTGATATCTTAAAAATTATACATTTCAGTAAAACGTTCTGAGAAAATTAATTATGAATTTCCGATCTTTCTAAAAGTCTTAATGAAGATTATGAAATAATTCCCCCTGGAACTTTCTCTTTATAGTCTTTACATTAACAACTCTGAAAACGAAACTCTTGAATGAAAATGATTTTAATAAGGATCATCTCCGAAAAAATGTTAATGATCTTCGCCGCACTTTTCTTTCAAGATCATAAATTCTCTTTAACGGACCCAAAATTACCGAAATTTAGGTATTTATATATTTGATTAAAAAAATAAGAATGTTGAAATATTTTCATCATGTTAATTAACTTATGCTAATCATACAACTTCACAAGATAAACGTTATATATATAAATTTGGATGAAATTTGGAAAATTTATATTTGAATAGAGATACGGAAAATTTATGTTGTCAAATGTTATGAGAGATTTTCTATAATACAATATAGAGAGAGGATTCCAGTTATATATCTGTAACAGTTTGATCATTAATCAAACACTAATAGTGGACATACGGTAAACGTGAGAAGGAAATGATCTACCTGCATCTATATAAGGATCTGGACCACGCCCACAAGGACGACAAAAAGGCCGCGTGTGAAAGTTTGGTAAAATTGGTCCTTTATAATTCAGTCAAAACGTTTGACATTTTTACCAATCGGTGTACGATCTTCCACTTTCTTTTTTTTTTCTATTCTTTCATTCTTTTAAAAACCGTGACGTCTTCAGTTTTCCAAGAATTGTGGCAATTTAATGTCGACCGGATTCGAGAACCTATTCTCGAGGAGAAAAATATACGAAATTGTTTTTTAAAGTAGAAGAAATTGCTAAGGAAGTCACGTAGAGACTAGTAAGGTCGAGGTGAGCACGATGACCGACCACGTGGCTTTGATAATTGCGGGGTTCGCTTTTTTTGTAACTGCTTCCGTCGAGAAATTCGTAGCCTAGTCTAGAATCTGAAATTAATCTCAATTTTCAATCTTATTATAATTGCGAGGCATTTCAAGGTCTTTTATGATGATAGTTTGCAAACCAAGTTTCACGTGAGGGCTGAAACTCAACATTTTTAATTGGTTTTTCATGTAAAGAAAAATGTACCTACAAATTTTTGGTGTATTTGTCATCAAAATTCTAATACAGAAGTTAACTATTTTAGAATTGAATCTCTCGTTTCTATTGCTTCTGCTCTGAAAAGCTAATCATAAAGTAATAAAAAATCATGACTGATGTAAAATTTTATGCTTTACTTTTTGTTGTCATTTGAAACACACTTTCGTAATAAGCGAAATAAAAAACTACTATTAAAAAAAAAAGGATGTAATTCTCTGTCGTGAAAATTGTGTTATCATAAAGATGATAACTTCTGAAAGTTTCCTTTCACTTTATTGTAACAAATAGTTTGTGCAGAGTTTAAAATTTATTACATGAACATTTTTCACCTTTTTCGCAAAATCGTAACAGTACAATTTTTCAAATTTTCTCTCCCTTTGGAGAGAATTTTTAATAAAAGTTAATAACCAAAATATTTTTTTCAGCTTTCTATCAAATTATCACATCTGTCCTTTATTTACTAAAACATGGAAAATTTTTTTACACTAAAATTACTGTCTATTTTGTAATGAGGCAAATGTGGGTTCTTTATAGGTTAAGTTACCGGTTTCAATCAGGAATCAAAGGAAGTTTCGTGTGCACGTGTCCGCAAATGATGTCCTGGAGAGCACGCGTGAAATAATTTTATTCGAATATTATAATAATCACTGGTTCTTGTCACGGAAAGGCGAGCAGACAGCTGTTTCATAACACAGAAGTGTCAACGGTAAATGACATAATGAGCGATCAACATGACATCATTATTATAGTAATCAGGCTTTTAAATGTATTATTTTTGTAACACGTAAAATATATTCTGCCTCTTTCCATCGTTAAGGTTATGTATTGGATTTTTTGTTTTAGACCTGTTTACACTGACGGTTTAACGTTTAAAGGAAGGTTAAAAGGAAAGGTTCATTCTTCTTAAGGGCATGTGATGGATTATGACGTCACTGGTATAGGCAAAATTTGTCCGTAACTTTTCTCTTCAAATATTGAATATTTTTTTATAAAACTTGGTAGAATTACTTAAAATATCACCAGGAAGGTCTCTCAGACCCGAATTTATTTGAATTTGGTCTCAAAATTGATTTTTATAAAAGTTTGCATTTTTTCGAAAATGTTCTAAAATTAATTTTGGGTCAAAATTTAAACAAATTCGGGTCTGAGAGACCTTCCTAATGACATTTTAAGTAATTCTACCAAGTTTCATAAAAAAATATTTAATATTTTAAGAGAAAAGTTACAGACAAATTTTGCCTTATCCAGTGACGTCATAATTCATCACATGCCCTTAAACCTCTAAATCTGCATATCAATTTAAAGCAAAAATCAGTTTTTAAATAAAGAAAATAGTTTGTGAAAAATATTGTTTAATTTGAGTTTTTTTTATAATATTAAAGCTTTATACATAACCTCCAAATTAACTCGATGATTCGATATTAATCTGGATTCTGCGCAAAACGTTCCTTAATATATTTGGAGGTTATGTAAAATGTTGCCAAAATTTTGAGATGAAATCCTTGTATGTTATTTTGACAAGACGCGTCTAAAAAAAAGATTCCGCGATTTGGGAGATAAAATTTCATTCCATTTTGAAATTTTTTATTTCAATTCCATTTTTTTGACATTTCTTAATTAACTTCTTCTTTTTTAAATTATTTTCTTCCATTTTCAGTTATTTTAGTCATAGTTAAATTGTTTTCTTGAAATTCCAATTCTTTTCTTCAAATTTCAATAACAATTATTATTAAATTAATTTTTCCAAATTTCGTCTATTTCTCATCATTCAATTAATTTCTTATATTATAACTTATAGTCTTTAATTTTCAATTAGTTTTTAAGGAATTTCATTAATTTTTTAATTTTAATCCTTAAATTCAATTATTCTTATCATATTTTATAAACTTTTTATAAATTTCAATTTTTGTCTTAAATTTTAATTCTTTAAAAATATCTTTAAATGCAATTTCTTCGTTTTCCAATTATTTTCTTCGTTTTTTATTTCTTTCTCTAATTTAAAACTATTTTGTCTGCAATTTAAATTACTTTCAATTTTTTTAAATAAGTTTGTTCTTTTTCAATTATTTTCTACAAATTTAACTTGTAGCTTATAATTTTTCGATATTTTTATTATTTCATAACGAATTTCTTCAATTAGAAGTTTACTTTTTAAATTCTAAATTATTGTCTTCAAATTCAGTTATTTTTCTTATTTTTAAATGTTTCTCCTCAATTTTCAATTATTTTTCTTTTTTCAATAATTTTCGGCATTTTTATTGAATGTCTTCAGTTTTCAACTATTTTTTGCAATTTATAAATTTTTGTCTTTAATTAAATTTTTTTCGCAATTTTAGTTCTTCTTGTTCAATCTTATATTCGTATTATTTTATATTTCCTAAAAATTAAAAATTTTTTTTGATATTTTATCAATTTTATCAATATGATTCTTACTTTATCAAAAATATCTACTATTTTTACAGGTAGCCTAAAATCTTAATTTATTTTTGTCCCTTTTTAGTTAATGACTTCAATTTGTATAATCTATCTTCAATTTAAAATTATTATGTAAGTTTTAATTATTTTTTTTATTTTTAAAATTAAAATAATTTTTTTTCCAGATTTACTTTCATTCTTAGTTTCTTTTATTGAAATTTAACTTGTAATCAATAATCTTTAATTATATTTGTGATTTTCTAATGAATTTCTTCAATTCCTTATTTTTTTCCATTTTGAAATTTTTGTTTTCAATATCAATTTTTGTCATTGCTTAATTATTAACTTCTTCCTTTTTAAATTATTTTATTTAATTTACAGTTATTTTAGTCGTAGTTAGTTTTCTTCAAATTTCAATTACAATTATCGGAAAATTAATTTTACCGACTTTCGCCTGTTTCTTATCTTTAAATTATTTTCTCATATTTTAACTTATAGTCTTCAATTTTCAATAAGTTTTTAAGGAATTTCTTCATTTTTTAATTTAAATCCTTTAAATTAAATTATTCTTGTAATTTTTTATGAACTTTTTCAAATTTCAATTTTTGTCTTAAATTTAAATTTTTTTAAAAAGATGTTTAAAAGCAATTTCTTCGTTTTCCAATGATTTTCCTCGTTTCTAATTTCTTTCTTTAATTTAAAACTATATTTTGTCTGCAATTTAAATTACGTTTAATTTTTTTTAAATAAGTTTCTTCTTTTTCAATCATTTTCTCCAAATTTAACTTGTAGCTTACAATTTTTAAATATTTTGATCATTTTATAACGAATTTCTTTAATTAAAAGTTTGCTTTATTAATTTTTAATTATTGTCTTAAAATTCAGTTATTTTTCTCATTTTTAAATGTTTCTTCTCAAATTTTGACTCTTTTTCTTCTTTCAATTATTTTCGGCATTTTTATTGAAGGTCTTCAATCTTCAACTATTTTTTACAATTTAAAATTTTTTGCCTTTACTTAAATTTTTTCGTAATTTTAAAATGAATTTTTTTCCTTTTTCAAAATTATTTTCTTAAATTTTTACTTTTTCTTTCTTCAGTTTAAAACTGTTGTCTTAAAATGTTAATTACTTTTGTCATTTTTTCATGTATTTCTTCTTTATTCGGTTAGTAACTTGAAGCCTTGAATTTGTCAATTTTTAATTATTTTTTCTATTTTTTAACGAATGTCTTCAGTTTTAAATTTCTGTCTTCAATTTTTAATTATTGTCTTCAATATTCAATCATTTTACTCAGTTTCAGATTATTTTTCAAGTTTTCTAATTTTTAAATTTTAAAGATGTATTTTCATTAATTTTAAAGTATGTTTTTGATAATTTAAATTGTCTTTTAGCTGATTCTAAAATTTAAATTACATTCTAAACATTTTAAAATATTTTCCATTAATTGTTAATTATTTTTTTCTAAAGATTTTCTAAATTTTTCTTGTTTGAAATTTTACTTCTGTTTGTTCTTAATCTTATATTCGTATTATTTTATATTTTCTAAAAATTAAAAATTTCTTTTAATACAAGTGTAATTATTTTCGGAAGACAAGCTCGAATAATTTTGATTGACCTTCCTTACAGGTAAGTCGATAAATCTTTTAATTTTATCAATATGATTCTTAATTTTACAAAAATATCTACACTTTTAACAGGTAGCTTAAAATCTTAATTTATTTTTGTCACTTTTTAGTGAACTTCAATTTATATAATCTTTCTTCAATTTTACATTGTTATTTATATTTTCATTATTTTTCTCATTTTTCAAGTCAAAACATTTTTTTGAAGATTTTCTTTAATTTTTTGTTAATTTCTTAAATTTAACATGTAATTAATAATCTTTAATTATATTTGTGATTATCTAATGAATTTCTTCAATTCTCTATTTTTTTCTTCCATTTTGAATTTTTTCTTTTCAATATCATTTTTTTGTCATTACTTAATTATATACTTTCTTCTGTTTCACATTATTTTCTTCAATTTTCAGTTATTTTAATCATAGTTATTTTCTTCAAATTTCAATTCTTTTATTTAAATTTCAATTAGAATTTTTTATTTTGTCTTCAATTTCTTCAGAAATTTTGGTTTTCTCTTTAAATTTAAATTAATCTCTTTAATTTCAATTATTTTTCTCATTTTTAAATTAATTTTTCCAAATTTCGTTTAATTCTCATTTTTCAATAATTCTTTTCGTATATTTTAACCTATAATTTTAAATTTTCAAATATTATTTTTGAAGGAATTTCTTCAATTTTTATTTTTTATCCTTTAAATGCAATCATTTTTTACGGACTTTTTTCAAATTTCTGTTTATTATGATATGTTTAAATAAATTCCTTCGCTTCTCGTTTCTTTATTGAGAAGAAATTTATTGAGGAGACTCTGTTTACTAAGCTCTCGTCAGTTTAGTGGCGAAGAGAAGTTTTAAATTTTTCTCGTTATTTTAAAATAAATTTTTCCGTTCTTCAATTATTTTCTTGAATTTTTACTTGTCCCTTCTTCCATTTAAAATTGTTGTCTACAAAATCAATTTCAATTCATTTTAATTAATATACATTTTGAAAAAAATTAAATTCGTAGGGAAAAATTTTCTACATAGATAAAAAATAGAATTGATTGAGAGTAGGATCGTTTAAAATTTCGTTTGAAAATTTCTAAGAAAGGGGGGGCCCAATTTTCCTCCCTGCGGGGGGGGGGCTTTAAATCTAAGGTACGCCACTGTCTTGCACCCATTCATATTTTAACAAATATTAAAATAGGTCTAATTATAGACTTATAGTTGTAATATAAAAATATGTATATAATATGTAATATATGTAATATGTAATATAAAAATAGTATATAAAAATTTTGTTTGATGTAGTATTTTATTAGTCTCCCTTTGCACTATTGAAACCGAGTTGACATTACTTCAATTTGCTTTTGATAATCAATGCAAAACAATAAGAGAATCTATATTTAGGATCAATTCTCTGATTCGATTTGCGGTCACGAGGACCGACTGGTCCAGGTTGTATGAGATTCAGCATCCGAGATGATCTGCATTGACTGGAAGATAATGATCCGAACTCATCGCAAAAGGTAAGTTCTCTCTGATTGATCTGATTAGTCCACTCGGAGCAATTCGACCGGCAAATGATCCGACTGATCTCAATCGGCTTCTGGAAAAAAATAAATCGGTTTTTTTTCCTCCCAAAGCCGCCCACGTTGAATAAATGAATCTAAAGAAGTTTCACTTTCTGCGACTGTTTCACTAACCTCAAAAATCCCATTTTCAAAATGCGTTAGAAAAAATGTATTTTATTAGAAAACCTGGAGAATATAATGTTTGTACTGAAATAGCATGTTGCAACTGGAAAAAAAATTTAAAATTCCACTTTAAATTCGATTTACCATCTTTTAATAATAGTTTTTAAAATAATTTGACAAATTAGTTGAAAAACAGATTAAAACACTGGTTATCTGGTTTTTTCACCTGTCGCAGCGTTTGGTCACTCTTCCTCAATCGTAAATCTTTTAGTCAGCAAATCAAAAACGACATCTGGATATTCTTTGTATATGGAGTTTGACATTTTAACACCTACGCATTTTTGTTTGTGTTAGAATGTAACTACAGAATTATTACTTCGGTTTCAGTATAAACATATAAAGCCAGGAAAAGTCATAAATCCAAAGTTATGTCCTATTAAATTCCTTGAAATACAAATAAGAATAAAACGACTCAAGCCTTTTCATATGTGTCCGTTAAGTGTTCGATGCGCCTATTTACGCTGAAAGGATAAAATTAATCTACTATTGACAGCAACAATCTCTCTTAGAATCTTCTTTTTAAAAAAAAAATCTCCCAGAAAATGATGCAATTTTGCAATAAAATTATCCTCCAGTCAATGAAGCTACACTTTTAGAATACAATATTTGCATATGTCAAAACTTAGAAAAGCAATCAGCGAATCATTAAGATTGATGAAACTTTGGCAGCTCATTCTTCTCACAATCGACGATTGGTTTTACTTGAAGAAACACTTTTATTGTTTTTCAATTTTTGTAAAATTTTATTTCTTCACTTGTTATTATTATTTTTGTTTGTTTTCTTACAGTTGCATTTACTAAGTGATTGAAAAAAAATCAAATTAATTAAAAAAAAAGTAATTTAGAAAAACATAGAAAAGTTTTAAAAATAAAGAAAATAATTTATATTTTGAGAAAAATACTTGATAATCTTAAAAATAAATAGAAAAAAATTTAATAACAAAAAACTAGAGATATTAATGGAAAATTGAAAAAAAAAAAATTAAAATTCAGATAAAAATATTGAAATTGAAAAAATAATTAAAATTTGAGAACACAATTTAAAATATTGCATAATATATTTTAAATAAAGGAAACTTAAAGAAAATTTCAGAAAAATACTAAAAACTTTCAGAAGTTTATTTAAGAAAAAAAAACTAATTACAAATTAGAAAAAATAAATGAAAAAAGACAAATGCATTTTAAAATTAAAGAGAAATAACTAAAATTTTTTTGGAAATTATGAAAATGAACTAAAATAATTGAAAATTGAATAAAATAATTGAAAAGTCAGATAAATAGTTTACAATTTTGAATATTCTAAACCAAAAGAAAAAAATTGAAAATTGAAGGATATAAATTTTGGAAAATAATTGAATAATAAATTTAAAAATTGAAAATTGAAGAAAATATTTGAAATACGATACAGACAATGATAAGTTGTAAAAAAATGAGATTTGAGTGAAATAATTGAAAAACTTACATAGTTTTTTTTTAAATAAAAGAAATAATTTAAATTTCAGAAAACTACATGAAGAATTTAGAAATTAATTGAAAAAAATGAGAATAAATAAAAGTTGGAGAAAAAATATGAAGAAAGCTATTTATAATTGAAATTTACGATAATCAATAAAAAAAATTTGGAAATTATGAAAACAAATAAAAATAATTAAAAATTGAAGAAAATAATTGAAATTTTAGAAAAATACTTAAAAACCTAAAAATGTAATTTTAAAGAATGAGAATAATTATTAACAGTCTAGGAAAATAATTGAAAACTGATAAAAATTATTCAAAATTGAAATAAATAAATGAAATTTAAAATACATAATTGACAAAATGCAGCATTTTTTTAAAATTAGAAATAATAATAATAATATTAATAATAAATAATTAAACTTTGAGAGAAATAATTGAAAAAATTACAAAATTTTTTTGATGTTAAAAAAAAAGTAATTGAAATTTAAAAAAATTACTTGCATCTCTTAAATTCATTAAAAAAAAAATAAATTAATTAGAAACTATAAAATATGATTGAAAAATGATTTTAAATCATTCAAAACTTGAACAAAATAATTGAAATATGATAAAATAATGACAGTTGAAAATTAAAATAAATAGTTGAAAAATGCAGCTTTTTTTATAAAATAGACAAAAATAATTGAAATTTCAGAAAAATACTTGAAAATCTTAGAAATTAATTGAAAAAAATGAAAATAATTAAAAATTGATAAAAATAATTGAAATTTTAGAAAAATACTTAAAAATCTTGAAAAATAATTTTAGAAAATGAGAATAATAATTAACAATCGAGAAAAATAATTGAAAAATGATAAAAGTTATTCAAAATTGAAAAAAAAATTGAAATAAAAAAAAGGAAAATTAAAATAAATTAAGATTGAGAAAAAAATTGAAATATGATGAAAATAATTTAAATAAAATATGAGAGAAATAATAATAATAACTGGAAACAAGCAGAAAACAAGATTAAAAGAAGAAAATAATTTCAAAATTACTTCCAATTTTTTAATTAAAGAGAATAATTTAAAATTGCAGAAATAATCAAAAATTTGTAAAAATAATTGAAATTTTAAAAATTATAACAAAATCATGAAAGTAAACAGAAATTAATAGAAAAATTGCCGAATTTATTTTTAAGTAAAAGAAAATAATTGAAAAATCGTTTGACATGGAAAATTGATGATAATAATCTAAATTTGAGATAATAAATAACAATTTAGGAAATTAATTGAAAAATAATGAAAATATTCAAAGGTGGAGAAAATAATTGCAAAATAATAATTTAAAAAAAAAATGAAAACTGAACAAAATAATTGAAAATTCAGATATATATTTAAAAGTTCTGGGAATAAACTTAGAAATTATGAAAGTTATTGAAAATTGAAAATAATAATTGCAAAATGACAAAAATAATGGTATATTATAAAAATTAATTTAAATTTGCGATAAGTAATATAAAATTTAGGAATAAATAATTAAACTGATTTAATGTCAAGGAAAAAATAATTAACATTTAAAAAGTTTGAAATTGAAATTTGAAGAAATTAAAATTCCTAAAAATTTGACAAAATTTAATAAGGTGAAATATGATTTAAAATTTTAAAAGAAAAAAAAATCTAGTGACAAATGTCAGGTGTGGACAGAATGAATGAATAATTGAAACTTTTAAACTATTATTATATCATTAGGGCCAGTGGCGTAACTGGTCGGGCAAGGGCCCTGGGGCAAAAAGGAAAATGGGGCCCCAATTATAAGTAAAAATTTGTAAGTTTAATTCATTCATTCTGTCCACACTTATTTGTCACTAGAAGTTTTTTCTTTTAAAATTTTAAACCATATATTACCTTTTAAAATGTTCTTAAATTTTAAATTTATAGCAATTTCAATTTCTTCAAAATTCAGTTAATGTGTACTTGCATAGATTAAAAGTTCATTTAATCCACGTTTCAAAAATACTAAATTTAATGTGATTAAAAAAATTTCTTTAATTTTTAATAATTCTTTTCCGTTATGATTTCAATTATTTAAAATAAAATTTTGTACTTTTTTTATCATTTTTAAACTATTTTCTACAATTCTTAATTATTTAATTTGTTGTTAAATTGTTTTCCCAAATCTTAAATTTACCTTCCTCAAATTTCAATTATTTTGTTTAGTTTTCTCAATCACTTTTTCAATTTTAATTAATTTTGCCTTGACATTAAAACAATTAAATTATTATTTATTCCTTAATTTTATATTATGAATCGCAAATTTAAATAAATTGTTTTAATTTACCACTATTTTTGTCATTTTGCAATTATTATTTTCAAAATTTCTGATTCAATTTTCAATTATTTTGTTCAATTTTCATTTCTTTTTATTATTTTACAATTAATTACTTAAATTTTAAGTTATTATCTCACATTTAGATTATTGTCTTCAATTTTCAATTTTTCAATGATTTTTCAATTATTTTCTTTCGCTTAAACTAAAATTCTGTAATTTCATACTAGTTTCTCCGATTTTGAATTATTTTCACTCTTTTGATATAATTTTCAAAAATTTCAATTATTTATCTGAAATTTTAATAAGCCTTTTCATCAATTTTCGATTATTTTTGCGAGTTTTTAATTATTCTCTTTAATTAAAATTTTTAAGTAATTTTGTAATTATTTTCTTGTTTTATACATATATTCTATGATTTTTTCAATTATTCGTCTCAAATTCTATTAACTGTTTTCAATCTTTCATATTTAAATTATTTTCATCATATTTCAATTCTTTTTCTCAATTTTGAATTAATTTTATTATTTTTTAATTATTTTCGTCGATTATTAATTATTATTCTAATGTTCTAAAATTTTTAAGTATTTTTCTAAAATTTCAATTATTTTCTTCGATTTTTAAATATTTTAATTTTTTTTCATAATTTCCAATTTTTTTAATGAATTATCGTAAATTTCATTTATTTTTAGTTTTCCTCAATTCCTTTCTCCAATTTTCAGTTATTCTAATTTTTTTCAATTGATTTCTATCTTCATGTATTTTTCTCAAATTTTAATTATTTTTTTTTTTAAACAAAATTATGTAATTTTTTCAATTATTTCTCTCAAATTTTATTTAATGTTTTCTATCTTTCATATTTAAATTATTTTTAGTATATTTTAATTATTTTTATTAATTTTCAATTCATTTTATCATTTTTCAATTATTTTCCTCGATTGTTAATTTTTATTCTCATTTTGCTTCCTCATAGAGGAAGCGTTGTGATCATTAAGATTTTCGATTTTCCAAAAATAGTGTAAATCGACTCAGTTTCATCTGAAAAGTTCAAATTTTCATTCCTGAGAAAGTGTCCGGATGTGTGTGTGTGTGTGTGTGTATGTGTGTGTGTATGTTGTAAATTTTTTGTCGCCAGGATATCTCGAGAACGCTTCAACGGATTTTAATAAAATTTGGATGACATATGAAGCTCACAAATATCTAAATTTGGACACAGGGATTTTTGAAAATACCCAATCAAATTTTTTTGAGCACCTTTTTTCATCGAAAATAACGTTTTTTGGCAAAACATTTTTTCATGCTTAAAATTCAGACAAATGAATGAAAAAATCATATTCCTTGTTTCAAAACGAATCGATTGACCTATATAAAGTATATAATTGACAAAAAACCCACGTAATAATTCATGATTTTTAATTTTTTTCAATAATAATTAATTTAAAATTAAATTACTATTTTTTATATTATAAATAAATTTATTGCTTCCTCTATGAGGAAGCAAATTATCTTGCTTCCTTGGAAGCGAAGTGTCCATGAAATGGACAGAATTCACACCTAGTTCTTAAAGTTTTAAGTATTTTTCTAAAATTTCAATTATTTACTTCAATTTTTAATTATTGTCATTTATTCTCATAACCTCCAAATTTTTTTTATTAATTATTGTAAATTTCATTTATTTTTATCATTCCTCAATTCTTTTTTCCATTTTTTGGTCCTTCTTAATTTTTTTCAGTCAATTTCTAAGCTCTTTATGTTTTTCGCAAAGTTCCATTATTTTGTTTTTATTTAAAACAAAATTCTGTAATTTTTTTCATTTATTTTACTCAAATGTGATTTATTTTTTACAACTTTTTATTTCTTGTATCATTTTTTAATTATTTTCTTCCAGTTTCAAATTGTAACATCATTTTTCAATTATTTTCCAAAATCTATATCCTTTAATTTTCAATTTCTTTTCATTTCTTTTATAATTTCAAAAATTTGAAACTATTTATCTGAGATTTCAATTATTTTATTCAATTTTCAATTATTTATTTGCTTTTTTATATTATTTTCTTTAATTCTCAATTAGTTTCGTTCTTTTTCGTAATCTCCGAGAGGTTTTTAATTATTTCTGTTTAATTAAAAATTATTCTCTTCAATTTTAAATTATGTTTATCTTATTTAATTTACTTTCTTTAATTTTCAATTATTTTCTCAAGTTTTAATTATTTTTTTCAATTTTATATTACAAATCTCAATTTTTAATTATTGTCAAATATTAAATATTATTATTATTAAATTTTTTTAAATCTATTTTTAAGATTTTTAAAATATTTTCTTAAATTTAAATTATTTTCTTTGTTTTTGAAATATTTCTATGATTTTCTAAATTACTTTCCCCAATTTTTAATTGATTTCATTTTTTTTTCAATTAATTTGAAAAAAAATTGCAACTACTTTGTTTAATTTCAATTATTTTTTGCAATTTTTTTAATTCTAAAATTTTATAAATTTTGTCCGACAAAAGGGTTTATTAGGGTTGACTAAGGGCCCCGGGGCACTGTCCCACTTTGCCCCTTAATAGTTACGATTGGGGCCCTATTTTCTTTTTTGCCCCAGGGCCCTTGCACTCCCAGTTACGCCACTGTATTTATTTTCTAAAATATTTATTCCTTGAAGTTGTTTATTACTTTAAAATTGTTTATTGATGTTTCGGGTAATTTGTTGCAACGTTTAATATAACGTTTAGATTATTCGACACACGAGGTGTGAAATAAAAAATATGAAAGAAAATGTCATGCAAATTTTGCAATTGTGTCGAACTGTCTGGATTTCTCTTGAAGATTTTCACATTTCTGCGAGAATCTCTCGTTTTTCTATTTGAATTTTCCACTCGGTAAATCTGTCTGAAAATACGAAGAACAGAGAAGCGCCTCGCCTTGTTTGCGAGCGGCATAGTGTTTGTTAACGGTTTCTCATGAAACGTTTAATTACCAAGAGAGTTCTGGTTCTTTCTGTCGGTTCGTAGATCGGGCGCTAACAACCTCAGTGCGTGTTTACATGAATGTCCTGCGTTTCGCGAGCTGTGCAATCATTCGCTCCACTCTTTGCCTGAAGCGTTCTTCAGACGTGTCACCAGCTACGCTTCCTAGTTGGAGCGCCACACACTCACTCGAAAAATCATTGTCACACAAAATCACTTAATTTTCCATTTTTACACTGATATTTATTACAATAGAATAATTCTCGATCTTTTAATTGCGTTAATTTTACCATTAAAGAAGCAAATTGAAACAAAAGATTCAAAAGTCCCAGTTGTATTAATTTTGCGGAAACGGTGAAATTCACTCATTTTGGTCAATACTTTTTCGGTGACTTTAAGACACTCGTTATGTCGTTAGCCATGCCTGATTATTCGAACGTGTTCATGCATATTTTTCTGGCGAGTCTATTGTGCATTGTGTGACCTAGTTACTATTTTTTGTTTTGCTATTTCTACTGCTCTTAATCGAAATGGAGTTTCTATTCGTGAAAATTGTTTAAACCTTTTTGAAAACAGATTTTTTTTTGTCTGTCGAATCCAGACTCGGAAAGTAATTACATTTTTAGAGTAGGGTTGTTCACATACCACGTGGACAGTTTTAGGAGGAGGAGGGTGGGGGGAGTTGTAAATGTCCACGTGGACCAAGTAAAAATGTAGTTTTATCCCTTAAGGTACTTGAAAAAATCGAAATTTCAATTTTTCCATTTTGCATGTAAATTTGAAATTTTGAACGCGAATATCTCAAATTTTTGAAGGTAAAGGGTCCTGAAATTTTAACCAGATAGAAGGCACATATAAAATAACGTTTTCTCACAATTTGAAGAAAATCCATAAAAAATCGATATTATCACGTAAAACCTGAAACTTGTTGTTTAACTGACTTTCAAAGTTCGCGACACTGTTTTTTCGACAGGATATCTCAAGAATGCGTCAACGGATTTCGATAACACTTGATTGGCTTATTAAGGTAGTATTATACTTTGTAAGCTGTCAAAGATGACTTTAAAAAACAATTTTTTTCTCGGTGATAATTTTATTTAAATTTATTTTACTTTTGTCTGTCAAAAATGAAAAAATAAAATTTTTTTACTGTGCCTGTTTCATCACTAGAGGGCGCCAAAGTCAAGATAAAAAAAATAAACTATAAATCGGCGGACATGCTACAGTCTCCCAGAAACATCCGATCTGAAAAATTCAAATGTGGTTTTAAAGCTGATATATGTGATTAGACATCCCCCCTAATCCTGATAAAAAATATTAAAAAATAAAAAAATGGCGCCAATTTAAAAAAAATCGCAAGAAATGAGTATTTTTCTGTCATTTTTGAGTCGTAAAAAAACAAAAAAAAAATAAAGTAGACAATCGGGTTTAGGGGGATTGCCTGAAAGATTTTAAAACAAACAAATTGATCTAATGTTTTTTAAAATCGATTAAAAAAAACTCGAGTTATGCTGTCCGCCAGTTTAAAAAACATGGATTTGAGAAATCTGCAATTTGGGAATTATATTTTTGAGGTAATGTAGACCACAAAAATAAAATAAAAGTCGATTTTTTGGTCGATGCAAAGTATAATACTACCTTAATCTCAATTTTTAATTAATTCTTTAAATTCCAAATATTTTCTACATTTTTCAATTGTCATTATCATTTTTCTTTAATTTTTCTTGAATTTTCCAATTATTTTTCTCATATTTAACGTATTTCCTTCAATTTCCAGTTTATTTTGTATTTTATCACTTTTTTTTCAAACTTTCAATTATTTTCTTCAATTTTCAATTATTTACCTGAAATTTTTTTTTTTTTTCAATTTCTAAATATTTTCACTATTTTTCAATTGTTTTCTCAAATTTTAAATTATATTCAATACTTTTCTTTAATGACCTAAATTTTTCAATTATTTGTCTCAAATTTCAATAATTTTTATCAATACTAAATTTTAAAAATTATTTTTCTATTGTTTTCTTAAATTTTCAATTAATTATTACAAATTTCAAATATATTTTTTTATTTTCAATTATTTTCATCAATTTGCATCTCTTTTCTCCGATTTGTGAGAATTATCAATATTTTTTAGTCAATTACCTTAATTTACAATTATTTATCTCATACTTCAATCATTTTTATTAATGTTTAATTTATTTACATATATAAACGGGCGAGCAAAAAGAAAAAAGCCCTTTCGTACAAATTTGTCAATTTTAATTTTTCATCTTATTTTTTAATTATTTTCTGATATTTTAAATATATTTTGTAATTTTATAAATACATGTTTCTGAAATTTTAATTATTACTTAGGCTTTCAATTACTTTTACCAATTAAAAATTATTTTCTCCAATTTTTTAATTTGTTAATTATTTTTTAAATAATTTACCAAACTTTTGTATTATATTTAAATTAATTTAAGAAATTTTTAATTATTATTTTTAAAAATTTTCTTCTATTTTGAACTATTATTATTATTCTACCTACTATTGTACACCAATTTTAATTAATTCTTTAAATTGCAAATATTTTTTACAATTTTTAATTGCTTTTATAATTTTTCAATTATTATTTTTCATACAATTTCTATTATACTTTTTCAGTTTTTTATTAATTTCCCAAATGTTTAATTATTTCTCTCACGTTTCAATTACTTTCTTAAATTTCAAATTCATTTTACAACTTTATCACTTTTCTCAAAAATTTCAATTGTTTCCTTTAATTTCCAATTATTTACCTCAGATTTTAATTATTTCTCTCAATTTTAAATATTTTTATTTTTTTTCATTTAAATTTTTAAATTTTATATTATTTTTTAGTGAATTTTCCTGATTTCCAATTATCTATCTCAAATGTCAATTAATTCTTTAAATATCAATTACTTTCTTCAATGCTTAATTATTATTACCAATTTTCAATTATTATCTCTAATTTTAATTAAATTTTTGGATTTTTCTTTCTCATAGGAAGTATTATCACTTATTTTTCTTAAATTTCAATTATTTTCTTCAAATTTCAATTATTTACCTCACATTTTAATTATTTCTCTCAATTTTAAATATTTTTATTTTTTTCCAATTAAATCTTTTAATTTTATATTATTTTTTAGTGAATTTTCCAGATTTCCAATTATCTATCTCAAATTTCAATTAATTCTTTAAATATCAATTACTTTCTTCAATGCCTAATTGTTTTTACCATTTTCCAATTATTTTCTCTAATTTTAATTAAATTTTTTAATTTTTGATTCTCATATAGGCAGTATTATCCCTTATTTTTCTTAATTTTCAATTATTTTCTTCAAATTTCAATTATTTACCTCAGATTTTAATTATTTCTTTCAAATTTTTAAATATTTTCATTATTTTGCAATTGTTTTCTCAAATTTTAAATTATTTTTTAGTGAATTTTTCCAATTTCCAATTATTTATCTCACATTTTAATTACTTTCATAAATTTTAAATTCATTTTGCAATTTTATCACTTTTTTTTCAAAATTTCAATTTTCAATTATTTACCTCAGATTTTAATTATTCTTTCAATTTTTAAGTATTTTTATTAGTTTTCAAATGTTTTCTCAAATTAAAATTTTTTTTAGTGATTTTCCCAAATTTCCAATTATTTATCTCACATTTTCAATTAATTCTTTAAATATAAATTACTATCTTCAATGCTTAATTATTATTACCAATTTTTAATTATTTTCTTCAATTTTATCAAATTTTTTTATTTTATGTCTTATATATTGGAAGTACCTATTATCACTTATTTTCCTTTAATTTCAATCATTTTCTTCGAATTTCAATTATTTACCTAAAATCTTCATTATTTTATTTAATTTTTAAATATTTTCATTATTTTTCAATTGTTTTCTTAAATTTTATATTATTTTTTTAATTAATATTCTAAATTTTCAATTATTTATCACTAATTTTAATTCATTCTTTAAATATCAGTTACTTTCTTTATATTTTTAATTGTTTTTACCATTTTACAATTATTTTCTGTAATTTCGATTAAACTTTTTGATTTTGCTTTCTCATATAGGAAGTATTATCACTTAGGTACTTTTTCAAAATTGTAATTATTTTCTTTAATTTTAAATTATTTATCTTAAATTTAAATTATGTTTATTTTTCAATTATTTTCATTATTTAACAATCATTTTCTCTAAATTTTAAAGATTTTAACCGATTTTCAATTAATTTTCTAAATTTTCTAAATATTTATCACAAATTTTACTTATTCACTTCAATTTTCAATGGCCTCATCATTTTCCAATTATGTTTTTTAATTTTAAATATATTTTATACTTTCATCATTTATTTTTCTCAAATTGTAATTATTTTCTTTTGTTTTGCATTATTATTATCATTATTTATCATTTTCTCTAATTTTTATTTTTCATTTAATTTCATATATTTTGCCATCTCCTAGAGTAAGCTTTGTGATCGTTAAGATTTTCAATTTTCCAAAAATAGTTTAAATTGACTCATTTTCATCTGAAATGCAAAAGTTTTTCAATTCTAAGCCAATGTCCAGAAATGTGTGTGTGTCTTATATTATTTAAAAAAAAAAGTCCACTTGGACATTAAGAGGGGGCCAGGGGGGATCAAAAAGTGATTAAAAATTGTCCACGTAGTATATGAACGACCCTTGTGCTAATCATTACAATAAACTAATCAGAAGGTCTTAACGACTAATCAGAAGAAACTTAACGACAAAAATTTCTGAAAAGGAGGGCAAAAGTTTCAAGTCCGAGTTAGAAAAAGATGCAGAGAATAATCACAGGTTCTTGAACTATCAGTTACAAAAATCCGGACCACCCCTGTTTTCAAAAGAGTAGACTCTCGTCAATATTTACTTCTTCATATTGACATAGGGGTGGTTCTAGTAGCCACAGGATAGCCAACAGTGATCCATGATTCTTTCTGAGGAATTGAACGAATCTTCCAGGTCCCAGGTGCAAATCGTTTTCATAATTAATCTCTCTGAAGTTGAACATACAAGTGTCAGGTAAAGAAACGAAATGAAAGCAGACCTGGAGAAAACAGAGTCGTTTCGCAGTACGACAGGTAGAAGAGGACTCCTGCGAATACGAGGCTATAAGTGTCTATCAGGGTGGTCTCCTTGTGGTCTTCTCAACCTCTTTTACCTTCTTTTTCACTTCAATTCAAAATATATCCTTCTCTCCATGCATTAACAAGATGATTTTAAATCCACAGTAGCCTAACTACGACTCTAAACAGTTTATACTAAACCGGATAAACTTCCAAATAATGGTGCAATAATTCGATTTTGATTGTCTTATAAAAATCAAATTTCAAATATTAAAGAAATAATTTACGACCAATTTGTGGATGAAAATTTAGAAAAATCCTGTATCAAAACTGGAAAGGGTGATGAAAGGTAAGTAGAAACCTCGGTAGTAACCTCCTCAATTCACAAGCCCACTACCTACTACCTCTAATCTCCCTTAGCTGAAAAAAACAGAATTAGTTAAAAAATATAAAAAATCGACGTATCGGCATTCACCCAGTGCCCTCATCAGGAGCTATAAAAGAGAAAAAAAAAATTAGTAGTACTCCGGTCAGCTATCCGGAAACTGCAAGAATGAGGAAGCTCAAAACGATTACCCATAGCTACCGAAAATCCTACCACAACAGCTACAGCCCGAGAAACCACTTTCGAAAACAAACATGCAAAAAAATTATATTGAATCACGTACCGACATAAAAAACACCCAATTTGATTTTATGTATTTTAATTTTCTCTTCACTAATTACATTGATATTCCAAGATTTTGAGAATGACTTCTGAATCGGAAAACTGATTAAAATCGAAAAAGAAATAATAGATACTATGAAGAGAGTAATTTTGATTGATGCAGTGCATTTAGGAGGATATAAATCCAGTGATTGTTGAATCGAATGATTCAGCGCCATTAAATCGAAGCAACCCTGCTTCCGAGATACTCGTATAGAGTCTGTTGACTGTATGTACATTATATATAGAGGAACAAAATAAGTATGTACAGACAGGCAAAGTGCAGGGCTCTTCTTCCGTCTTACTTTACCGTTGGCAATCGCTCATTTGGGATCATGGTATATCACGCTTCATATAGAATGACCAGACAGAGAAAAAATATTGACCCTTCGATGTGCAAAGTCGAATCAGAATTGCTGACCGGAAGGTCGACAATTTCAACGCCGTTCGCAACAATGATGAATCCAAT
The DNA here is from genome assembly GCA_037103525.1 of Ganaspis brasiliensis. Taxonomy (NCBI): domain Eukaryota; kingdom Metazoa; phylum Arthropoda; class Insecta; order Hymenoptera; family Figitidae; genus Ganaspis; species Ganaspis brasiliensis. The sequence goes on along the minus strand of JAZKLR010000544.1, from coordinate 1,099,279 downwards.
CATAATTTAGTTACATCTTATTAGACTCCTACTGCGCCAGCTCACCGTGAGACCGCCTGGTAACATCCTTAATCCACAAAATGCATATCTCCATGAGCTGCTACCCCTTTACTCCCTTTATACTTCCTCGCCCTGCTTTCAACCCTTTCTCTTCCCCTTCCTGGAGAAAATCGATTTTTTTCAAGATACAAACAAATTTGGTCTAAATGTTAGAAATATTGAAATACCAACGATACAACGCAGTTTGCAATGATTTTTACTTTTTTGTTAGAACCGCAAACAAATTGGCCCAGAATCCAGTGAGTTTTTCAAAATTCACAAACTCACGGAATTTAATTCCACATATCCGATTTTCGTGAAGAATTTGTTCCTACTCAAGTTACTCCCTCCTATTAGCGGCGCATTCAGGACAAAAAGTACAAAGGAATTTTCTAAAAATACGAGACATGTCGAATCAAATTCGGGCATCTGTACGATATTTGGCCTATTATTCTCCAAAGTAGGAGCCTCGTTTGGAAAAAAAAAGCTGGATGACTTGGCACTTATGTAAAACGGGCGTAAACGTTCGTTTTGTTGGTCGAATTAGCCCAGTCGGTAGGTCGTGGCTTTTTGGGGGGTTCCCTTTGACTTTCATTATTTTTTGGGCCTGCATTGGAACGAGTCATTCCCCGTGGAGGACCTTTGCTTGCGAGCCTTCGTCTCGACTAGAGAGGGTAAATTTTGCATGTCACGTGTACAAACGGGCTAGTTCTCAATGCGCGTCGTTAGCTTCTCGTTGTGTGAAGATGAGATCCAGTCAGGCAACGATACGCCCAAGATCCATGCTCCTGATTCATATTGATATTCCAGGGTTACGAATACCAGTCGCAATCCAAACCCACCCCTCATCCTATTATAATATAACTTAGAATGACTCTGACAGATCTAGAAACTTGAAGCTATGAATCATTCCTTGTCAGTGTGCCAACCCATTTCTCATCATCTGGATTGATCTTAGATTTTCTTGTCTTTTGTTTCTTTCAATCTAAATTGATTGTGTTCTTTAAATATGATTGAAAATTTTCTGAGAAATTCTATTTTTTAACATAACCTAGAAGATGGAGAATTAATAGTTTATTTTTGTTTGGTTTTAGGTCTTGGAGAAAAGGTAATTAATTAGAGAACCTGGAAAATGTAATGGGTTGATTGAAGAAACAAGTGACAAGGTAAGTATTAGTTTCAAGAAGGCGAATATTAAAAAAGTTTCTTTCATTAGAAAACCTGGAAAATAAAAGTGGTTAAAGTAACAAAAGTCTTTGTTTCTAATTTCAAGAAAGGGAATATTAGCAAGTTATTTTATTAGAGAAAATAAAAAATATAAAGCACCTTGAAGCAACAAGTAGCATAAAATAAGTTTTAGTTTCAAGAAGGTGAGTATTAACGAAAAGTTGTTCTATTAGAAAACCTGGAAAATATAAATAGTTAAAGTGACAAATGGTAAGTCAAATCTTGGTTTCATAAGGAAAAAAATGAGTTAGCCTTTGTAGATAAAAAATTTAGATGGTCCTAAATTAGTCACCACAGGTAAATAGTAGCTAATATAGCTACTACCTTTGCTAAGATAGCTGAAAGTAAACTGTGGTTCCTAATAGTTGTAGATACCATAATTAAAAAAGTTTAACCATCCCTATAGGAAAAGTGACTGTGTTTAACTATATGGTATCCACACCTGTTAATTACAACAGCGAACTTTTAGCTGCCCGGTAAGAAGAGGTTAATTAAAACAAATAAAAACGGTTCCAAATGTCGTGAAATTTCGAACATTTTTAATCCAATTTAATGTCATTTTTGAACTTCTATGTTTTAATTCTTCTGGAAATAATTCATCTGAATACATTTTTATTCCTTTTAGTTCCTGATAAAAATTGTACGCATTTCAATCCCGATACGAGAGTCAGAAATGAACTCAATTTAATTCCGCTTCATTTTAATTCTGATAGGGTAGTTAGAAATGAAATCAATTTAATCCCGTTTTCTTGCTAAAAAATATGCAATCAATTAAATTCCGTTTAGGACAAAAAACTTGATAACAGTTTAATTCATTTTAATCAAACGGAATTAAAACAGATTAAGATGTTTGAAAAAATGACGAATATATTAATATCGCTTTCTATTCCAATCAATGTCATTTTTGAACTTTTTCGTTTTCATTTTAATGCATTTTAATCAACCTCTTCTTGCCGGGTGACACAGAAAATGTATCAGCTCTTTTAGCTAATATTTAGCTGTGATGACTAAATAAATTTGTGATTAATTTTATTAGCAGCAGCGGCTAACTTATTTTTTCCTTGCAAATTTAAATAAAGGGAATATTGGAAACAAGTAGTTGTTTTATTAGAGAACCTGGAAATTATAAAGCAGTGATTGAAACAACAAATAACAATTCAAATATTGATTTCAAGAAGGAGAGTATAAAAAAATTCAAAAAATGTATTTTATTGGAAAACCTGAAAAATATAAAGAGTTAAAGTGACGAGTTGTAAGCCAAATCATGGTTTCAAATTTCAAGAAAGCGAATATTGGTAACAAGTTATTTTATTAGGAAACCTGGAAAATATAAAGCACTGATTGAAGCAACAAATAACAAGGTAAGTATTATTTTTAAGAAGGCTAATAAAAAAAATGTATTTTATTAGAAAACCTGGAAAATATAAATGGTTAAAGTAACATGTGAGAAGTCAAATCTTGGTTTCTAATTTAAAGAAAGGGAATATTCGAAACAAGTTATTTTATTAGTAAACCTGGAAAATATAAAAAAATATAAAATATATAGCACTGATTGAAGCAACAAGTAACAAGTCAAGTATTGGTTTCAAGAAAGCAAAGATTAAAAAAAAGTTATTTATTAAAAAAAAAAGTGGAAATTTATAGCAGTATTTGTTGTTACAAGTATCAAGTCAAGTATTTCTTTCAAGAAAGCAAATTTAAAAAAAGGTATTTTATTAAAAAATCTGGAAAATATAAGGCACTGGTTGCTGTAACAAGTATTAAGTCAAGTATTAATTTCAAGAAAGAGAATATTAAAGAATAGTATAATGTACATTTCAGTTAAAGTGAGGTTAGATTTCACATATTTAATTTTATCTGTTAAGTGTCTCGAAAACTATTTTAAAAAAGCACTTGAAAGTACATATTATTGATTTTACACTTTTTCAATAAATATTTTAAATAATCACTATTGCAAAAATATTTTTGGCACGCGCTAAATAAATTTTAAAAAGCTGTATTTAAAGACATTTTTTAACTAACCTCGAAAATTCCATTTTTACAAAATGGGTTGGAAAAATGTTATTTCATTACAAAAACTGGAAATTATAAGACTTGAAAACATTCAAGTTTTTACTTTATGTTGTAAGGATGTTTAACCCATTGACATAACCTCAAAATAAAAAATAGTTTTTCTCATAAAATACAAATATTTTTAAAATTGGTTTAACCCAATTTTGAAAGAACCACTTGTACATTTTTCAAAAAAATTAGGTTTAGACACAATTTGTTAAGAAATAATAATTATTTAACATTTTGTATTTTTTCTGTAAAGTTTGTAAACAATTGCAATTTTCATCCAATTTCGACACAAAGTAACTCATTTTGATCTTTGAAACTTTCTCTATAAATCTGTTAGTTGAATTTTGTAAATAATATTTTCTTTTTTTTAAACAAAACATATTTTTACAAAATTCAACGAACAGATCTGCAGAGATTGTTTCAAAAATGAAAATAACCTAATACTTATTTGTGAAAATTGGATAAAAATTACAATTTTTCACTAACTTTGAAGAAAAAACACAAAATGTTAAATAATTATTATTTGATGATAAATTTTGTATCAAACTAACTTTTTTTTGAAAAATTGTACAACTGGGACTTTCAAAATTGGAAGAAATCAATTTTAATAATGTTTTTATTTTACGTGAAAAACCATTTTCTAATTTGAGGTTATGGCAATGGGTTAAACATCCTTAAGTTCAAAGAAAAGTTAGTTTATTATAGAAAACCTAAAAAACATAATGCGTTGATTAAAACAACAAATTACAAATTTATAAATTTTTGATTTCAAGTGTCAAGAAATATTATAACTAATCAGGGATCACAGATTGTCCCCTATTCCCCCTTTTTCCCCTATTTTGAAGTTTTGTCCCTATTTCCCCTATTTTAAAGATTTGTTCCCTATTTCCCCAATTTCTAATTTTCAAATTTAAATATATAATTTATCAAAGTTATTTTTTACTTAATTCTGAATTTGTATCATTTAATAATCGCGCTGAGCTATTTGGGAGAGAGGAAGATTGACCACAGTTTATTTTTTTTTGTTTGCCATTTTTAAAAGACTGCGGGTAATTTAAAATCCTAATGAAAAAGGCAGAGATAGCCGCTTTTTAAAAGAAAATTATAAACAATGGTTTAAGAATATATTTATTTTTAGATTTAGAATTATTAGCTTTGTTGATTTTAAACGCTTCTGTAATGAGTTAACGTAAAACTACTTTGGTTTTTCAGATATTTGTTCAATTATCATTTATTTTTCGCAATTTTTAATTAATTTAAACAATTTTTTCAATTTCCACTCATTCTCTCAAAATTTTATAACTATTTTTTAACTTTTTAAATTGATTCGTTATTCTCTTGTTAATTATTCTCGACAGTTTCCAAGATTTTTTTCATTTGTCAATTATTTTCTTCAATATTTAATAATTTTATTATTTTGTAATTTTTCTTTCAATTATCTATCTGTCTTCTTAAAAATGTACTTTAATTCTTTAATTTTAAATTAGTTTTAAAAAATTTAAATAATGTTTTCAATTTAAAATTATTTTTAAAACTTTTCTTTAATTCACGACTTTTTTCAATATTTTTTTTCAATTATAAAAACTGTTTTAAATTTAAATTCAGTTGTTCAATTCTACAACTATTTTCTTCAATTCTCAAATGTTTTTTTTTAATTTTAATTATTTCATTTTAATTTCATTTCCATTTTTTAAATATATTTAATGATTCTCGCCTTTTTTAAAATACGTTCTTCAATTTTTAATTATATTCTTTAAATTTCAATTTAATTTTTAACTTTTCAGTTTAATTCAATTTTACTTTTTTTTTCAGTCACAAAAATTGTTTCAATATTTGAATTCAAATGTTTAATTCTACAACTATTTTCTTTAAATATCAAATTCCGTTTTTCAATTTTAAATTAATGTCTTTAATATTAAAAGATTCTCGCTTTTTTCCATTATTTTCTTCTATATTCAATAATTATCGTTTTTTTTTAATTCCTTTTTTCAATTTTTAAGTTTATTCTTTAAATTTCAATTCCTTCTTGAAATGTTGAATTATTTTCTTAATTTTTAAATTTTTTTCCTCTTTTGTTAATTATTTTTTTCAATTTGCAATCTAGTTGTTCAATGTTCAATTATTTCCAACAATTAGGTATTCCTATAATTTCCATAGTTTCTGAATTATTTTGTTTAAATTTAATATTGTTTGATTTTTTTAATTATCTTTTCTGATTGTAAATTAATCTACTTTTCAACTATTTCTTTCAATTATTATTTATTTCCCTCAATTTTAAATTGTTTGCAACAATTTTTTTAATTATTCTCTTAAAATTTTATAATTATTCTTTAATTTTTTCAATTTATTTTTTTAAGTTTTTATTATTTTTTGAATTTCAATTATTTTTGTCGATTTTCAATTCAGTTTTTCAATTTGCAATCATTTCCAACAGTTATTTATTTTTCGAGTTTTATTTTCAATTGTCAATTACTTTCGTTATATTTCAGTTACTTTTAAAAAAATTTTAATTCTCCTAAAATTCATTATTTAAATTTCCAAAAATTTCTAGTTTTTAATGACAAATAACAATGCAAAGTTTCTCGCGCGCCATAGCGCACTTTAATGTTTCTAGTATACATAATATTTTAATGTTTATATGAATAACGCTATTTGTTTCAAAAATATTAATTTGACATTTTAGTAAACACTAAATTTCCTTCTATTTAAAAAAATAAAAACTATTAGGACCATATTTAACATTTTCAATTTTTTAATGGAAGTCGCCATCATAGACTTTAAAGCGAATTTTGTGTCCACTTTTTGTCCCCTATTTTAAAAAAAATTGCCCCTATTCTCCTTTTTTACTAACAATAGGGACTGTGATCCCTGTAACTTTAAATATACTATATCATTTTTATCCTAAAGAAACGTTTTAAATATATCTTTAAGGATTACAAATTTCGAGTTTTGTCGAGAAAAAAAATGTAGAGAAACAAGCTCTAAAAAATGCACCAGAGAAAATGACTTTTCTACGCTTGTTAATTTTCACGTACCTTTGGGACAAACTTGACAAAAATAACGGTAACAGGTAGCAAAAAACCTGATGGGGGGTGACACCCCTTCTGATTGTCAAGGTTTTTTTACGACTTGACCCATATATTTCGCTGATGGGGACAACGAGGGTAAAAACATTCGTCGTGTCCTCATAAAAATTCAAGAACCGTACGATTTCCATTTTTAAGGAAAAGCCTGCTTGACGAATTTCTTAGAAAAAGGCAAAAAAACTAGGAGATAACTGATGAAGAAAGAAGGTGAAGTATATGGAGGTATACCGTTGCGAAAAAGACAGGAACCGTTAGACCCTAAAAGATCGACAGAAATTTTTATGCCCCAATACGTACAAGTTTAAAGGGATCCAAGTCCTAAGTGAAGTTTTTCTGTTTACGATATACCTTTTCGACCGGCACAATCAAAGTGCAATTTTGCGCGAGATTATTATCGAGACTTTTTTACTAATCATAAAAAAGGAATTGTTACGAGAGCAAAAAAATTTACTCCTCTTTATGGCAGTTTAAATGACATTTGGAAAGGTGGATATTTATTGTTACAAAAATGCATTTTCTGGAACAAGTCAATTTTAAAATTTGGAGGTTAAGTTAAGAATTTTTTTATTATTAGTTATTTAATCTTTCTGAAAATTCTGCTACTTTAATTTCTTGATGAAATAACTTGTGTTGTTTTTTTGGTAAAACTTAATATTTCTTTTATGTTCTGTTCTGTGTGCTAATTTTATTTCCGATTTAGAATTTTCTTGGCTTTTTTTCGCTCTTTCGTATTTTGGTTCTAAACAATAACTCAGAAAATATTTAATACTGCTTTTCACCTTTTTCTGAGTTTTTTGCTTCACAGCATCACATCAGTGAGTAAATTAGGTTAGGTGTATTATGACAAAAAGGTTAGGTTTCTACGCCATATTAGATCGGAAAAGACTCATGGTATTTGGCGCGCATTTTGAAATAGTTTACTTTTGGTAAAGTTGGCAAACAAAAAATAAACGAAATAAAAATAACAAAAATAAAAAAAAAGTTACGAAAAAATACAAAAGTAAAAAAATGAAAGAGAAGGAGACGAACTACTGAAGAAATATAAAGCAAAATAAAAAGAGAAATAAAGAATACACGAATAAAATAAAATACAGAAATAAAAAATGAAATAAAGATCAAGGCAAATAATAAAAAATAGTTTCTAAATGATTAAGATCAAGAAACGCAGATTACAGGTTTCTTTTTAATCTTCCGCTCGTCAAATCCATTTCGTTCAGTCGTATAGTGGAGCAGAAAAATAAAAACTACGCGTTTATTCTTTAAAAAGGTGAACAAGCCGAACTAATAAAGTCATAAAAAAAAAGATTGTCGACTACTTCTATTGTGGAGATTTTTTTACTCTGCCTGAGATTTTTTTTTCGTTTATTATTATTTATTGCGTTCCCTTTCCACTTTTACGATCGTTTGTAGATTGTATTCATCGGCGTGTGTCGTAAAATTACTATCAATCTGTAGACATTGCTTCAGACATTGGTGAACAATTGTTTATGAATAGGTCGTAATCGATTCAATTGTTGCGAAATTCTAGTCTTGGTTACCATCTACAGGTACAGTTTACCTGAAACTTTTAAACCTATACATATAGACTATTTTTAAAATTATGACCTTTAGGGTTAGTCGGCCCTTTACAACAAGTGACCATCGCTCAAATTCTTTCTCGAAGTGGGGCCTTTAAAAACGGAGGCAGGCTCGTTAAGTACTTCAATATAGATTCAGATTGTTCAGTTTTATAGTTCAGGCTCTTCTGTATATAATATAACATTCTCAGACAATTTTCAGCGAGTTAGACCCTTTTAAAAATACCTCTAAAAAAGATAGAAATGAATACACAAAGAAATAAACGCGCTCTTGAAAACTGGAGAACGTGACTTTTTTTTAGGAAAATAAAATAATTTTAAGGGGAAATAAATTTTTTGGGGAAATAAAAGCAGGTCAGGTTTTTTTTTTTTTTAGAGGAAGGAATTGGAGAATTGCTTTGGAAAGGAGGAAAAGATGAAAAGAAAAGGATCAATTTTTTAATATTAAAAAAAATTCGTCCGAGGATTTATAATTTAATATATATGTTCTTAATTATAGTCAGGTACCGCTTTTTCTCACTTGTTGACTGCAGTTCTCCTCCCACTGTTTTCTAAACGTTACGTAACTTTCATAAATTTGATTTTCTACCTGGAAAAAAATCCCGGGATCTTTATTTTATTTGAAACCGTTATACAGGGCGTTTACAGATAATATCTTTTATTTGTTTGGGTTACAGTTTAAACAGTTGGGTATTATAAATTTTCGATTGAATTTTGATTTTTCTTGTGGTTTAAATTGGGTTGAATTTCGAATAAAATTTTAATATTTTATGAATGTAATTTAATATTATAAATACTCACAGGAGGATTCACCTTGAAATGCAAAAAATGAAAATTACGAGAATAATTACAAAATGGAAAAGAATATTTATGAAAAATGACGAAAATAATTGACAATTAAAAACAAAATTCAGAAAATAGCTAGATAAATACACAATTGTTAAAAATAATCTAAAAAATTAAACAATATACATTCAATTTAAACTGAAAAATGGAAAAATTAAGAAAATTATAAAAATAATTGCTGAAACAATTGCAAATTGAACAACTGGATTGAAAATCAAAACAAAAAAAATTGAAATTGAAGAAAACAATTGAAAACTTTGGAAAATAATAAAAATTTGGAGAAAATAATTAAAACTTGAAGAAATAAATTCATAATTTAAAAATTAAAGTGAAATTAAAAGAAAATTTGTAATAATTGAGAAAAATTACAAAACGTGAAAATAATTCACAATTGAAAACTAAATCCGAAAAAAGGCTAGATTAATACACAACCAAAAAAAGAAAAATATTAAAAAACTCAAAGTATCTTTATAAAACTTCAAGAGATCTAATTGCAAATTGAAAAAATTGTAGGAAATGATTTCAAATTGCGAAACATAATTAATAATTAAAAGAAATAATTGAAAAATGAGAATAATTAAAAAATTAAAGAAAATATCTACAAAATGACTAGATTAATAGACTCCTGAAAAAAATTGATATAATATAGCAAAAACTTTAAATTTAAAGAAAATAATTAAAAATTGAAAAATGAAGAAAATTATAGGAATAATTGTTGAAAATAATTGCGCATTAAACGAATGGATTGCAAATCGACAAAAATAATTAAAATTGAATAAAATAATTGAAAATTGAAAATTCAAATTCAAATTTAAGAATATAATTAAAAAATGAAAAATGTATTTGAAAAAAGCCGAAAGTTATTGAATATAGAAGAAAACAATTAAAAACTGAAAAATGGAATTGAAATTTGAAGAAAAAATTGAGAATTATGAAGAAAATAAAATTTTGAAATTAACGAATCTTATTGATAATGAAGGAAAATAATTGTCGAAAGGCGAGGATTTTGAGATATTAAAGAAAATAATTGAAAATTAAAAAAAAAATTAAAAAAATGACTAGAATAATGCACAAATGAAACAAATAATTGAAAACGTTGAAAAATAATTCTAAAATTTTAAGAAAATAAATAAACATTTTAAACATTGTAAGAAATAACTAAAAATTAAAGAAAGTAATTAATAAATGAAAAAAAATAATTGAAAAATAATAAGAATAATAGCAAAATTGAAGATCATTTCTGAAAAATGACGAAAATAATTGACAATTGAATACAAAATTCGAAAAATGGCTAGATTAATACAGAACTGGAAAAAATAATTTAAAAAATCAAACTATAAATATTTAATTTAAAAAGTAATTGAAAATTGAAAAATTCAGAAAATTATAGAAATAATTGTTGGAAATAATTGCTAATTGACCAACTGGATTGCAAAAAATTGAATCGAACAAAATAATTTTAAATTATAGAATGGAAATGAAATTTTTAAAACATAATTAAGAACTGAAGAGAATAATTGAACAATTGTACTTAAAATTAAAAAATCATATTATTGATATTCGAAAAAATAATTGAAAATTGAAAAATGTGATTGAAATTTAGAGAAAATAATCAAAAATTGAAGAAATAAATTGTAATTTGAAATAATGGTTTATAATTGAAAAAAGTCAAGTTTTTTGGAATATTGAATAAACTTAATTGAAAATTGTAAAATTAAGAAAATAATTCATAATTTAAAGAAAATTACAAAATGACGAGAATAATTTAATATTAAAGAAAATAATTGAAAAGTGTGCAAAATAATTGACAATTGAAAAAGAAATTCGAAAACTGTCGAGAATAATCTACAACAGAACAAAATATTTAAAAAAGTTAAAAAATAATTATAAAATTTAAGGAGAAGAATTGTAAATTGAAGACGGTTGAAAATTATTTTAAAAATTGTAGACTTATTTACACACTAATTTATATCACTTTCTTGAAATATTTAATTATTCTTTCTTGCAATTTTTTCTTCTTCAAACAATTTTTTTGGTAGGTTATGTTTTATATTGCTTTTCTGTATTTTTAAAAAATCACTTGGGTAACTTTCATTTCTTTTTAAAAATTTTTCTTTTTTTATGCGTTTAATAATTTTTTTTTTCAGATTTTTTTTTAATTTCATTCTTTTTTTTTGATTTGATTTTTTTGATTTGATTTATTAATATAATTTGGAAGATGTGAAATATAATTTTTTTCAATTTTATGATTTTTAAAATATTTATTTGGTTTTTTGTCTTTTGTCATAACTTATTAGTTTTTATAATTTTTAAAGACTTTTCTTCTTTTATTTAATTTTTCATAAATTTGATCTTACAATAAATTTTCTCATTTGATCAGAATTTCTCTATTTTTTAGAAATATTGTTTTTTTTTCTTAAAATTGTTTAATTGTTTTTACTTAATTCTTCTTCATTTAAAAAAATTATTGCTTTTTCCTTGATTTTCAAAACAAGTTTTTAAAGTATTTTTTTATCTTTAGTAACATTTTTCCATTTTTTTTTACTAATTATCTTATTTATTTTCTTAATTTTAAAAAACATGTCCCCAAAAAATTAAACTTTTTGAAAATCATTTTTTCCTCTCTTTTGTAATTTTAATTTTTTGTTTTAAAAACTTTTACTGTTTGTTGCGTAGTATTTTGATTTTCAAAAAGCAATTCAATCAATCTTCCTTAAACTGTTTAATATTTCATAACGCATTATTACCATATTTCTTAATTTTCTTTCTTTTACTTTCATGGATGTTTTAAACTTTTTTATTTTTGAAGATTTTATTTATTTTATTTTTATTTATATTTTTTTTCAGGTTTTTCAATTAGTACATTTTTTACATCTTTTTGCTTCACTTTTCCCATTTCAATGTAAATTATCCTTAATTTTCTTATCTGTTCATTTATAATAATACTGGTTTTAATAAAATTTTGTAATTTTTGTAATTTATGTAAAATTTTATTTTTTTTAGATTCTTTGTACATTCTCTCCATTGTTTAAATGATTATTCTCTAGACACTCTAGTAAGATAAAAATGCAGAAACTTTTGCTTATTTTTAGGGGGGCCCTAAAATTTTTTTGTGCTTTAGGTCCGTGACAGCTTTGACCCAGCCCTGAAATACATTATAAATTAAGGTAATTCTCCGATAATTATACTTGAAAATCGATTTTCAATCGACTTTCTTTAAATTGTGAGAAAACGTTATTTTATATGTGACTTCTATTTGGTTAAAATTTCACTATCGTTTGCAATGCTCAAAATTAAGATATTCAGGTTGAAAATGTCAATTTTGTGTGAAAAATGATCAAAATAGGAATTTCGAACAGGAATATCTCAATTAATATAGCACATAAATTATTTACATATGTTCCGAAAATAATTTATTTAATAAATTAAAAAGTAACAAAATACGGTGATTAATGTGATTGCTGTTTTCTATAAACGATTTTCAAGGAAGATAAGAATTAAAAGGTGTAAAATAAATTTAACGGGGAAAACAACTCGAGGGAAGGTTATAACTTGAGTATACAATACACCAATTGTCTGTGCCCTCATGACGCAGCCAAAGCATCCTGTCGCTTCTTGATGAACAAGACGAGAAACGTCTGTCGATTTCAGATACCGGTATTTAACCTTTATGACCGGATCTTGGTACCTAAGACACGCGATACATCTTGCAAGTTTGATTGCTCCAGGAATTTAATATTTTTCTTTTCCTTTTCGGTGACAGAACATGTAGATCGTTATTTGTTAAATTAATAGTTAATAACATTATTTCTACTTTCTTAAAGAAAATGATTTTCCTAATATAAGAATATTATGAAAAAATTAGAAAATCCTTTTTTCGGTCAACTCCACTCGATTTTACACTCAGTCACCAGATAATGACTTCAACACCTCAAAAATACAACAAAAAAAAACCTGCCGAGTCGTATCCATAAAATAACCAATTCAAAAAACAAACAATCCTAAAACCGAATGGAAAAATAAATTAAACCGGAGATAAAAAAAAAAGTCCCAGAACCTAAAAGGATTAAGTCAGCAAGTTACATTCCAATGGAGGAAGTCAGACTCGAATTCCGTCGCAAAGGTATCCTCTTCTCAGTCCCCTCGTTTGACCTGCTTTCATTTTTATTAGTCTTCGTGATCCGTCAATCCGGGGGGGAAAAAAAAAGGAACAAAATCCTCGACTTTTTCCCGCGTAGGTGCAGGACTAGACAACACACATGTTTTTTTTTCTTTGGTACCTGACACGAAAACGACCCACCTGCTGGGAAAAGTACTACAAGCGACTTTCATTGGTGACCCTAGGTCGGTTGCGTCAGGCTCGGAACAGTTATTTGCATCATCCATCAGCCAAAAAAAAAAAAAAAAAAAAAAAAAAAGTGGTCTAACGTAAAGAAAGAAAAGTCGGCGTAGATGCCCCGATTCCCCGGGGGATTTGCTCGTATTGTTGGCGAGCTCGGTGATATTTTATTGGGTTTATGATGTCATTAATCTGATCTGAACCGCCCACAGCTTTAATCGTAACGCATCTGATCTTCGGATGTCGCCATGTGACCTACCTGCCCTGTCGTTTGGGAATTCGGTCAGACCACGCAGATTGCTGTGAGATTATTCCGGTGCGTAAACCACCGAGTTTATGGTTCCTTCGCGCTCGAGTTAGTGTCAAGTTTCAAAAGAAGATCATCAACATTTCTCTGCATCCACAATTCGACTACTCTCTGGCAATGCGCTGGCTTCCAGGGTGATCCTTGAGTTAAATGATCTTTTATTAATGGAATTTGATACTCGACATTTTTTTTCAAATATGGGAATAAAGGACCAATGTCTTTTGTTGCCGATACAGAGCTGTACATTAGCTTTTAAATGACTACCACGAATAAAGGAATCAATGAGATAAGTAATGAAACTTTATGGGACAGTTCTCTACAAATGGCGGAGAAAAAGAAACAGAATCAGATTTTAAGTTAAGATCGAGAGACATTAGTATTAGTTCTGGATCTATTTTTGGGTAAGGTTCAACCGTGAGGATTCTTTGAAGGGATATGTAAAGAAGATATTGAATTTTGGATATTTTGCTACATTTGCCAAAAGTTAAGATTTAATGTGTTTAGCGATCCGGGACATTGGTGAAAATTTCGTATATCTTGAGAATATATTGGGAGTTTGGACACAAAAATAGTAATTTCAAAATGTCCCGAGGATATTTGAAAATACATTTTTTAATTGTATGTTACCGGACAAAATTGTGGGACCATTTAGAAAAATGGGATTACAAACATGATAGTCTTAAAATATTGATAACTCTGTCAAATATTAGCAATTTGGAATTTTTCATATACCATTGGAAAGCTTATAAAATTTGCCGTTAAATGGTCCTATATTAAAGTTTTTTCAATTAATAGAAACGGAGATTCAATGTGATAAAAGCAGATGAATCTTTAGTCTTTTGTGAATTTTTATTGTTTTAGTTTAGTGAGCTGCATTTTCTAGAAAAGTAATTGGAAAAATTTGAAATTAAGCTAACTTAAACCTTGAACTATTAGCTTTAAAATAAGCCGAAGAAACTTAAAATATCTTGACTGGTTTAAAAGTTATAAGGAAATGTATGATACGAAAAAACGCAGCATTCCGTTGTTTCCTTCCCTCTCCACCTATTTTTCATAGCGAGCACAAGATCCGTTGCGTTTTTCCTTATAACTTTTAACCCAGTCAAGATATTTTAAGTTTCTTTGGCTTATTTTAAAGGTAATAGTTCAAGGTTTAAGTTAGCTTAATTTCAAAATTTTCCAATTACTTTTCTAGAAAATGCAGCTCACTAAACTTAAATAATGAAAATTCACAAAAAACTAAAGATTCATCTGTTTTTATCACATTGAATCCCCGTTTTTGTTAAGGTAGTTCTCTCGGAAAATTTTTTTCTTTGAATATTTTTCTAATTGAAGTACCATATAATAGAACATTCAAGGAATACAATGATATTTTTCTAAAGGTAGGAAGCGGTGCTACTTATTAAGATATTTGAGAATGAAGTTGAATCTTTTATCATGGAAGAATGTAAAACACATAGTTGAAAAATACAATTTTACTAACCACGCAATGAATTTTCTTTAGGTTTAAAAATAAAAACTACTAATTAATATTTTAAAGTATAAGGATTTAGATTCTTTTTTGAAAAATGTTGCTTGCGGTACTAAATTTAAAAAAATAGTACTTTGAAATCCACATTTTGACGTTTTATTCATTTTTTTAAATAAATACAAAAGTGAGAGACTTTATACTTTGAAGTTGGCGCTATTTATTAGACATCAAAAAACAAGTAAAAAATGATCAAATTTGAGTTGAGAACCACTGAACCAAGAGAACTACCTTAATTAAAAAAGCTTTTATGTAGGACCATTTAACGGAAAATTTTATAAGCTTTCCAATGACGTATAGAAAATTTCAATTCGCTAATATTTGACAGAGTTATCAACATTTTAAAACAGTCAAGTTTTAATTTCATTTTTGTAAGTGGTCACACAATTTTGGCCGGTAGTGTATATTAATAAAGAAATAAATTTTGTAGGGTTATGTCACCAGTGAAGGAACATTTAAGAAAAAGCAGACTCTTATAAATAATTATTATTTTTGAACTGGAATATTTAAAATGGTATTGGATTAAATTATATAAAGGAAAATATATAAAAAATTTTAATTAATAAGTAAAATGAACAATAAAAGAACAGGTTGACCTGTCGCTGAATTTTGAACCTGCAGTCAATAAGAACAATTAATTTTAAATTGAAGTATTTAAATATATAGAAAATAATGTTAAATGTTGCAAAACAAATTTTAAAATCCACAATCCTGTGCATTTTCTGAATTAAGTACTCAAAAATATCTTTTTAAATATTAATAATATAATCACTTTTAACCTATCGAGTAACACTTTTTTGTTTATTTTTTGATTGCTTGTCGTGTCAAGTTTTATATCATTTGTCAACTACTTCAAACTGTTTATTTGCTATCAAATAAATGAAATTTTCTTACTGGAAATTTAGAAAATAATTTAACAATTTTGAATAGAAAAAAAAGTAAACAATTTAATTTTACAAGTTATTATAATTTAAATAAACCTCTAATGACAATTAATTAAAAATTTTAATTATTCACACTTTCAAATGTGATTTAATTTGATGTTAAATTAACAAAAATAAGTATTTTTCATGTAACTTATTTTCTGTAAATTATTTTATTCTCGAGTTTCGTCTTTTTGTATTTTTCTAACCTTATCAGCAATTTTTTCGTTCTTATATATATTTTTTTTTTAAAATTCTTATTTTTTCAAAAAGGTCATTCAATATTTCATACTTTTTTCTCGATTACTTGATTTTACTCGTTTTTAAAATATTTGTTTTCTTTACTTATTGCTTTTTATTGTTTCTGTTTTTTAATAAAAACTTCTCTTTGCGCAAATTCTTTCAGTTTATTTTGTATTATCGTAAAAGTTTTTTTTCGTTGATTCTTGATTCTCTTATTTATTTTCATATTTTTCAACAAATGGTTCTCTAGTTAATTCCATTTCTTTAAAAACTTTTCTTGCATTTCTTTTATTTGTCTCTCCTTTTTTTTAGCTTCCTCATAAACTAAGCTTTGTATTCGTTCAAATTGACAAATTTTTTAATTATTAATTAATTAATCGGTTGACCTATATGAAGCTTATATTTTGTCAACATTTTAAAAAATAAATCGTAATTTTCGAATATTTTAATAATTGAAATTTTCAAATTTTTTAAAATTACTTTATTTAAAACATAATTTAAAACATAATTATCGGCTTGTTTGTTCCGTTTTAATAGTTGAGTAATTTTTTTGCTTTGTTTGATTGTTTTGTTTTAATTAAGAAAATTTTCGTTGATTAAAACATGGGTTTCTTAATTTTCTCATTTTTACTGAAAAAGGGAGAAGAATATAATTTTCCTTCAATTTTTCGATTTCTTCTAAATTTCCTCCTCTTTCGGTATTTTATTTATTTTTTATCTATTTTTTTGCAAATTTCTTTACTTTTTGATTTTTTTTGTAGACATTTTATTAATTTTTTTCAAATATTCTTATCATATTTTAGGTCTTTTGTATTTAAGTAAATTATTCCACAAATTTAAAATTTTTAAATTTATTTTGTAATTTTGGAATCTTTCCAGAATTTGCTGGTCTTTTTTTTTTTTGACGATTTCTAGTAACTTCTCAAATATAGTTTATTATACGTTTTTAGATGTATTTATTTCTTTACTTTTTGAGTTTTTTTGTAGACACTTTGTTAATTTTTTTTAAATATTCTTATCATATTTTAGCTCTTTTGTGTTTAAATACCTCAATTTTTCCACAAATTTAAAATTTAAAAATTTATTTTATAATTTCGAAATTTTTCCATAATTTGGTAGTCTTTTTTTTTTGCCAATTTCTAGTAACTTCTCAAATATTGTTTTTTAATTATTATACACTTTAAGTTGTTTGTATTTCTTTACTTTTTGACTTCTTAAATTAAATTTTTTTTTCAATTTTTCATGTTATTCTTTAAATGTTTCATTACTTTTTTAATTTCCATAACCACTTTTCCAGGTTTTCAAAAATTTTTATTTTCCCTTTTGAAATTGTTTAATGTTTATTTTATTCCTATTTTAAACATTGAATAGGTACTTTTCTCTACATTTTTTCATAATTTCTCATTTTTAGAAGAATTTATTTCTTTTAGTTTATGTAAATCTAATATCTTACTATAAATTTTTCTTTTTTCCATTTCTTATGTTAATTTGTTTCCTTTTCTAGTTAATGTTATATTTTTTAAATTTATCTTTTTAAAAAACTTTTTTTTTCTTTAATTTTTTTTTATTTTCTTTTAAGGAATTTTATCTGCAGTAAAATGTTAACTTTCTTTTATTGGTCTTCTTAATTGCTTTTTCAATTTAAAAACATGTCTGTCAATCTTTTAAATTGTTTGAACAAATTTTCTATTTCTTTGTATTTAGATTTTTTGTTATTTTTGTCAATCTTCTGTGATTTTTGTTATTCATTTTTTTAAATTGACTTATTTTTTAATTCTTAGTAAAACACTATTTTTTAAAATTTTTTAGTATTTCAAATTACAAAAACCATATTTTAAAATTTTTTTCTTTTCTTTAATAATCCTCATTAACCTTATACTTTTATAAAAAAATTCTCACATTTCAAAACTTTTACACAAAAAAATTGTCCGATATAAAAAAAAGAATTAAACAATTACAGGTAAAAAGTAGCAGCTACTAAATTTACTTCTATCACTATGAGAACTAAAGTTGCTTTTTTCAATATTTTTTCTTCCACATTCTCGGTTGCGCACACATTTACTTAGCACTTGACGAATATTTTGTTGACACTCGAGCAACGAAAATATTGATAGAAAAGAGGAGACAGGGTAATTCAATTTCAGAAATCGAATGTTTTGAAAGGATAACAAATTCCGAAAATAAACCCTGATATTATATATGCCTTTTTAGATTATTCACTTGGAAATTCTGTGCCATTATAACATATAAGTTTGAAATAAATAGATTATAAATGAAATAACAGTAACAAATCAACAAAAACATTTTAAAAACCTAATCAAATAAAACTAGACAAACTAATAATTAAATTTCAATTCATGAAAACTTTCTAATAAATAGTACAATATATTCTAATAAACAGACTCGATGAACAGCACATATTGAATTCCCGCAGGATTGTTAGTTACAAAAACGAAACCACGATGCTCAAATGCAACAGCTGCATTATCGGTGGAATATCATACACATATTTACACACACATTGACGCACAGATGCGTTTAAAAGGATTTGCTGATTCAGCCTGACGGTATATCTATAAAGAAACTCTTAGTTCTCATCACTTCTTGAATCGATCCATCGATCGATCATAGTCCATTCTCGGTGCAAATAGATTCTGCAAGACGAGAACTTTTTTTTTTGCGTAAACACTTTTGATTTTCAAAACACCCAAAAGAGACTTCCCTTTTTTCATTCCAGGAAGAAAGGAAAATCTTCTCCTTTCCTCTCCCTATATATATATATATATAAAAATAAAGAGAATAAAAGGAAAATAAACGTCTTTTCCTGCACCTTGTTGAGCTCGATTTCAGAACTCGATACTAGTTCACAATGCACTTCCTGCTGATATATTTATAAACTTTTTTCCTGACTGGATCCATGGCCGGATAGAATCTTGACCCCTTGATGTTTTCCCAAGGATGATTTATCCTGTGGTTATTTATTTCGACAGCTCTGTCCGCAAGGGATGATGATCGTGTATCGATATTGCCAGAGTTGATCGTTATCTTAATTTCTATATTGTGACGGTTAAATTGTCGTTTTCGTTTTGTCAGGATTTACCATAAAGGACAATTTAAACACAAAGAACACGTATCGGTTTGCAAAAAAAAAGCCTTTTTTACTATATAGTGATGGAAATGATGATTGCTTTCTTTCCGAGGAGACAAACGTTAACTGATCTTTTCTCCAGTGAGTTCATTCTTTAGCAGGACACATTATTCAAAATTTGTTTGCGAATCTAAATAACGAGGTGTGAAACATGACATATTTTTCAAGGATTAAATTTTCCCATATCATGAAACTGGATCAGGTTTCACAAAATCTTAAACGTTTGGGAAACTCGTCAAATTTCCAGGTAGGGGAGAACAGATTAAAGTGCATGTGTAAAAGTTTGGAGGGAAAAAATATAATTATTTAATGATATTTTTGGAAAATATAAACTCTGTGACTATTGGGCCCGTCACATAAGAAATTCAATATTTTTTACAAAATATAACGTGCGCAATATTTCATTTTGTTTTAGTAATTAAACTATAATAATAAATAAAACAAATCGATGAATAATATTTATTTAATAAGGAGGGCTACCAGTGGACTTGCAAATTGAAAATAGTGAAAAAAAAAGACTTTTTAATTTAAAAAAGTGAGTAAATAATGAGTTTTTAAGTGGAAAAAGTGAGTAAATAGTGAGCTTTTAAATAAAAAAAAGTAAATAAGCAATATAGTTTGATATTACTGATATTAAATTGGAGGTCGCCAACAGGAAAAGACATTCAAATTTGAAAAAAAAACAAGTTGAAAATCGCAAAAATAATTGAAATATGTCGAAAATAATTAAATAATTACAAAAATAATTAAATTTGAAAACAAAGTTGTAAATGACAAAACTAATTGAAAAATTGAATAAAAATCAAAAAATGATGACAAAAATTGAAACGAAATAATTGGAATATAAATAATTGAAAAGTTTCAAAAATAATTGAAGTTACAAAAAAATAATTAAACAATGACGAAAATAATAAACATTTGAAACAAAAGTTTGAGACTAGTGTAAAAAATTTAAATTTTCAATTTTTCACACAATCATTGAGATATTGAAGAAATAAGTAAAATGTAAAGAAACTAATTGAATAATGTCAATAATAATTATAAAAGCTGGTGTAAAAATTACACTTTTTAGACATTAGTTGAAAAATTGAAAAAAATAGAATTTTCAAGAAAATAATTGAAATATGAAAAAATAATTTAAAAATATCAAAAAATATATGTATAAAAAATGGTTGAATAATGCCAAAAATAACTGAAATTTAGAAAAAAAAATTAATGAAAAAAGAGAAATATATTAAAAAATAAAGTAAAAAATAAAAAATTTGATTCATTAATTTAAAAATTGTATAAAATTATTGAAAAATTAATGATATAATTACAATGTGAAGAAACTAATTGAATAATGACATAAATAATTGAAAACTGTTATTCAAAAGTTAATAAATTCAGGACAATAATAAAAAGATTGAAGAAAATGAAATTTAAAGAAAATAATTCAAAAATGTCAAAAATATTTGAATATTGAATATTGAAATAAATAATTCAAAAGTGGTGTAAAAATTATAAAATTGTAGACAATAATTGTAAATTTAAAAAAAAAAAAGTTTGAGGGATATAATTGAAAGTTGAAGAAATTAATTGAAGTTTGAAGACAATATTTGCAATTTGAAGTGAATAATTCAAAAATGGCAAAAAGAATTTAAATATGAAAAAAATAATTAAAGTTTGAAGAAAATAATTGAAAGAGGTGTAAAAAAATTAAAAAATTCGTAACAATAATAAAAATAATGATGAAAATAATTGAAAACAGGTGTAAGAAATTTAAACGTTCATGACAATACAAAGAATTAAATAAAATAATTGCAATTTGTAAAAAATAATTCTAAAATGGCAAAAATAACAAAAATATGAGAAGAATAATTGGCAAATAAAAAAAATTGATTCATAACTATTGGATGAAAATAATTGAAACATAACTAAAGCAAATTAAACTTGTGTAGAAAATTTGGATATTTCTGACAATAATTTGGAAATTGAAGAACACAATTGAAATTTAAAAAAAACAATTTAATAGTTTCAAAAATAATTGAAATTAATTGAAAAAAAGTACAAATTTAATAAACTCATGACAATAATAAAAATAATAAAGAAAATGATTGAAATTTGTAGAAAATAATTGAAACTTGAAAAAATAATTAAAAAATATCAAAAAAATGTATATGTATAGAAAATAGATGAATAATGACAAAAATAACTGAAATTTAGAAAAAAAATTAATATAAAAAGAGAAATATATTCAAAAATGAAGTAAAAAACAAACAAATTTCATTCATTAATTAAAAAATTGTATAAAATAATTGAAAAATTAACGATATAATTAAAATGTGAAAAAACTAATTGAATAATGACATAAATAATTAATAACTGATATTTAAATGTTAATAAATTCAGGACAATAATAAAAAGATTGAAGAAAATGACATTTAAAGAAAAGAATTCAAAAATGTCAAAAAAATTTGAATATTAACAAAAATACTTGTAACTTGAAAGAATAATTGAGGAATGACAAAAGTAATTGATAATTTTAAAAAAATTAAAAATTTAAAGAAAATACTTGTAAACTTGACAAACAATTGAAATATTGAATTAAATATAATTGAACTTGTGTAGAAAATTTTGATATTCCTGACAATAATTTGTAAATTGAACACAATTGATATTTAAAAAAAATAATTGAAAAGTTTCAAAAATAATTGAAATTACAAGAAGATAATTGAACAATAACAAAAATAATTGTTATTTAAAAAATATAATACATAACTGGTGCATAAAATTAAAAATTTAAAGACTATATTTGAAAAATTGACCAAACAATTGAAATCTTAAGAAACTGATTGAATACTGACATAAGTAATTGAAAGCTGGTGTTTAAATAAAAAATTTATAGAGAATAATTGAAGCTTAAAGAAAATAATTGAAATTTGTCGAAATTAATTGAAAAAAAGTACAAATTTAATAAACTCATGACACTAATAAAAATAATAAAGAAAATTTTTAAAATTTGTAGAATATAATTGAAAACTAATATAAAAAATTTAAAGACTCATGGTAATAAAAATTTATTTTTTTTTTATGCGCCTAAGCCCATTACAATATAAAAATTAAAAATTTATTTCAAGTAACAATAAAATTAAAATTTGATGTAACAATATTAATTACTATATTAAATATTAATAGGTCGTATTCAATAATTTGAATAAAATAATAGTTGAAATTTGTAATAATTCTAAAATTGCAAAAATAATAGAAATATGAAGAAAATAATCATAAAATAACAGTAGCACTTGAATAATAACGAAAGTAATTGAAATTTGAAGAAAATTTTTGAAAATTAACAAAAGTAGAATAGAAACTTGTGTTAAAAATTTAAATGTTCCTGGCAATAATTTAAAGATAGAAAAAAAAATAATTAAAATGTTGTGAAAATAATTCAAAAAT
Source organism: Ganaspis brasiliensis (assembly GCA_037103525.1). Taxonomy (NCBI): domain Eukaryota; kingdom Metazoa; phylum Arthropoda; class Insecta; order Hymenoptera; family Figitidae; genus Ganaspis; species Ganaspis brasiliensis. The sequence continues at coordinate 1,076,517 of JAZKLR010000544.1, read as the reverse complement.
GACAGAAGTAAATGAAAACTTGTGTAATGAATTTCAATATTCATTACAATAATTTAAAGACTGAAGAGAATAATTGATATTTGAAAAAATTAAATTCAGAAACGCAACCTTTCCGGAAGTTTTCAAACTTGCAGCAAACTTGATGAAAGTTTCAGAACTTCAAAAATGGTTTAAAAAGTTACAGAATAATTTAAACTGTATTACATTTTTTAAGTTTTATTTTTTCCAACAAAGTAAAATAACGCCATTGAACATGCAATAGCACAAAATGCATATAAAAAATGTCTCTTATATTCAATTATAAAAAAACAAGTCGTCAGTTTTTCAAATAAAACTACTAAGTTACACATTAAGATAAAATAAATCCTTTAAAAAAAAATTAATTTTATTGACCACGCTGTATAAAAAATACAATAATTTAAAAATTCATAATTTTTCATTTTTACGTGGTTTCATTGAAAAATGTCGAAAACGTGTAAGCAATACATCACGATAACTTATAGTACCTGACTCAAAATCGTGAAAATTACATATATTACATTAGAAGAGGTCACAAGGAAGCAAGTGAGTTGATATAAAAGTTTATTTTTTGTTCTTTTTATTTTGCGGGAGTTTTGCGGGAGCATTTACGCGACTAATACCTTAATAAATTCGACTATTCGACACTTTAAATCAATCTAAATTATTATTATTAAAATTCATATAAGTGTGTAATAAATAAGTTATTGTTACTTATAGTCAATATATCGTCATTAAGGCTACCTCATCTGCATACTTTGTCCGTAAACTAAAAAAATTAAAAAATTTTCTAACAAAGAGAATCAAAATTAATGAAAAAAAAGAAGGGGCTAATTTCGCTTTGGATTTTAAAACGTGGACAGAAAAATATGAATAAATATAAAAACTAGCCAACTTCACTTCAAGTTTTAAAACTTGGAGAGAAAAAAATGAATAAATATAAATAGTAACTAACTTTAGAAGTTTACGAAGATTATTATTATTTAATTTAAAGTATTAAAATTTTTTTTTTATTTTAACTGTTTACCAATTCGTAAAGCAATTCTATTATTATTTTCTACTTTTATGTGACAGGTTAACCGCCATGATTAAGTTACATAACTCACGTAACTTTCGCACGCATGCGCATTTTCCGCGCATGCGCACTTCTTTTAATTAATCCCGCGCTTATTTAAAATTATGTTTTCAAAATATATTAAAAATGCGTCTTTAGTGTAAAATATTATTGAAATTTTAATAATAATATAAATTCAATAATTATCATAATTAGTTTGTTAAAATAATTTTCAGAATCCTTTAATAAATTCTTTAATAATACCCTGATAAACTTTAAACATTATAGAAACCATCTTTACCTTAATAAATTTCATTAACAAAAACAATTATATTCAATATTTATTTTTGACCAAGTTATTAACAAATGCCAATTTACCCAAATAGGCATTTTACCCGCTTCTTATCTAAAGAGCATCTTCCTTGTATTTTGTAAATATGTTTTCTTTTTTAAAAATTCTTCTTCGACTTTTTCTTCCTCAACTTGTTTGTCCTGAAATTTTTTTCACCTTAATATTTTCCCTGTACGTGTAATATATATTTTTATTCGCGGTCAACGAATGCTTGACTACAAATTGTCATGACGCAAACAATGTCAAAGTGGAGAATATTCATGCTTTGGTAACGAATGAGCAACTGCGGTTGAATTTGAGAAAAAAATCTTTATCAGTTTCAATGTCATGCCCCTTGCATAAATACAGTGTGTAGATTATTGTATGTTCATGCAAGGCGCACTTCTCACGGATTCGAAGTGGTATGAAGTCGCCCTCGCTGTGTATATCTATACGACCCCGGAACGGTATGATTCTTATATATATATATGCCGCGTGCGAGATCATGGAACAAACGATCTCTACACGATCTCCCGCTGCTAGATCGTCGGATCGCTGATTTGCTGTACAGCGATCTATTGATCGCGAAAAACACGCCTCACACATGAGAAATATTAGTCGGGTAAAATATCAAAAAAAAAAATTTTATAGATGGGTAAATTGCCAAATTGGGTAAATTGACAAATAACTTTCTTATAGTTATTTCTTATATAGTGTAGTGTTTCAAGAATATACTGTAAAAATTTTGCAAAAAAGACTCCATGTTAGTTTAGAATTTAAATAATAATAAAACCTGAACTTCTAATCTTGTAGGCGACCCCAAAAAGTTAAAGAAAAACGCTATTTTCATATTTTAAAATTTTTCCTACTTTTAGTACTAATCCAAAGTAACGCTACGATTTTTGAGATTTATAGCGTTAACGAGGAATATCACAGACAGTCTGAAAAAAAGTTAGTCCAAATGCGTTATTTTGATTTTTGAAATAGAAAACTAATTTTTTCGTGTAATACTGTTCAGTGACAGTGTGAACAATTATATTTTTCTCAAAATGAATAATGAAAAATTTGACGGCCCCCGTTGATAAAATGTTTATTGAAAATTCAGTGGAATAAAATGCTAATTTAAAAGAGCGTGCTATATAATTCTTATTCAATTGTGGGTGTAATAAAATGACAACTGATGTTCAGTGCAACAAAATGCTATCTTAAAAAATTAAATATTCATTTTGTATGCAAATATAAATGTAATTTTTATATTTGTACCATCAGATACATATTATTTATTATAAATTACATCTTACATACATACGGAGTTAATTTGCAGTTAAAAATAATGACATTTATGTTTAAATAATTTTTCAGAGATAACATTTTGTTGTACTCAAAATCAGTTGGCATTTTATTACACAACCAATCGAATAAGAATAGTATAGCACGCTCTTTTGAATTAGCATTTTATTCCACTGGCTTTTTAACAAATATTTTATTAACGGGGACCATCGAATTGCAATTTGATGAAAATTAAACAAAAATTAACATTCAGAACTTTGGGACTATCTAACCTCAAATTAGCCAAAATTTCTAAACGTCAAATTTTTAAACAGAAAACTTCCATCTTTCTAATCATTATTATATTAGGGATCAATATAAAATAACTTCAATATGAATATAGAATTTATTTTATTGTTTTGATTTTACATTTGTCATTTTTTTTTACTTTATATATATAGTAGTTTTTTTTTCTGTTTCTAGTTATTCTTAATTAACTTAAAAAATTACTCTACTCTGCCGCAATTTTTAAATTTTTTCTTGCAACTTTTTAAAACATTTTCGCATTCTACATCAATTGATAAAGTTTCTGAATCTTTCTAGTTATTTTTTAAAACTCAGGTACTTTTCTATTTTCTAGTTTTCTTCTTTGACTTCTAGTTGTCTTCTCATCTTTTAGCAATTCTTTTCAGTTTTATTTTTTTTTAACTTTTTTATTCAATTTGCATTTTTTGATAATTTTGTTTTAGTTTAAAGTTTGTTTCTTCTATTTCATTTTTCACCATTTTTCTGGTAACTTATTACACTTTTTAGTAACTTTTAAAAACTCTAGTATTTTTTACTATCTGTAACTATTTTTATTCAAGTTATAGTTATCTATCATTTTCCAGTAATTATTTACTATTGTGTATTATATAATTTTCTTTAACTTCCAAACATTACTTTACATTCTGGTCGTTTTTAAAAACATTCTAGTAATCCTCTTTAATTTAAAATTATTTTTTACCGTTTCTAGTTACTTTTATTAAAACTTTAGCATCTTTTTTGTTTTTCAATTATCTTTCCTCAATTTCTACTTATTTTTTAATTTTCTGGTGATCCGTTTTCAGTTAATAGTTTTTTTTTTCATTCTCCAGTTCTTTTTAATCAGCGTCTAGTTCTTATTTAACTTTTTAGTAATTTTCTTTCGATTCATTTAGTATTTTTTTCATTTTATAGTTTTTGTTTACTTTCTATGATTTTTCTTTAGTTTATATATAATTATCCTGAATACACATTTGAATATTTTTTACTTTACAAAAATTTTTTGACTTTTGTAGTTATTTTTATAAAAGTTGCTATTTTTTTTTTACCACATATAGTTATATTTTTCCCTTTTTCTGGTTTATTTCATACTTCCAAGCGCTTACTTACTTTTTTGAAATATTATTAATTTCTTTTTAATAATGTTCATATATTAACTTATTATCTTATTTGATGTCTAAATATTTTTTTACTTATATTTATTTTCCATATCTCTGTTTTTTTCTAGATTTTCTTTTAGTTTCTAGTGTTTTTCCTCATGATAGTTATTTTTTTTTCAAATCATTTACATAAATTTGTAGATATATTTTCTACAATATCTAGTTATATCGCGAATTTCTAAGTTTTCCACTTTTAGGTAATTCTTCTCCATTTTTTGGTTTTTTCTTTATTTTTTTTCTTTTTGGTAAGTTTTCCAAAAATTTCAGTTATTATTGAATACATTCTAGTAATTTTCATCAATTTATAGGTATTTCTTAAAATTCTATTTCATTATTTATTTATATAAATTATATTTTATACAATTTTTTATTATATTTATTATTTAATAATAATTGTAAATATAATTTAATATTATTTCTATATATAAGTTTATTTATTCATAATTTATCATAATTTTCTAACGATTTTTTTCATTTTTTTATTTTTCAAATACTTTTAACACTCTAATACCTACAATTTGGATAAAATTTGGATAAAAGTAATAAGATCTTATTACTTTTATCCAAATTGTCGTTTTTTTCGACTTAACACTATTTCTCTTCTTTTTTCGGTTTCTTTTAATCAATTTCTATTATTATATTATTTCCCAGCAACTCTTTTCTTAATTTAACTAATCTCTCTTTAATAGAATTCCCTTTACCATTTTCTAGGATTTTTTTTCATTTTTTAATTATTTTGCAATAAACTTTAGTAATTTTCATCAATTCATAATCATTCTTAACAATTCCTAGTAATTTTGTATCCTTCCAGTAATTTTCATAAATTTTTAGTTATTACTTTTCATTTTTTACTAGTTTGCTTATCAATATCTTATTTTTCTATTACTTAACAATAATTTTTCTTTATTTATTCGATACGTATAGATTAGTGCAATAAACCATGTCGTTCCTAGAGGGAAATATATTTTGCCCTCACACTTTTAATTCCGGCAGGGTGAGAAAAGCCTGTTCACCAGTCAATAAATATAAATATAACGTAGAAAACGATTTTTTTTTTGTCCGTGAAACTCGCTATTTCCTGAAAATCCAGATCATCTAAAAATGACGATCTTGATCTTCCTAAAAGATGTAAGATACACTTTAGACCTAAACGAATTGTGAAATAAAAAGGAAGAAACATCAGACAGAATTTTGACACGTCTTTATAGGAATAACCTGTTGACTTAGGCTGTAGCGAACAATAAAAAATTCTTCTCGAAGAATGGAAAGGCGATGACGGGGGTCGAAGCTATAGTGAACTGATTTTTTTGAATAGCCTCACAAAAATTCTATATTTACTTCGGATAAACAGAGGGTGCGACCTGGATTACTTTTGTGCTTTGATGGCTATTGTAATTTACATCAATTTTAACAATTTAGGACGTTAATTCCATCATGTATCTAATACAAATTGTGTGGGATCTTGAAATACGTTCTAAGGGATTTATCTATCTAATCTGTTTTCAATATGGATTATATTAATTATGTGTAGTAATATTAAAGTATAATACTAATATAATATTTATTAGTGTAAAATATAAAAGAAGTAATACTATTATTTAACCGAAAATTTCGAAAACTATGGAAAATAATTGATTTCCGTAATTGTAATTACCTTAAAAAAAAAAAGAGAAAAAATTTTGGTAAAACCTAGAAACAAATGAGCGATTTTTTAGAACCTGAACAATGTCGCAATGAAACATGTGTAATGAAAATTGATTTTCATTTTAATCATCAATTAGTAAATAGATTTTATGGTTGTTTAGGGTGTCTCGGAACAGCTCAATAATTATCTAATAAGTAGTAAAGTGCCTATTAGAAACCAGCTTCTTTGTCAAGGAATTATTTATTATTTTTAAAGAAAAGCAATTCTTGCGTCGTGGCTATTCACGTTTAAAGTTCCAACTTCTAAAATCCTTAACGCCCACAAGGAATCTTTTTCTTTAAGCGTTCGACCACATATTCATATACACATATATATAGATAATACGTATTGGAAATGAAATATCTGCTACAGAGCGCGGAAGAAGATTGGTAAACGTGAGGTTAATGGGTTCACAATACTTTCAAGCCTGTAACGACCTTTTACTGACATGACATAGTGGATAATACATTCATAAAACACGTGTCTTTACTAATACACAATTACTCGAAATACCGATTGATTATAATAAATATAATACTAATTGTATATATCAATTGAGTTTTCCAAATTTTTATATATCTCGAAAAATAAATTCTCCCAAAAAAAAAACACGGAAAATATTTTTCTTTCCGTGTTTTGTGCGTCTTGTATTATATTATTTTCGTATTTTTAATCAAGTGTCTTATTTTCTTTGCTTTTAACAATTCAAACTTGACTCGCGAATGGTGATTTTTTATTTTACTTCATTAAGGTTTAAGAGTATTTTGAATGGTGGATAATAATCCTATTATTTATTGAATGCAGCCTAATATTGACTGTGACTATCTGCGGCACGAATTAACCGCGGATGAGGGCAAAGAGCAAACCGCTGCCCGGCAAGATGGCGCCTGTTCTAAATTCATAACAAGGCGCTACTTAGCATATACACATCCCGGGCTCAGTATCCGCAGCACGCTATGACATTCGCAATTCAAATGGTACATTTCTATTACCATTTTAATTCAAGGGCATTCAGAAGTTCCTCGATAATGACTTTACCAAGTTACGATTTACTTGAATGGATTTATGAGTAGGATATGATTTACAAAATTCAGTTTTGTTCTCTTACGCAAGTGAATAAAGATGCGATTTGTAATTTATTTTCAGTTTTTTAAGCAAGAGACCGACCAAAAAATAATAATCACAGGCACACAAAAAAAAATAAAGTTCTCTGAGCTGGGTATGAGGCCAGTATTTTCCTATGTATTTTGATGCGCTGAATCCGAATCCGTCAACAGAATTGACCTATCACGTCACGTTTTGACCCTAACCTTAAAATAAATAAAATAACAGTTTTTGTTCATTAGAATTTGAACCCGACTTAATTTTAATGCATACCTAGGGCCAATAGAAAGCTTGATTTATGACCTTTAAAATGCTTTTTTAAAAATTGTTCTACGATGATTTTTAACGAAGATATGGTATGTTTTTCATAAAATAATTTTTTTCATAATTCACTATTCACGCGGTTTAAACATTTTAAAAGAATCATATGGTTCGTAAAACATCATATCTCCGTTAAAAATCATCGTAGAACAATTTTTAAAAAAGCATTTTAAAGGTCCTAAATCAAGCTTTCTATTGGTCGTAGGCATGTATTAAAGTTAAGTCGGGTTCAGATTCTAATTAACAAAAACTGTCATTTTATTGATTTTGAGGTTAGGGTCAAAACGTGACGTGATATGTCAATTCTGTTGACGGATTCGGATTCAGCGCATCAAAATACATAGGAAAATATTGGTCTCATGCCCAGCTCAGAAAACTTTATTTTTTTCTGTGTGCCTGTAATTAATATACTATAGCAAAATAAACGCGCGCAAGCGCGCTATTAGTTTTTCTTACATTTTAAAAATTATAAAATACAATAATAAATATAAAAAATCGGTAAATACTATTTATCCAATAAGAAGAAATAAATATTTTAAATATAATATTTAAAAATCAATTAATATAAATAAAATAAATATTTATTTAGGACAAAATTTATAATATTTTAGAATTAAAAAAAATTGCAAAAAAAAATTGAAATTAAACAAAATAATTGCAAATTTTGCAAATTAATTAAAAAAAAAAAGGAAACCAATTAAAAATTGGGGAAACTAATTTAAACAATCATAAAAATGTTTTAAACATAAAGAAAATAATTAAAATTTGAGAAAAATACTTGAGAATCTTAAAAGTAAAATTAAAACAAAATTGAATAATGAAAAATTAGAGAAAATAATTGAAAATTGAAAAAACATGGTTAGAAATTGAGAAAAATTAATTAAAATTAAAAAAAATAATTAAAATTTGAGAAAATAATTAAACAAATTACATAAAATATTTTAAATAAAGGAAAGTTAAACAAAATTTGAGAAAAATACTTAAAACTTTCAGAAGCTCAATGAAATAAAAGAAAATAATTAAAAATTAGAGAAAATAAATGAAAAAAGATAAAAATAATTTAAAATTGAACAGCATAAGATTTAATTAAAGAGAAATAAGTAAAAACTTTTTGGCGATTATAAAAAAGAACGAGAAAAAGAACGAAAGTAATTGAAAATTGAAGAAAATAATATTAAAAATAAGGGCCCGTATCATTTTGACATAAATTTTTTCGGGCAACTTGTTAAATTGTACTCCCGAAGATGAATGTTATATTTTACTCCTTCTGAAATCAAAGATTTTTGATTGATTTTAATACATTAAATTAATATTAAAAGACTTAATTAATCCAGAAAATTCAATTATTGAATAATTAAAACTTAAAAATCTTTGATTTTAGTAGAGGTAAAATATAACATTCTTCTTCAGGAGTACAATATAACAAGTTGCACAAAAAAATGTGTGTCAAAATGATACGGGCCCAAAAATAATATATAATATAATAAAATAATTGAAAAGTCAGATAAATAGTTAACAATTTTTGAAGTAATGAAACAAATGTAAAGAATTAAAAATTGAAGAAAATAAATTTTGGAAAAAAATTGAAAAATGTTTTTAAATTTTAAAACTTGACGAAAATAATTAAAATATGATACAAACAATGATAAGTTGTAAAAAATAAATAATATTTAAGTGTGATAATTGAAAAAACTACAGAATTTTTTTTAAATAAAGAAAAAATAATTGAAATTTGAAAAAAATACATGAAGATCTTAGAAATCAATTAAAAAAAAAGAAAATAACTAAAAATTGGAGAAAAGAATTGAAGAAATAGGATAAAGTAATTGAAATTTACGATAATTATTAAACAAATTTTGAAATTATAAAAACAAATAAAAATAATTAAAAATTTAACAAAACGATTAAAATTTTAGAAAAATTCTTAAAAATCTTAGAAAATAATTTTAGAAAATGAGAATAACTAAAAATTGGAGAAAAGACTGGAATTGAAGAAAGTCTGGAAGAAAGCTAAAAATAATTGAAACTTACGATAATTAATAAAAAAAAAAAGTTTGAAATTCTGATAACAAATGAAAATAATTAGAAATTGAAGAAAATATTTGAATTTTCAGAAAAATACTTAAAAATCTTAGAATATAAATTTAGAAAATGAGAATAATAATTAACAATCGAAAAAAATAATTGAAAAATGATAAAATTAATTCAAAATTGAAAGAAATAATTGAAATATGCTGAAAATAATTTAAGATTGAGAAAGAAAATTGAATTATGATGAAAATAATTTAAATATGAAAAATTGAAAACATTCAATAAAATTTGAGAGATAATTGAAATTTTTAAAAGTAATGCCAAAATAATGAATATTATTATAATGAATTATAAATTGATGAAAATCAAGAAAAATTGCAGAATTTATTTTTAAGCAAAAGAAAATAATTAAAAAATCGTTATATAATGAAAAATTAATGACAATAATCTAAATTTGAGATAATAACTGAAAATTTAGGAAATTAATTGCATTTCAAACTTCTTCAAAAACCATAATAAATTTTTAAAGCATTTTTCGAAACTTTTTTTTTACACAAATTACAATTAAAAACCAGCATAACAAAATAAAATAACAGAGACTAACTTCACTCTAGATTTCAAAACGTGGATAGAAAAAGATGAATAAATATTAAGACTAACTAACTTCACTTCAGACTTTAAAACGTGGACAGAAAAAGATGAATAAATATATAAATTACTAACTAACTTCAGGAGTTTACGGAGATTATTATTATTTAATTGGGACGTTCTTTTTCAGGCGGACCCCCCCCCCCCCCCCCTCCAACCACTATTTGTGATTTAATTTACCATACCGGCCAAAATTGTGGGACCACTTACAAAAATGGGATTAAAAACATGATGGTCTTAAAATGTTAATAACTCTGTGACATATTAGAGTAATGAAAATTTTTAAAGACCATTGGAAAGCTTGTAAAATTTGCTGTTAAATAGTACCATTTTAATGCTTTTTTGAATTATAGAAACGGCGATTCAATGTGATAAAGACAGGTTAAGTTTTCGTGAATTTTCATTGTTTAAGTTTGGTGAGATGCATTTTCTAGAAAAGTAATTGGAAAAATATGAAATTAAGCTATGTTAAACATTGAAATATTAACTTTGAAATAAGCCAAAGAAACTTAAAATATCTTGAATGGTTCAAAAGTTATAAGTAAATGTATGATACGAAAAAACGCAACGATTCTAGTGCTTGATATGTAAAGTAGGTGGAGAGGGGAGGAAACAACGCAATGTTGCGTTTTTCCGTATCATACATTTTCTTATAACTTTTGAACCAGTCGAGATATTTTAATTTTCTTTGGTTTATTTTAAAGCTAATAGTTCAAGGTTAATTTAGCTTAATTTCAAAATTTTCCAATTGCTTTTCTAGAAAATGCATCTCACCTAACTTAAATAATGAAAATTCACAAAATACGAAAAATTCGCTGTCTTTATCACATTGAATTTCTGTTTCTATTAATCGAAAAAGCTTCAGAATAGGATTATTTGACGTCAAATTTTATAAGCCTTTCAATTACCTATGCAAAATTTCAATTCGATAATATCTGACAGAATTATCAACATTTTGAAATGGTCATGGTTTTAATCCCATTTTTGTAAGTAGTCCCACAATTTGGGCTGGTAGCTTAAAGAAATTTAATCTTATTAGGAAAATTAGCTTACATAGTCTTCTTTTTGATCCCATTGGGCGTTTTTTGAAATTTAAAATATCGACCTAAATATGGCGTCTAAAGCAGGTAAAAAACTCGAAAAATGCGTTTATATGATCCAAAAGTATTTTAAAGCTTCACATATTACTATAAAAACAACTACAAAATGAATTACGTAAGATTTAATAACAAATCTAAATCAAAAATTTAAAATAGAGGATCCAATATGACGGACAATATTAAGAAATTAAGCTATCCTCGTAAAAATGTCTACTCGGGGGTTTTGAGGCAGCTGATTACGAATCTGTTGTCACTTTTTAAAAATTCAAAATGGCGGATCCAACATGGTGGATCAATAAATTCCAAAAAGTGATCTAAACTTGTAAAAAGGATTACTCGGGTGTTTTCGGGGTCGTTGGTTACGAAACTGATGTTAGTTTTCAGAAATCCAAAATGGCGAACACAAAATGGCGGATGAAAAATTGAAAAAAGTGATGCAAGCTCTTGAAAATGTCCTTCATTTTGTATTTTTAAAAAACTAAAATCAGATTTGTAATTAAAGACCCCAGAAACACCCACGTAGACATTTCCTTAAGTTTAGCTTAATGTTTTGAATTTTTGACCCGCAATTTGAATTTTTAAAAACTGACATCAGATCACAATCAGAGGCTACGAAAACCCCAGAGTAGCTATTTTCAAGAGGATAGATTAATTTTCTAATACTGTCCGCCATATTTGATCAGCCATTTTAAATTTTTGATTTTAGGAATTTACATTTGTTATCAGATTTTATACTATCAATTTTTAGTTGTTGTTATCTAAGGTAATTTTTCCAATCAGAATAAATTTTTTTAAATCAATTCAAAAATGGAGAAATTGTGGGGTCTACTTGAAAAATAACGTCCCGTTTGTAGTTTTTGAAAAGGGGTTTTTAAACTTCAATTCCAGACATATAATTTTATCAAAATTTTAGAGAACATTTAATTGCAATTGGATTTAAAAATAACTTGGTAATAATTCTAGTTGATTGCATTGTACTTTTTAGTATAATTTGTATTAATCCGAATTGTCACAAAAATTCGAGCAAAAATTTCTCAGAAATTCGAAATCTAATTCTTTTAAAATTCCACGGAAATTTCAGATTGATTTTACATTTCGCAAACATTTAATGCAAGTTACAACTGAAATTTCTTGGTACTTTTAAGAGTAATTTGTATTTCTAAAAAATTTAACAAATTTTTTTGGAATTTCAGCTGGAATTTTATTTATTGTACCTACATATTTTTCAAATTCCATAGACACTTTAAATTTATTTTTCATATCTCGAAAATTTAATTAACAATTCTTCTGAAATTTTATCTTTATTTTAAGTGTAATTTGTATTTCCCGGGAATTTCACGAAAATTCGTAAAAAATTCAAGCTCTAATTTCCTGGAATTTTTTTTAATTCCTTAAAATTCCATCTAAACATTTTACTTCACGAAAATCTTTTTAAAATTTCTTAGAAATTCTAAGGAAATTCTTGATGCAATTTTTATATTGATGTGAAATTTCACGAAAATTCCAACTGGGGATTTTGTTCTTACCGAAAATTATTTTAAATTCCTAAAACAGATTATAGATGGACTTAACACTTTTTTTTAAATTTCATGGATATTTTACTAAAATCCCAAAATAATTTTTGGTTTAACTTGTTTTCTCCGGAAATTTTGCATAAATTCCTCAGTAGTTCCAATTGCAATTTTGTATTTGAATATTCCATTTAAATTTTCCATTTTCCGAAAATTTTCTGAAATTCCAGAATAATTTTTTATCTAATTTCTTTTTCCGACATTTCACAAAAATTCCTAAGAAGTTGCATCTGAAAACGGTAGATACAGAATAGCTTTTAAATTCCCCAGTAATTACAGATCAACTTTTCATTACCAAAAAATTTATTAAAATTTCACTGTTATTGAAGGGAATTTTTGGTGTAATTTTTATACCCTTGGAATTTCGCTAAAATTCCTTGTTATTTATTAAGATAGAATTTCTATTTGCTGGAAAATTCTTAAAAATTTCTCAGAAATTTTTGGTTGACAATCAATCAATTTTAGGTTGATTTAAGGTTAATTTAAGGTTGATTTTTTTAGTCATTTTAGGAATTTTTCATTAAAAAATCTGAAATTTTAAAGTAATTTTTTATGTAATGTGTATTCTGCGAAAATTTTGCAAAAATTGCTCATGAATTAAAGCTGGAAATGTACCTACATATTTGGCGAAAATTTTTTTAAATTCCTTATAAATTCCTGATGGACGTTTTATTTTCCAATAATTCAAAAACTTTTCACAAAACCTCGATATTAATTTAATTTGTAATTCATACTTCTTAAAAATTTCGTTAAAACTTCTTAGAAAATACAGTTATAATTCTTAGTTATCTGGAATTTTTTAAAATTCCTTAAGACTTCCATCTGAACTTTCCATTTTCTGAAAATTTCCCAAAACTTTAAATTAACTAAATATTACATTAAATATTAATTTTTTTGAATTTCTCTGTACGAAAATTCCTGGAATTTTTAAACTAGAAACTGTACTAAAGATTTTTCGAAATTCCAGATGGTATTTTCATTTGTCAATGATTTTGAAAAAATTGTACTGAAATTCCATGGAAATTTTTGGTGAAATTTGTATCCCCCGGGAAGTAGATAAATTTTTTTTGGTAATTTCTGTTTGAATTATATTTGTTGTAAATGTTCACGAATTCTTGATTTTAGCTATTGTTCATTTCCTAAAAATTTTATGATATTTATTTATCAAAAATTTTATCGTATTTTTCAATTAAATTGTATTTCCTTGAATTTTATGTAACTTTCTCGTAAACTCCGGCTGAAAATTTTATTTAACATATTTTAATTACTCATAGTAATTCCAGACAGACTTTCCGTTTCCTAAAAATCTCATGTTAGTGTTCCCGGAAATTTCAACTGAAATGTAATTTTTTATGTAATTTGTCTTTTTCGGAAATTTCAAGAAAATTTCACGAAAATTCCAGTGGATTTTTATTCCTGAAAAAATTTTACGAAATTCCCAATTCATACTTTCCTTGATATTTTTCCGCATGAAATTTGGTAAATTTATTATTTATTAAATTATCACACATTTTCTTATATTTTCTAAAACCCTCAAAGGTCAATATTGCATAACAAATTTTTATCATATTGTTCAGCAAGAGTGACAAAGTTCTTACATTCCGCATGCGAGATCATAGTACAAATGAATTCTACACGATCTCCCGCTGCTAGATTGTCGGATCAGCGATCTGCAACACACTGATCTATTGATCGCGAACAACACATCACAGTTGAATACACAGGCTAGAAATATCTGCTGTTATAACACCCAGAAAAAATTACGACCCATCACAGAAATCGCTACTTGTCAAGCTAAATTTAAAAGAACATGATCATTTATTATTCGAAGAAAGGCGCCTCTCACGATTTCCTTGAGATTCAGTCATGAAGGCATAAAATATGTAGCATTTTATGTAAAGGAAAATCTATAATCGCCTTTTCGATTCTGATTTAGAAATATAAAAAAGATACATTGATTACAAGCTTACGATAAAAATTGTTCCTGCAACCCTCGTTTAAGCGCCGGAACTAATCGGATTTTTGTAAAGATATTGCGTATATACTATTCGTGTGAAATAGACTTTTCAATTCCGAAATACATTTTTGTGATCGTAATAGAATTTTTTGCAAATTAGACAAATTTTTGAAGAATTAAAAGAGTATTTCCTAAAACAATTTTTAGGTTATGCTTCGATCGGTTATTTACAAGACTATAAAGGATTGAGTTTCAATTTGTTCAATATCCGTGAATTATTATTAACATAATATTACACGGGGAGAACAGGCTTGAAAATGAGAATTACATTTGAAAAGCTAGGACGAGACCAATCATATTAGAACACCTGGAAGATCCGATTTGGACGTGTTTGGGATTAATCCAGGACCGAAAACTGACTCGTTCCCGCGAATTTATGTGAGCCGTCAGATTAAAAAGCCCTTTTCTTTAAAGGCCCTTCTTTTGTGCTTCCGTGTACTCCGTTACGCATAACAAGATCCTCAGGATTTCACGGACTACCTTAAATTGATGACCTGCTCATTCGAAACCAGAAAAATAATAACAGATTTTTCGACAGATGCTTTCTTCTTTCTCTGTCTCATTTCTATCTTATTTTTAAAAATTACATTCACATTTTAGGGTTTTGCCGCCTAGAGCCGAAACTTTTATAACGTGACTTTGGCGTCCGTCTGTCCGTCCGTCCTTCGTACCAAAATATCAGCGTTTTGCAGTTTGGGGATTCCTTAGAAATAATTCCTGGGAAATTCTTGGAAAATCCTTGGGAATTACTGGGAAACTCCTGGGAGTCCCTTGAAAATTCCTTGGAACACTTGAAAACTTTCTGAGAAATCCGTGAAAATTCCTTAGAAATTCCAGGGAACTTTTGGAAATCCTTGGGAAATTTCTGTGCAATCCTGGGAATTCCTGGGAACTGATTGGAAATTCCTGAAACTTTTAGGAAATTTTTGGAAACTCTTGGGAAATTTTTGGAAAACTTTTGGGCATTCCTGAAAATTGCTGGCAAATTCCTGGAACTCTCGGAAAATTTCTGGAAAATCGCTTATCATTTCTGGGAATCTCTGGACAAGTCCTGAAAATCCCTTGGGAATTTCTGGGAAATCTTTGGGCATTCTTGGACAAATTATGTGAATTTTTTAGAAATTCCTGGGAACACTTGGAAATTTTTTTGGAAAATCTTTACGCATTCTGTGAAAATCCCTGGGAATTCCTAGAAAATTCATGAGAACTGTTTGGAATTTTTGGCAAATCACTGGTCATTCCTGTGAATTTCTGAGAAAGTCATGGGAATTCCTTAGAAATTCCTGAAACTCTCGGAAAATTTCTAGAAAATCCCTTAGCATTTCTGGGAATTTCTGGAAAAGTCCTGAGAATTCCTTGTTTATTCTTGGGAACTATTGACAATTTTCTTGGGAATTCCTGGGCATACTTGGGAAATTCCTGCAAATGTGTCGGAAATTGCTGAGAACTCTTGGAGAATTTCTGGGAAATCCTTAAGAATTGCGTGGAAATCCCTGGGAATTCCTTGAAAATTCCTGAGAACCCGTGGGAATTTCTGGGAAATCTCTGGGCCTTCTTGGACAACTTATGCGAATCATTTAGAAATTCTTTGGAAGTCTTGGAAAATTTCTGGGAAATCCTTAAGTATTCCTGGGAATTTCTCAAAAAGTCCTGAAATCTTTTGGATATTCATGGGAACTTTTGAAAAATTTTGGGAAATCCCTGGGAACTTCTGGAGAATTTGTAAGGAAATCCATTGTCAGTCTTGGGAATTCCTTGTAAATTTTTGGATACTCTGCGGAAATTCTTGGTAAATCTCTGGGCATTCTTAGGAATCTGTTGGAAATGCCTGGGAATTCTTAGAAATTTATTAAATCCCTGGACATTCCTGGCAATTTCTTTAAAATTTCAGGATAGTCTGTGGAAATTCTTGGGAAATTCATGGGAAAACCCTGGTCATTCTTGGAAATCCCTTGGGAATTTCTGTAAACTATGAGGCAATTTTTAGGAAATGTCTGGTCTTTCGTGGGAAATTTATGGCGAAACTCAAGGAATTCCTGGAAATTTTTTGCAACATTCTGGGAAATCCATGGGCAATATTTGTCATTCCTTAGAAATTTCTGGAAACTCTGATGAAATTCTTGGAAAATCTCTGAGCATTTCTGGGAATCCTTTGGAAATTCCTGGGAATTCTTGGGAAATTCTTTTAAATTCCTGGAAAACTACTAGAAGTCCCTTGAAAATTCCTTGGAATTCATAAGAACTATCTAGGAAATCCTTGGGAATTCCTGGGAATACCTGCAAAATTCCAGGAAATTCTTGTGAATTTCTTGGGGAATCTCTTTACATTCCGGGGAATTTCTGGAAAATTCATGTGAAATTCCAGGGTATTTCCGGAATTTCCTTGGAAACCCTTAGAAATTTTTGGATATTCTTGGGGAATTCATAGGAATTCTTAAGGAATTCGTGCAATGCCCTGATCATTTTTGAGAATTCCTTTTGAATTTCTGGAAACTTGGAAAATTCTTGGAAAAATCTTTGAAATTCCTGGAAAACTCCTGGGAGTCCTTTAAAAATTCCTTGGAATTCTTGATAACTCTTTAGGAAATCCTTGGGAATTCCTGTGAATACCTGCAAAATTCCAGGAAATTTTTGTGAAATTCTTGGGGAAACTCTTGGCAGTCAGGGGAATTTCTGGAAAATTCATGGGAATTTCCAGGGCATTTTCGGAAATTCCTTGAATTCACTTGGAAATTCCTGGAAATTCTTGGGGACTTCGTCTAAATTCCTGGAAACTCTGAGGAAATTCTTGGTTAATTCTTTGGAATTCCTGGAAAACTACTGGAAGTCCCTTGAAAATTCATTGGAATTCTTGAGAACTATCTTGGAAATCCTTGGGAATTCCTGGGAATACCTGCAAAATTCCAGGAAATTCTTGTGAAATTCTTAGGAAATCTCTTGGCATTCAGGGGTATTTCTGGAAAATTCATGGGAAATTCCAGGGCATTTTCGGAAATTCCTTGGATTCACTTGGAAATTCCTGGAAATTCTTGGGGACTTCGTCTAAATTCTGGGAAATTCTGAGAAAATTCTTGGGAAATTCTTTGGAATTCCTGGAAAACTACTGGAAGTCCCTTGAAAATTCATTGGAATTCTTAAGAACTATCTTGGAAATCCTTGGGAATTCCTGGGAATACCTGCAAAATTCCAGGAAATTCTTGTGAAATTCTTGGGAAATCTCTTGACTTTCCGGGGAATTTCTTGAAAATTCATGGGAAATTCCAGGGTATTTTCAGAAATTCCTTAAAATCCCTTGGAAATTCCTGGGAATTTTTGGGTAATTCGTGTAAAGCCGTGGGCATTTTTGGAAATTCTTTCTTAATTTATTGAAACTTTGTGGAAATTTTTGGGAGATTCTATGAAATTCCTGAAAAACTCCTGGGAGTCCCTTAAATGTTCTTTTGAACTCTTTAGAACTTTCTAGGAAATCCTTGGGAATTCCTTGGAATACCTGCAAAATTCCAGGAAATTCTTGTGAAATTTTTGGGGAATCTCTTGGCATTCCGGGGAATTCCTTGAAAATTCATGGGAAATTCCAGGGTATTTTCAGAAATTCCTTAAAATCCCTTGAAAATTCCTGGGAATTTGTGGGTAATTCGTGAAAAGCCGTGGGCATTTTTGGAAATTCTTTCTTAATTTATTGAAACTTTGTGGAAATTTTTGGGAGATTCTTTGAAATTCCTGAAAAACTCCTGGGAGTCCCTTAAATGTTCTTTTGAACTCTTTAGAACTTTCTAGGAAATCCTTGGGAATTCCTTGGATTCCCTGCAAATTTCCCTAAAATTTTTGTTAAATTCTTGGGAAATCTCTTAGTATTCTTATTAATTTCTGTAAAATTCATGTGGAATTCCTGGTCATTTCTGGGAATTCCTTGAAATCACTTGGAAATTCCTGGGAATTCTTTGGGAATTCGTCTAAATTCCTGGAAACTCTGAGGAAATTTTTGGGAAATTCTTTGAAATTCCTGGAAAACTCCTGGG
Organism: Ganaspis brasiliensis; assembly: GCA_037103525.1. Taxonomy (NCBI): domain Eukaryota; kingdom Metazoa; phylum Arthropoda; class Insecta; order Hymenoptera; family Figitidae; genus Ganaspis; species Ganaspis brasiliensis. Next base: position 1,057,887 of record JAZKLR010000544.1, on the reverse strand, counting down.
AGTCCCTTTAAAATTCCTTGGAACTCTTGAGAATTTTCTAGGAAATCCTTGGGAATTCCTAGGAAACCATTGTGAAATTCTTGTGTAACCTCTTGGAATTCGTGGGAAATTCTTGAAAATTCGTGGGAAATTCCAGGGCATTTTCGGGAATTCCTTGAAATCACTTGGAAATTCCTGGGAATTCTTTGGGAATTCGTCTAAATTCCTGGAAACTCTGAGGAAATTCTTGGGAAATTCTTTGAAATTCCTGGAAAACTCCTGGGAGTACCTTTAAAAGTCCTTGGAATTCTGAAGAACTTTTTAGAAAATCTTTGGCAATTCCTGGGAGTCCCTTTAAAATTCCTTGGAACTGTTGAGAACTTTCTAGGAAATCCTTGGGAATTCCTGGGAAACCATTCCAAGTTCCAGGAAACTATTGTGAAATTCTTGGGTAACCTCTTGGAATTCGTGGGAAATTTCAGGGCATTTTCGGGAATTCCTGGGAATCCCTTGGAAATTCCTGGAACTCTTAGCAAATTTCTGGGAAATCCCTTGGAAATTTTTGAAAAGTCTGAAAAAAATCTTGGGAAATCTTTGGTTATTCATGGGAAATTTCTGTGAATTAAGTGGAAATAGGCTGGAATGATCAGATAGTCAATATATAGATTCGATAATCAACATTACAAACCAGAGACAATTAAATTCATAAAATAGCTACGAAACCTTAGAGTGTAGGCGCTGTGCCCCATTTTTTCTTACTGATTTTTCAGATGAACAAATCATTTTTTAAAAATTACACTGAGCACAAGAAGTAAATAAAATCTCCTCTCAATTATACAATTTTTATTTTCTGTTCCGGTTCTTTTATCATAAACCCAAGTTGACAAGAAGCCTTTCATCCACATTGATGACTGCATTCATTCAAAGAATATTTCTCCTCCGAGTTGATTGTTGCGATTAATCACGTCTGGTGGTTACAATTGTTCGAGTGCTGCGGGCATTAAAGACGATCCAGAATTGCTTCCCTTAAAAAAGAAAAACAAAAAACAAATTAGCCACCTAATTCATTCAAGATATTCAGGTCGGTTCGGTAGTTATCTGGCGCCAATTCATAACAAGGTATTAACGAGGTCGTGATGAATGGGACATTAGACAAGACGAAAGAACATTTCTACTCTCACGATTCCTAGAATCTGCTGCACCTATACGTAACCGTAAAACGTGACTCTGAAAGAGATATTTCAATGGTCTGTGAAAAATAGTCACTAAATATTGACACAAGATGTCACACATAGATATTTTATTGACACTGGCAAGCGTAAAAGGTCGCAAATGTGAATGCATGTATAATGTGTAATAATATTCTCTGAACGTTACTTTCGAAAAATCATTTTTGTTTTCGACATATTCTGTTCACGTTATGCATCCAGAAAAGAGTCGCTTCAAAAATAGAATAGGAATTTTTTAAAATTCACATCTTCTTAACGTTCTGTTATAAATTTCTTTTTCCAACTCGAACAATATAGGACACGACATTTTGAACATTGATTTCAATATTGGTTCTCAAATATTGAATAATTATTATTTATTCACAAAGGGTATATAACATAGTTACTGAGAAACAAGAAAAACTCCATAAGATAAATTACAACAATATCCACTTCACTAGATCAATAATTCTTATTCTAAGAATGAAATATTCCAGAAAAGAAAACCACAAGTTATAATACAAATGCATAATGAAACATAAATAGTCCGATCATATTTCATTGTCATAACTAAATACATTCAAAGTCCTCTATTCTTTTTACACAAAGGCAATCAATCTTTCACAAATCAGTAGGGGCGGATCTATCGGTTTTTTTTTTATTCTCGATTCCTTGATCAAAAGTCGAGAAAATTCACGAAAATATATATATATATATATTTATACCGCAGAACAGATTTTGGACGCGTGTGAAGTTGACACTAGAAATCGAATTGGTTCTATGGAAAAAGAGGGTGGATAATTTATTGGCTTGACCGAATGATTCTCGAGAGATTGTTCACTTTTCTTGGCTACTCGAAAATGAAGAAGGTCAAGGAATGAAAAGTGGAGGGAGGACCAGTGGAAAGGAGAGAAAAATGAGGGTGAGAAAGGAGATGAAATAGATGAAAAATAGGGGCAGAAACGAGCCACTCGAAGGTGTCACGAGGCATTGAGAAAAACCAAAACATCTATTCACATTCGACACGGACAATAACGACCCCGTTGATCTGCTTGACAATGCCAACTGACCCTGGTCCAGATCTCAGATAAATTTCGCATTATTTGAAGAGATCAGTGGACCACGAGAGTCTGTGTCTGGATCGCGGGATCTCACTTAAAGAAGACGCACAATGGACCAGTTTCTTTTATTCTCGTAATTGTCCAGGGCTTTTTGTTAGGAACACTTTATTTATCGCAATTGCAAACGAATAGACCCCCGGCTGTCTCTCGGATCACTTTTAAAGCAGCCGATACCTTTTGCTTTTACATCGACGATGTATTCTTTATATGAGATATATATACATGGATTTCTCAATAAAAATCTTATTTTCCTGTGATTTAAGAATTTTCGGTTTTTGTGTTAGATTTTATTGTGCTAGGGAAATTAATTTAATTAGTTATTGATAATGGAAGCTACACAATTTAGACGCGCTAAAAAAAGGCACTATTTAAGAATTTTTTGATAGGTTTGTTTTTAGTATTTATATATAAATTGTTACATTTAACAAATATACTTTCAAAATATATAAAAAAAATTTTAATTAATTAATTCAGAAATTTCATCAACACAGCAAACAGATTTTTTTTTGTATTTTTCTGCAACTACCATTCTCATGGATAGAAACTCACTAAATTGAATATAAAAATTTTCTTTTATGTATTTCAGAAGTGTATTTGTGTAACAAATTAATTTATTAACAATGTTACACAATTAAGTGTAATAATTTATACCTATACAAATATTTAAAACATAAACCTGTCAAAGAAATTTTTAAATAAAGCCTTTTTTCAGCGCGTCTAAATTGGGTAGACCCCTTAATATAGTAAAAGGAGCAGTTTTCAATATTCAGCAAAAAGAGTTTAAAAAATGTTAAGGAATATGAAAATTCGAATATTGAATTCAAAAAGTGACAAAAAATTGAAAATGGATAAAATTTGAGAAAAAATCTTTGAAAAATTTAACGAACCAGAAAAGGGAGATTACGAAAAATATTTAAAATGTAAAGTGAGTTAAAAATCTACCAAAAGTATCTATTAGTACCTAAAATTAAAATTCGCAAATGTAAGAAGGTAAATAAAAACTCTATAACAGAAATATGATATTCCTTCAAAAATAAAAAAAAAGTTTAGGACATTATTCAAGAAAATGAAGCAATTAGAAAAAAATGCTATGACAATGAAAAAACAAAAAAATTTAAAAACATATTTTGAAACATATTTCTCTGCGTAACAAAAACTGGGAAATTGATATATATTAGAATTTTGTGAAAAAGCGAATAAATTTGGAGAAAAATAGACGGAATGTTAAAACAAATTAAATAAATTTACAAAAAGATGAGGTAATTTAAAAGAAATGAAAAATTGGAGAAACACTTTGACCCCTCCCCCCCCCCCTTAATTACTATAAGATAAAAATTCAATAATTTCAGAAAAGTGAAAATATTTTTGTAAGAAACAGAAAAATGGGGATGAAAATTTAAAAATTGATTAAACATTTAAAAAAATGCTAGGAAAAAATGAAAGAAAAGGTACTGAAATTTAAGAAATCGAAAAGTTTAAAGGAACAAGAAACACTAAGAATGTCTAATAAAAGTTATTTGACAAATAGAGGAACTTAGAAAAAAAAACTTTAGTAAATTACGAAAAAAAGGCAAATTTATAAAATAAATTTAAAAATTTTGAATTAGTAATAAAATACTAAGGAAAAAAAATATATAAAACATATATTAGAACCTAAAACAAGATAAGAAAATTTTGAAAAACGTTAATAAAATGTTTAAAACGAAAGGAAAACATTTTTTAAACATAGGGAAATTAAAAAAAACCTTGAGAACAACAATTTTTTAAAAATCGAGAAACTGTAGAATTTCTTTCAAAAGACAAATAAATTTGCAAAGAACAAAAATAGATTAAACGTAAAAACCCCTCTTTCGCCACATAAAATTGAGAAAATTGAGGAACACATGTTAAATTGACAGAAAAATGGATAAATAAAAAAAAAGAAATAATAAAATATTGAATTTGGTCAAGAATTTAACAAACGACACCAAAAAAACAGAGAAAAAAATTTTTATAAAAATCAAGAAACAGTAAAATCAGTGAAGAACTAGTTTGGAACATTTTGAAACTACTTGAAACTAGTGCGAAACTATTTCGACTTATCCAAAACTCTTAGAATCTCTTTCAGACATGTTTAAAACTATTTTAAGATTATTTAGAACTAGTCAAAAATTGTTCGGAACTAAACCAACATTAAAAAAAAACTGATTAGAAATTGTTTAAAACTTTTAATTAGTTTTAAGCTGTTTAGAACTAGTTCTAAACTGTTTGAAACAAGATTGATACTGTTTTCAACTAGTTCAATATTGTTTTAAACTATTTTAAAATTGTTTGGATAAGTGCAAAACTGAAACTAGTTTCAAACTGTTTAGAATTAGAATTAGTTTAGAACTAGTCCAATAAATTTTTAAAACTCTTTAAAACTGTTTAGAAACTGTTAGAAAATCATTGGAATTAGTTTTAAACTGTTTCGATGTTTCAAACGAGTTCGGAAATTGAAACTGTTTGAAACTAAATCAAAAGTGTTTGAAACTAATTCAAAACAGTTTGAAAATAGTTAAAAACTATTTAATAATAATTCAGAACAGTTTAAAATTAATAAGTTCAAAACTCTTTGAAACTATTTCGCAACTTTTTGTAACTTTTTAAAAAATAGTAGAAACTAGTTTGGAGTTACTCAAAACTAGTGCAAAACTGTTTGAAACTTGTCCTAAACTGTTTGAAACAAGATTTTTACCGTTTGTAACCAGTTCAGAACTAGTTTCAAATTGGTTGGAATTAGTCCAAAACTCTCTGAAGATATTTTGGAATTTTTTGTAACTTGTTCAAAACTGTTAGAATTTAGTTCGAAATTTTTTTTAACTAGTTTGGAACTATTCGAAACAAGTAAAAAACGGTTTGAAACAAGTTAAAAACTTTTTTGAGCTACTTTAAAACTGGTTGAAACTAGTTTAGAACTGTTTAAAAATAATTCAAAACTGTGTGGAACTAATATAAAGTTCTTTGAAATTATCTCGAAATTGTTTAGATCTGGTTCAAAATTGTTTGAAACTAGATTAAAACTGTTTGAAACTATTTCGAAAATATTTTCAACTAATTTGGAACTGTTTAACATTATTTCCAAATTTTTTCATACTGCACCAAGACTGGAAATTAACTGTGAACAATTGGCGGATGGTCGAACAGATGGACAGTCAGACGGATATCAAAATTTTATATTAAGAAATGACAATAAAGTAAAGCGTGAAATAGTTGATTTTTTAGATATTTTAAACTGAAAATGACTTGGAATTATTCAAATTAAATTAAATTGTTTTTAATTTCTTTTTTCTCAAAATTGTTTACAAATTCTCGGATTGTTTTGAAAATTCCCAGGTTTTTTTTAATGAATTTTCGGTTTTTTCAAGTTTTACTAAATTCCTGCCTGTTTCTCGGATTTCCTACGGCTTTATTTATTAAATTACTTCTAATACTTTCTTAACGAACTTTTTAATTATAAAATACATTTTTTATTCTGGGCCTTATAAATCTTCATTGAAGACCCAAAACTGGGTTTCGACATTATTATTTACGTATTTTCTGCTATTTTATAATTTTATTAGAATATTTTGTACTATACAAACAATAATTGTCCCAAATGAATTTTTTATTTTGAACCTCATAGATCTGATTTAATCTTGAATTTACTCCCAAAAGTATAGGTTTCGATATTATAATTTACATATTTTATGATATTTTCAAAGATATTTTAATAGTTTCTACATATAATTGTACAAAACATTTTTTATTTAGAGCCATGTAACATCCAATTTTAATTTTTTAAGACTATTTAAAATTCACTTTTAAGTGGACTGCCACATTATTTGTCACATTTGAGTGAAATCTATCAGTTTTATTAATTTTCCAGTTTTGTTAATAAAAAAAATGCTATATCTGGGAATCAAATTAACTTTTTAGTTAAATTTTGTCAAAAGATGATTTTAAGTTGAGTATGCATTTGACAAACTGATAAAGTTTACTAGAAACGATTCTTATAAATGATACCCGTTTAATATATATCATTTACAGACAGACAGACAGATAGACAGACAGAGAGACATACAGAATTTTTTATTTTTTATTTTTGTACTCCTTCCTACTCAAAACGCAAAATTAAACATGAAATTGCAACTTATTTTATTTATATATATATATATATATATATATATATACATTTCTAACAAGTCCTTAACGAACTTTCTAATACCTATTATCACTATCATGATTTCTAACAACAAATTCAATGAACTATGATAGTAAGCTGAAAATTGTTATAATAACTGAAATGATAATGTAAATTGTAAAAATTTGATAACAAATTGAAAATACTTAATTTTTGTAGTACAGAAATAAAAAAAAAATTTTACCTATTGTCACTGATTTTTTCAAGCACACGGAAGCGTTATATTTCAATGAGACGCGTGATCCGACGGTCCAGGTTGCTTGAATGCTATCGCATGCTTGCATGCAAATAGTTAAATATTATTTCAATGCACGCTCGAGCAAACCAGTCAGCATTCATCGCCATGGCTGGTGTTACGATAATGTTTTCTTTGAAAATAAAGGCTACTTCCAACCTGCTCTTTTCACCGCGTGTGGTCCACGTCTTCTTTGATTCAGAACTCTTACATCAAATTCGAAAACGATATCTTTAAATGGCCTTGAAATTTTTTTTTTTTTACTTTGCAAACATTTGCCTACGATTTTTCACATCAAAAGAATATAAATTTGTAAAATATCGCACATGTCAACTGTTTTTTGACTCGAGGCTATACATAAAAGTTTTGGAATAAAAATTTCTGTAATTTCTTCTGAGGAAAAATATACTTCTCAATTTTACAGAAATTTACCAATTTTCCAATATTTTCTCAAAATTATCACTTTATTTAAACAGTTTTTAAGTAATTTTCTTCAAATTTAAAATCTAGTTTCAAATATGCTGTAAAAATAAAATAAATATTTTTATTCTTAAATCTTTAAGAAAAAAATGTCACATAAAAAATTAACAAACCAAATCTTGCTGCTGATTTTGTATATTCAAATCAGAGTTTTTTTTTGCCGAAAATTGAATTAAAAGTTTTTGCTTTTTGAACATTTGAAATTCTAGTTTCAAATATGTTATAAAAATAAAATAAATATTTTGGAACAATTTAAATCTTTCATAGAAGAATTTCATATAAAAAGTGGACAAATCAAATCTCGTTGATTTCATTTATTCAAATCAGACTTTTTTTGACCAAAAATTGAAATAAAATTTTGTTAATCTTAAAAATTTTTAAATCTAGTTTCAAATTTTTAAATATGCTATTAAAATAAAATAAATCATTTGAAACATCTTAAATGTCCTGGAAAATAATTTCAGAGACAATTTTTAAAAACCAAATCTCGCTGCTGATTTTGTATATTCAAATCCGAGTTTTTTTTTTGCCGAAAATTAAAATAAAAGTTTTTGCTTTTTGAGCATTCCAAATTCTAGTTTTAAATTTGTTATAAAAATAAAATAAATATTTTGGAACAATTTAAATCTTTCAAAGAAGAATTTTATAAAAAAATTGAACAAATCAAATCTCGTCGATTTAAATTTATTCAAATCAGACTCATTTTGACCAAAAATGAAAATAAAATATTGTCAATCTTAAAAATTTTAAAATCTAGTTTCAAACTTTCAAATATGCTATAAAAATAAAATAAACATTTTGAAACATCTTAAATCTCCTGGAAAATAATTTCAGATACAATTGTTAAAAAACAAAATCTCGCACCTGATTTTGTATAATTATTCAAATCAGATTTTTTGTCCGAAAATTGAAATAAAAGTTTTTGCTTTTTGAACATTCCAAATTTTAGTTTCAAATATGTTATAAAAATAAAATAAATATTTTGGAACAATTTAAATCTTTCAAAGAAGAATTTTATAAAAAAATTGAACAAATCAAATCTCGTCGATTTAAATTTATTCAAATCAGACTCATTTTGACCAAAAATGAAAATAAAATATTGTCAATCTTAAAAATTTTAAAATCTAGTTTCAAACTTTCAAATATGCTATAAAAATAAAATAAACATTTTGAAACATCTTAAATCTCCTGGAAAATAATTTCAGATACAATTGTTAAAAAACAAAATCTCGCACCTGATTTTGTATAATTATTCAAATCAGATTTTTTTGTCCGAAAATTGAAATAAAAGTTTTTGCTTTTTGAACATTCCAAATTTTAGTTTCAAATATGATATGAAAATAAAATAAATATTTTAGAACAATTTCAATCTTCTACAAAAGAATTTCATAAATTTAGTTTGTAAACATTTTTTATAAAAATGCTTTTGAAGTAGATGTTTTAAAGTATTTTTTGAATGTTTACAGATTATTTAAAACTAGAATTTTAAGTTTTCAAGATAACCAAAAATTTATTTCAATTTTTGTAAAAAAAAAAAAAAAACTGATTTGAATATACAAAATCAGCAGCGGGATTTGGTTTGTACAAATCGGCTTTGGAATTATTTTCTTGGAGATTTGAGATGTTCAAAATATTGTTTTTATTTTTATAGCATATTTAAAACTAGAATTGAAAGTTTTCAGTAATAAAAAATTTTATTTCAATTTTCGTCCGAAAAAGACTAATTTGAATATAGAAAATCAGCAGCTAGATTTGGTTTTTAAAAATTGTCCCTGGAATTATTTTTCAGGAGATTTAAGATATTATACAAAATATTTATTTTATTTTTACAGCATATTTGGAACAAGATTTTCATGTTTTAAAGATTAAAAAAATTTTATTTCAATTATCGGTCAAAAAAAATTCTGAACTGAATATAGAAAAACAGTAGCTAGATTTGGTTTGTGAAATTTTTGTGTGCGATTTTTCTCTTGGAGATTTAATAATAAAATATTTCTTTTATTTTTATAGCATATTTGAAACTAGATTTTAGAGTTTCAAAATTAAATTACTTGAAAACTGTTTAAATAAAGTGATAATTTGTAAATCTTTGTAAAATTGAGAAATATATTTTTTCCTCAAAAGAAATTATACTAATTTTTCTAGTTTTGACTTTATATAGTTTTCGGTTTCGGTACGTCCGATTTTTAGCACTGTCGATTAAATTTTTTTTCTCAATTTTACAATTCAATTGAAAAATACATAAAAAAATATAAAATCTCAGTTTATACCATTTCTCACCTCATCTAGGAAGACCTTGAAAAATCTAGTTTTCCCTATCCGTGTGACCTGAGGAAACTTGATACAAACCCAAGAGAAAAACCTGCCGCTCCGATAAAAATCCTGAAATCAATAAAATACTCTGACAAACGATTAATTGTGCCAACGATTAAAAATGGCTAGAATACACGCATTTACAAACCAATAATCGATTATTGCACATTATACTGATAATCATCAGCGCCAGCATCTTAATGCGCTAATTATAAATCTGCTCATCACTCATTTTCAATGCATTTCCGTGGAATCTGCTCAGTGCTGTGTTGAGAGAATAAAAAAAAAAGAATAAAAGAAAATAAAAATAAAAAAATCTAGCACTCATATTACACATGATGTGCGACTCCAAGGTGACGAATAAACTTTATCAAGCGATCAACGATCTAGGCGAAAAATAATAATCACACCTCACGCGTTAGCCTCATAATGTTGAATATATGAAAATTCCAAGCAGCTCATCTCATATCTGTGGAATATAATGTTAATTGGAACCTCACATATGCGATTATGTGTGCAAAAACGTGATCTTGACTGCCCTGATGTGTATGAAACATCCAGCATCCACCAACAGCTTCAAGGACGAGATCCTCTCACTATAAAGATCATCTTTGCTAAGACAAATGGGATTCTACTTTGTATAAGTAACTGCCTCAATTCGATTTATGCATGAATTTGTATTTTTATGTAGTTTAGAAAAAAAAACACAAGAGAAAGTAGTTTCTGCTTGGCAATTCATGTAGTCTAAGTCATAAGTTGTTATTTATTATTTAGATTATGAGAATTCTGATTTTAAGAATAATTAAGGTCATTTTGAGGTAATTGAGATAATTATTTTTAAAAAATCATTTTTCTAAGCTTATTAGGATTAAGATATATTTTTCGGTTAAATATAGGCTATCAAAAAAAAAAAAAAAAAGATCCCGGTGTTTTATAATGAATTCAAAACTTTTTCAAACCTATATTTTTGGAACGGAAAACGTACTTCTTTAGGAAAAAAATTTGTAATGTTGAAAATTGTTTATTTACACAATTCTTTAAGCAATCAAAAAATTCTTTACAGTCGCTTCTATGCAAATTTTTAAAATTTATGCGATTTTGATTTATAACAGCTCATTTTCTTCAGAAATGGATTATCTAAAAATTTAGGGAAGCGAATTTTCAAAAACTGCACGGTTTTTCAAATATGATTATTTGTTTAATAAATCAAGTGCAATTTTTTTAAAACAAAAAATCATATTTAAAAAATGGTGCTGTTCTTTGAAAATTCGTTTCCGTGAATTTGTAGATATATTTTTGTTATATAATCTAGTTCTGAAGAAAATGAGAAAATGAAATGAAAATGAGAAAATGAATCACATTGAAATTTTGATACATCAAAATCGCATAAATTTTTAAAATTTGTAAAGAAGCGATTTTAGAGAAAAGTTTGATGGACTGAAATTGTGTGTAGATTTCAAAAATTTTTAACATTACAAATTTTTTTATTCAAACAGGACGTTTTTCATTCCCAAAAATATAGTTTTTGAATATTTTTGAATCCAGTAAAGACTCTGGATTTTTTTTCTGATATCCTGTATTTAACCGAGAGATATACCTTAAAATGAAACACTTTTTTAAGGTGACCCATAAAAATAGTTATTTTTTTTAAATAATTTGTCCTGACGTGTGTTGTAGATTAAAAAAAAGACTTAAGGGCATGTGATGGATTATGACGTCACTGGTATAGGCAAAATTTGTCCGTAACTTTTCTCTTAAAATATTAAATATTTTGTCATGAAACTTGGTAAAATTACTTAAAACGACATTACTTGGGTCTCTGAGACCCAAGTTTGTTTGAATTTTGGCCCAAAATTAATTTTGGGAACTTTTCGAAAAAATGCAATATTTTTTAAAAATCACTTTTGAGCGAAAATTCAAACAAACTTGGGTCTGAGAGACCTTGCTAATGACATTTTAAGTAATTCTACCAAGTTTCATGACAAAATATTCAATATTTTAAGAGAAAAGTTACGGACAAATTTTGCCTATACAAGTGACGTCATACTCCATCACATGCCCTTAAATTGAAATTACGTTTTTTAAGTAAAACAAAAGTTGATTCTTTCCACCCCCCTCCCCTTTCCCACCCAAAAAGAGACTTTTTTGGACCTAAGAAAATTACCCTTTTAGACACAAAAATCACAATTTTTTACGCAAAAATAATCATTTAATTTTCTCCAAAAATTAATTTCTTTTTCATCTAAAAAACTTCATCTTTTTAATCCCTTACCCCCCCGAGCATACTTTTTTTTATTTTAAAAATACACCTGTTTTAGCACACAGATACAAAAAAAAGATAAAAGATTTAACCCTCCCCCAACTCTTGCAAAAAATGTGACTCCTTAGTAGTCCAGAAAAACTGGAATTTTACGCCTCTATAAATTTTTTTATTATAGAAAAATATAATTTCTTTAGAAGCCCCCGTCTTTAATATCGCAAAAAAAATTATTTTTCAAGTTAAAATAAAAGTTTTTTTTAGCTGACTTTCATCAGTTTTGAAATAAGTTGACCTTATAAAACCTCAAAAAAACGTCTCTATTTTTATAAATAAAAAAGTGGTTTGCGTTCAGACCCAAAGAATTTTCACATTTCTAACCTAAAGAAAAAATTTATTTTCTTTTTAAAAAATTTGAGTCAAATTCATGTTTAGGTTATGTCAAAATTACTAATATTCTGTTTACTAATTCAATTATTAAAATTTTAACTATTTTTTAGTCATATTTTTACTAATAATTATTCATATTTTACTAATAATTAGTTAATTAAAATTTAGAGAGTATGTTAATTCAGTTGACATTTCGGTCTAAAAGTTCACGAATTTCCTAACCTACAATTTTTCTTTATTTAATTTTACTTTTTAAATTTTATTTAGTAAAAAACTACTAATATCATAGTGAGATGATATTCATGATTTATCTGTTTTTTACCTTTATAATTGTTTTCCTTCTGTAACTTCTCTAATTTTTATTTTTTAACCGTAGTATACCTTTAGAAAAAATACTTAAGTTTAAAAAACGAACTCATTGGTCTACATAAAGTATATATTTCCCCGGAAATTGATAGAAATAATAGCTATTTTTTACTTTTAACAAAATTAAAATTTTTTTTTTTTGTATTATTTTAATGTATTCCTTCCTCTATGAGGAAGAAAATTATTTTGCTTAAATGGAATCAAAATGCTCACGTAATGAACATAATTTTCACCTAGTTTAATATTAATTAGTCAAAATTATATTAAGTATTTCAAATTTGACTACTAAATTAGTAGTTTTCTACTAATAATTAATTATTTTTAATAATAAAAATAGAGAAGACTCATTTACGTTTTTACTATTAAATTACAGTAATTGAGATTCAGAATATAAATACAATAAATTGACTTTAAGGATTAAAATTTATTTATCAATATAAAATGTTTTTTTTACTAAATAATAGTTTTTTTTATTAAATTTTAGTCCTGTTCTATTTGTTACTAGTTGATAATTTTATTTTTTAACCAATCGTTCAAAAGTACACAGAAAAACACAGGTTGTTATTTTGTCCCCAGAAAGGGGTCAAAATAACACTCTCTGTTTTATTTTCATATCATACAAGAATCACTCTGAGTTCAAATGTTTTCTACGTATTTTTTAGTAAAAATTTTAATATTTGTTTTAATTAAAGTTTGTTTTAACTAGTCTCTTCGCATAATACTGATTTCTACTTTGTGAATGTTGAGGTGGACGTTTCTCATAATTATATAATTAATACGAAAGACATTCGTGCAATAGATATATCTGAAGCAATTGTAAAGTAATTAAGTTGAATTCATAGAAATCAGCATAAGTGGAGTGTGTTGATCCTTCGAAAGAAGATTTTCTCAAGGTTGATAATTATATACTCCCACGCTGACCGAGCTCGTCTATCAATCTTAATTGAGATCAATTGCAAAACACATTGACATTCGTGTTCTTCTTTCATGTTCTTTCACAAACTCGAGGAATTTCCAGCAAGATCAGCAATCGCTTAAGCGAAAGATATAGTTCTATTAAAACTAACATTAACTTACTGGATAACTGAAATTGCAACTAAAAAAGAAACCTTACTCTTTAAATCTGAATCCTTTCTAAAAAATAACTAATATTCACTAAAATTACATTTGCTACCAATATTTATGATTAAAGAATGTTTTATTTGCGTAAAAAGTCTAAAATTTGTATAATTAGACGTTATCTATAATGAAGTTTAGAATGAACCTAACCTTACTGACTACACATGCCCTGATTGGCTGAAATATCGAGCGCGCTTATTTGAAATTTTTACTTGGATTCCTCGAAACAAAGTGCAAGTAAAACAGTATAATTAATAACTAAAACCACATTTAAAACAAATATTTATAATTAAAGAGTTTTATTTACGTAAAAAGTATCAAATGATTTGAAATTAATAAGTTAAAAAAGGAGAGAATTATTGAATATTGAATAAAATAATTGAAAATTGAAGAATGGAATTTAAAATTGAAAAAAAGAATTGAGAAGTAAAGAAAGTAATTAAAAATCGAAGAAATAAATTGAAGATTTAAGAATTAAATTAAAGTTTTAAGAAAATAGTTGATAATTGAAAAGAAAATTCAAAATACGAGTAGATTAATAGACAACAGAAAAAAATGTTTGAAAAATATAAACAAGAAATATTAAATATAATTGCAAAGTGAAAAATTAAAAAAATTAAAGAAATAATTGTCTGAAATAATTGTAAATTAAACGACTTTATTGAAAATCGAAAAAAAATTAGCATTGAAAAAAATAATTGAAAATTTGAAAAATTTAATTGAAAGTTGAGAAAACTGATTTTTGACGAAAATAAGTGACCAATTGAATTTAAAGTTAAACAAACTTATTGATAATCGAAAAAAGTAATTGAAAAAAGGAGAGACTTTTTTAATACTAAAGACAATTATGTCAAAAATTGACAAATGGAATTAGAAGTAGAATAAAATAATTAAAAATTGAAGAAATAAAGTGAAGATGAAAGAATTAAATTAAAATTGTAAGAAAATAATAGATAATACAAATACATTTGAAAATAAAACTCCAAAATTGGCGAGAATATTTGAGGATAGCACGAAATATTCAAAAATATTAAGAATAATTAAAAAAAGTTATAATAATAAATGAAAATTGCAAAAATTGTAGGAAACAATTGAAAATTGAAGAAATATAATTATAATAATAATGAATTTTTTATATTATAAATCTAATAAAAAATACAATATATAAATAAGAATATAGAATGAAATACCAAGAATTATATCATTGGAAAAAAGCGAGCATCGTTTTCAAATATTTTTTAAGGCTTTTATATACCTTTTTATAATTTATTCCCTTTATAATAATTTTTTTTATTTTTTTTATTTAAAACTTTCTTGCACTATTTTAAATAAAAATACGCAACAAATTAAATTTTTCCGAATAAATGTTGTAGTTTTATCTCAGCATGCTTATATTTTATTTCGTGGGCAAATTATTAAAAGCTTTAAATAGTTGAAGTTTATTAATATTATTATTATTGAAATTTGAATAATTCATAGTTCATACTTAATAAACTTTGAAACAATTTAAATTCGTATTAATAAAATCAAGTATAAAAATTTTAATATAATTTAATTCGTAAAGATAAAAGATTGAAATAATTTGTGTTACCGCTATTAAGAAATAAATTAAAAATAAGTTGTAAATCTTGAAACTTTGGTTATATTGCAATTTTGATTAATTGAAGTTTGAAGTAATTTAAGGGCATGTGATGGAGTATGACGTCACTTGTATAGGCAAAATTTGTCCGTAACTTTTCTTTTAAAATATTGAATATTTTGTCATGAAACTTGGTAAAATTACTTAAAATGTCATTAGGAAGGTCTCTCAGACCCAAGTTTGTTTGAATTTTGACTCAAAAGTGATTTTTAAAAAATATTGCATTTTTTCGAAAAGTTCCCAAAATTAATTTTGGGCCAAAATTCAAACAAACTTGGGTCTCAGAGACCTTTCTAATGTAATTTTAAGTAATTTGACCAAGTTTCATGACAAAATGTTAATTATTTTAAGAGAAAAGTTACGGACAAATTTTGCCCATACCAGTGACGTGATAATCCATCACATGCCCTTAAATTGGAATTTATTGAAGTTGGGAATTTGTTAATTTGGAAAAATAAAATTTATATTGATAGAAATTTTAAAGAATGTTTTGTTACTAATGCAATTGAATTACGTTATGTTTGATGATATTTTGAGAATAAGGAATTCTTAACAATAAAACTTTGGAATAAATTACCTATGTAATTAAGTTTGTTTAAAAGTTTAAATATAAACTATTAAAAAATAAAAAATTTTCTAACTTTTTATAACGTAGAATAAAAATTTGTATTTTTAACTCAGAAAGAAAATCTTATTTATATTCTCTACGATTTTTTTCTATTTATTAATTTGTAACAAAATTTAATAAATAAAAATTAATTCACAAAATTTTACCTGATAATAAGGATTTTAATCTAAATAAGGTCATAGCTTTATTTTTATATTCAAACTATAGAAGACAATGAATTTTGCTAGTTAGTTAAAAATAACTAATTTTAAAGTATAAGAATCTTAATAAACTACTGTTTACTAATTAAATTAGCAAAATTGTAATTAATTTTTACTATTTTTACTAATAATTAGTCATATTTTACTTATAATTAGTTATTGTTTACTATGTTTCTGAAACAAAAATTGAGCCTTTTACTAATAATTAGTTTGTTTTTTAACTACAATGAGAAAATTTTAATTACAGTTTTTGCTTTTTTGAATTTTTATATTTGTAATAAAACGTAAGAATTTAGGGATAATCGAGGTATATTATTGGAATGTCGTGAAACAAAAAATTAATACACATATTTAGAATTGTTATTATTTGAGGTTAGAAAAGCGTAAATGTGAAAAAGCGATATTCATGTTTAACACATTTTGATATGATTTATTATTAGAATATTTCTACGACAGGTTTTCGAACAGCCACATGTCTCATGAGCCATTACCACTTCAGAATATTTATTATAAAATATAATTGAAAAAAATAGATCTCTAGTAAAATTTCCTATCATCCGGAAAACTGAACACAGACCTTAATTATTATTATCATTTTTAATTAAACATAGATTTCGTCAAATACCACTCTAAAGATAGAAATTACTTGTAACTACAAATATAACAAAGAAACATATTTTATATATCAAAGACGAACTTGCATCTGTATCTCTAACCTGTCAAACATATACCGCCATCTTTCTTTTTGCTGCGCGCGCACCCCATATTGCTAACACACGTTTTATAATTCTTGCAATTCTTTATTTTCATCTCTCTAAAATTCTTTAGAGGTAATATAATTATGCGTCTTCTGAAGTATAAAATCAAATATTATTTAGATTTAGAGAGTAAATTATGTAAAATTCGAATAAAATAGTAAAATTGTAAATAAAAATAAAAATAGTAAATTGTTAATAAAATTTAAATTCTAAAAGGCACTTTATTCTCGGAAATAAAAAACATTTTATTGTCAAATAGAAAAAAAAATATCTATAAATCATTTGCAGTAAGACTTTGGAATTGGCAAAAAAATTACTTTGTATATAAAAATGAGTAGTTTGACAGGTCACGTTGTATTTTGAAGCATCGATTTCACATTGGCTACAAGGAGGCTGAATTCAACGTGATAGACTCATTCGAATAATTTATAGTCTTGGTAACCGTAATGGGCACATCGGTTGAAAATGACAAGCAGCAACGTCACTTATTTTTTCCTTCCCCTTAGAACCAAGTTGCAGAGATCGCATACGCGGGAGCTCGTACAATACGCTTCAGAGGATACAGACGCACACAAGATGCAGCATCCAGTGTACACATAAATGCACAAGACGGACGTGCTACTCACAAGAGCGATTACCGATGACTTACGTATGCAGGCAATCTGCGTTTGCGCAATTATTGGAACACCTTGCTCTCCGTAATAAATGGCAGAATATGCCCCGAAAGGTGTTAGTTCAAGATCAGACGATATTGCTTCTTCTTTATTATTTCTTCTTTCTTCAAATTGTTTTTTATCCTTGTATCTTTACATTCTTCATTTGCCTTCAATAAAAAAGATAACAATGTAATCGTAACAAAATCGTTTTGTTGGGTAATTAATCTTTGATTTTATTTAAGTTTAAAGATGGTGGTAAGATTTGTGGCTTTTGGGGATGGAATTAATGTATTTTTATTAGGAGTTGAAAAAATTATAGAAATTTTGAGTTTTTTACATAAAGTGTAAATATAGGTTTCAATAAGGCAGATGTATATGGCAAACCCAATGATCTTAATGGATCAAAAGATTTCTAACTTGTATCAATTTGATTTGAGTTAAAAAATTTAATTCCTTTGTTCAATATTTTGTTTGATAAATTCAAATGGAAAATTATTTTGTTGTAAGGTATGAAACACTAGATTCAAGTTTTTTTAATGATAATGTGACTCGGAAAATTTTATAGCTCTATCAGTCAATGAGTAGACGATTCCCCTCTTTATATTGAGGTTGTGATTGGAATACAAATATAAACATCTTCCTGAAGCAATTGGTTAATGGCACCAGTCTAGCTCAATAAAACCTTTTGTAAAAATTAGTTTAGATCTAGAAAATTAATTGCATTATTAAGAGATTCTTCCATAGTAATGGAAATATATATATATATACATATTGCATATATATACATTATTGTATATATATACATATTGCACAACATTTATAAAAATAGTTTTTGCAAAATATACTTTTTAAAGTTTCTTAGTATGTCCTATATCTTTACTTAAAATCCATTTCTGCAGTTCAGACACTCAGATAATGGAACAGATAAGAAAAGGCTAATGTGTCAATTGTTATTTTTGTTGCTAAGTTACTAATAGAAAAAAGTCAAAACAAACAAGAGACCTTCAAACAAAAGGCAACAGTTGTCAAGTTTCTGCCAGCGTGTAACGTCAAAAAAAAATTCTAGAAGGTATGTTGATTAATTATTTTCTAATTATTCTTTATTATGGTTGTAATGGTCAATAGTATATTTAGAGGAACAGAACAAAAAACATGGTTAAAAACGGTTCTCGAATCAATTGAGAAGAATCTAAACATTCATCAAGCAATGCTAATTACAAACAACAACGATCACGTTGATGAAGCTGTGTTTCGTGATTTCCAGCAGAATATGCCGACATTGTATTTGAATGCTTCTTTTGCGACTAACAGTCTCAAAATTCTAGAAGAACTCCGTTCCTTGAGAAACCCACAAGAAACAACTTTATTCATTATTACCGAATCTGCATCACTGCAAAACTGTACACAGCACACAAAAGAAGTTATGTCATTGATTACAAAATTATCAACTATTAAAATCCGACCGAAATGTTTAATTATTCGCTTTCTGAATTCTGACCAAGGCTCAGTTTACAGTGAATTTTTGCGCGAGATGTGGCAAGATTCTTTTCTAGACATCACGATTCTTGAAGTCCACCAAGAAAAAGCAGAAAGTTATCTTTCAAATCCGTTTGTAACTTACAGAAAAGTTACAATTCACCAGCTGAATCCATTTATCTCTTACAAAAATGAATCGTATTCCGGAAAAACTCACCTGTTCCCAGACAAACTTTGGAATATGAATGGATATCCGATTGAGGTTGCAATATTTAACCATCCACCTACTATCAGCGTCAAACGAAATTCGACAAAGCAAACTATGATCGATGAACTTTCGACAATTATTTGTCTTACCCCCGAAAGACGAATTTGGTAGGTTTTGGTGCAAAAAGTACAAATCCACTGGTTTAATGTACCAATTGCAACACAGTAAAATCGAAATGATTGGTTTTACATCTGTAATTGGCAGGGGTATTTGTAAAAAAGATTCTGTTGGTGGAGCCATTTTGGAAATAGATTATACTGTTGCCAGTATTCTTGTTCTAACGACTACGCACTACTCGATTTTTGTCGGTGGAGCATTTTACAACTCAATTCTGCTAATGATTTTGACCATGATTACCAGTTGGATCATTCAGGTTCTTTTCCGATTCGACAAAAGTATTTGGAACTTGACAATGGTTTTTCAAATCTTGATGGGCTCAGATGTAACCACGGAACCGAAGAATCCAAAGGAAAGAATTATGTTCATCTGCTTTATCGTGATAGCTTTCTATTATTATGCCAATATGTTTACATCACTCACAGACCTAAATTTCTCTACAACTGAGGAAGTTCGAATAAATAGTCTGACAGATTTGACCAAAAGTAAACTTGGATTACAAATAGAACCCAACATTGCTTCAATATTGTTTTCAATAAGTGATGAAGCGGATTTCAAGATCTGGATTAACCAATCAATGAAACCATTTAATGTACCTGAGAATTGCATTAAATATATTGTTAACTACAAAAACATAACTTGCATTATGAAACGATCACTTGCTGAATGGCACACTGAATTTTACAGGGAGAACCATGTAATAAAATTTGTTCCAGAATATGTCTATGCTATAGCAAGTGGATTTTATATGAAAGCGAACTCTCCGTATGTAGCAAAGTTTGAGAAGATATATAAATTATTAACAGAAGGTGCATTAATAAACAAATGGAAACTTAAGAATATTCTGCATCGGAATATGACCAGTGTTCAAATAGATGACTTCTTACAGTCAAATTTGATTGAACATGTAAAAATCAAGTTCTTGCTGATTGA
Organism: Ganaspis brasiliensis; assembly: GCA_037103525.1. Lineage (NCBI taxonomy): Eukaryota > Metazoa > Arthropoda > Insecta > Hymenoptera > Figitidae > Ganaspis > Ganaspis brasiliensis. The sequence goes on along the minus strand of JAZKLR010000544.1, from coordinate 1,037,543 downwards.
GATAATGATTGTTGGTTCATCTGCTGCGATTCTTACATTTATTATGGAATTATTCTTGGGAAGAAGAAATACCAAAATATAGAGATTGTAAATCGAATTTTTGTATTTGATTAAATTTGTGATTGAGATGCGAAATAAAAGTTTTTAAATGTGTTAATAATCCTTTACTGTATGCAAATTCTTAATCCTTAGAAAAGGATTCTTCACTTCTTTATATTTTGGTTTTAATTTCATGAACTTTTATTTTTTCATAAACTTCATTCTTATCTTCTTGACTCCTTCTTTTATTTCATTTCCACTTTTTTTATCATTCTCACTTCTTTGTTTTATTGTCATTTGTACTTATTCTCATTGTCATTTCTTTATTCCCATAGTCATTTTATTATCCCATTATCTCAATCTTTACTTCTCTATTTCATCTTCATCATTTTAAGTTTTTATCTTTATTATAATCTCTTCATCGGCACTTCTTCATCTTCTTTTCTTCACGTCATTCTCTTCAGTTACTGCAATTTAATCATTATAATGTGCTGCCAATCTATACACGATGAAAATGCACATTTTGAACCTAAACGTAATTATGCGTTTACCTTTATGTAACTACCAAGTTAGAACATTAAGAGAATACACCTGTATTCGTATCGAAAGCGCGGAAAGTTGCGATAAGACGCATTTACTCCAGTCTGACATTCAGGTGTGATGTTACGTTTTATTCCTTTAAGAAAGAGTTGCCTGGTTGTTATATGCCACGAGATAATATATACATATATATTTATACACACACACACACACACACACACACACACACACACACATATATATATATATATGTATGTGTAATTGAGAAAAATGTGTAGATCACTCTTGTGAAATGAACATTAATGTTGAATTTATTATGAATAAGAGTTTTGGTTTTTATTATGACCCTTTTTAAAAAATGTAAGATAATAGTAAATTTTTAGACATCTATAGTTACAGATACATAAAGTAGCAAATACAAAATTTAATAACATTTGACTAAAAATAATATACTTTGAAAAAATACGACAAATTATTCTCATATTAATATACCTTGCAAACATTTAATTTCGAATAGTTTTGAAATTTGGCCTAAATTCAATTTTATTCCAAATGCACGAGAATAAAAAATGAGACAGTGGAATGTCTTCGTGTATTTAAATTACAAAATTTTATCGTCTTCAATTTATAAATCGATGAGCAGAACTGGTTTCGGACTAAGCAAAACTCCGTTTCTTCATTTATTTTTAAATACTTCTAATATTTCATTCGCTTCAATTTTTTTTAGAGAATATTGCAACACTTTTATGCTAATAATGAGAAATATTTAATTTTTATTGACAGATACAAATTCTTTGTGTATTATTTGGAAATTTTGGATTAGAAGAATAATATAAAAACTTAGAAAAATATAATTTACAGAATATATATGAAAAATATATTTCGAGCTGTTTTACATTATAGTATATGAACACTTTGAGTTTACAAATTCTGAAAAAGAAGATTTTAGAAACGACTATTACACAAAATACAAACTTTCTCTCTATAGATTTCATATAATTGTGAGCGGTAAAAAGAGAAATAAAACTTGTGTTACATAAATATCAACAGTGGTTTTTAATTGTAGATAACTTTAAGTGATTACATCGGTTTTAAGATCGTAAACTTAATACCAAGTGGTAATGACTTTTACTATCAAATAAAAGCATAAAAATTTTAATATACTACTGTGTTACTGATACCATAGATTACAACTAATATAACTGCATTGCACAATTTCACACTTTTTTACAATCACTCTTTTATTTCTTTAACGATCGATTGACATAAACAATATTTAAATAAAATTACATTCTGTAATAAATCACTGAATTCTATACCTACATATATTCTAGACGTTATTACACATATATTTTCCAAATTTTATGATATTTTATGGAAACAAATGACGCAAATTAAATGATCTTTAGGTCACGTTAAAATGAGGAAATGGTTTATATGAATAAATAATTTTCCTTCTATGGTTTCACATTAAGATTGTGAAAATTTTGAGGAATATATTTCAGAAAAATATGGCTTTTTTTAATGGGACTTTTTTGTAAAAAATTGGAAATTATTTTGAAATTTGAGAATATTTTTTTATATGTAAACGATTAAACGGATTATAACCACAAGGAAAGTAAAATAATAACAATTAGGATTTAATAATTAATTAGAATATTTTAGTTAAAATTATTTACAATACAATTAGATGATTAGAAAATGATAATTAGAATATAATAATAAAAATGTAATAATTATAATATAATAATTTAATAATTATTTGTAAGATAAATTTAATATAATTAGAAAATAAGGAAAAAAAGAACACGGGTAATTTTGAATTTTTTTTTTTCTTCAATAATAACATAGAAAGAAAAAACAAGAAATAGACAATTTTTTCTTTAATTATCTACAGTTTTCAATTGATAATTTATTATTATCCCTCAATTTTATAGTTGTTCTTTGATTTTTAAAATTATTTCTTTCTGAGCCCATTAATCTCGCCATTTATCGAATTTTTTAAAAATTGACAATTATTTTTCATAATATTTCATTATTCTCGTCATTTTGTAATTTTTCCATTATCAATTATTATCATACAGCTTCAATTTAATTATTTAATTTTCAATTATTTTCATCGATTATCAATTAATTTCAAAATATTTAATAATTCTCGGATATTATCAATTTTTTTTTCACTCATAAAAATTGTTTTTAGAATTTCAATTCAATTATTCAATTTTACAACTATTTTTTTCAATTTTCAATTACTTTCTTCAAATTTCCATTCCATTTTTTAATTTTCAATTATTACTTTAATATTAAAAAATTTCCGCCATTGGTCAATTATTGTGACTTGTGACTGTTGGATGTATTTCAATAAAGAAATAGAATTATTTTTTTTTCAAATATCAATAAGTTTATTTAATATTAAATTCAATTGTTCAAATATTTCCTGAACTTCTCAATTTTTTTTTAAATTTAGTAATTTCATTTTGCAGTTTTCAACTTTTTCTTCTACATCCAATAATTCTCGGGTTTTATCAATAGTTTTTTAATTGTTAATTATATTCTTCTAATTTCAATCACATTCTTCAATTTTCAAATATTTGTACGATTTTCAACTAACTCTTCAGTATTAAAAAATTCTCGTCTTTTTCAATTAATTTTTTTCAATCATAAAACTTGTTTTAAAATTTCGTTACAACAATTTTCTTTAAAAAAAAAAGAATTAATTAATTAATTAATTAAATTATTTTTTCCAGTTGTGTATTAACCTAGCCATTTTTCGAATTTTGTTTTCAATTGTCAATTATTTTCGTCATTTTTCAGAAATTATCTTCATTTTTGCTATTATTCTTGTCATTTTTCAATTATTTTTTTTCATTTATTAATTATTTTCTTTAATTTTTAGCTATTTCTGTTAATATTTAAAATTTCTTTTTATTCTCTTAAATATTTTGAATTACTTTTCAATGTTTTCAATTATTTTTTTCAGTTGTGCATTATTCTAGTCATTTTTTGATTTTTTTTTACAATTGTTAATTATTTTCTTTAATATTTTAAAATCCTCGCCTTTCGCCAATTATTTTTCTCCATTATCAACAAGTTTCGTTAATTTAAAATTTTTATTTTCTTCAATTCTTAATTTTTTCTTTAAATTTCAATTCCATTTTGCAGCTTTTAATTGTTTTCTTCTATATTCAATAACTTTCGGCTTTTTTCAATTTTTAATTACATTCTTTAAATTTCTATTTAAATTTTCAATTTTCAATTATTTTATTTAATTTTAATTATTTTTGTCGATTTTCAATCCATTTGTACAATGCGCAATTATTTCCAACAATTATTCGTATAATTTTCTTCATTTTTCAATTTTTAATTATTTTCTTTAAATTTAAAGTTTTTGCTATATTTTATCAATTTTCTCCAGTAAACTATTAATCTAGTTATTTTGTAGATATTTTCTTCAATTTTTTATTTATTTCATCTTTCAATTATTTCTTTTAATTTTTAACTATTTTTCGCAATTTGAAATTATTTCTACAATTTTTTCAATTTGCAATTAGTATCTTAAAGTTTTATAATGATTCTTTGAGTTTTTCAATTATTTTTTGTTTTCTTGTTTTGTATAATATGAAAGAGATTTTTTGAATTTTGTTTTCAATTGTCAATTAAACTTTTTCAATTTTAAATTATATTCTTTAAATTTGAATTTAAATTTTCAATTTTCAATTATTTTTTTCAATTTTGAATTATATTCTTTAAATTTGAATTTAAATTTTCAATTATTTTTTTCAATTTTAATTATTTTCGTCGATTTTCAATCCAATTGTTCAATGCGCAATTATTTTCAACAATTATTCCTATAATTTTCTTCATTTTTCAATTTTTAATTATTTTCTTTAAATTTAAAGTTTTATCTATATTATATCAATTTTTTTCGATAGTCTATTAATCTAGTCATTGTGTAGATATTTTCTTCATTTTTTTAATTATTCTCATTTTTCAATTATTTCTTTTAATTATTAACTATTTTTCGCAATTGGAAATCATTTCTTACAATTTTTTAAATTTACAATTATAGGTCTCTTAAAGTTTTATAATGATTCTTTGAGTTTTTCAATTATTTTTTTTTTTTTTTTTTTGGTTGTGTATAATATTTAGCCATTTTTCGAATTTTATTTTCAATTGGCAATTATTTACTTTAATATTTTAAAATCCTCGCATTTCGCCAATTATTTTTTTCTATTATCAATAGGATTCGTTAAATTCAAATTTTTATTTTCTTCATAATTCTCAATTTTTTCTTCAAATTTCAATTCCATTTTTCAGTTTTTTAATTGTTTTCTTCTACATTCAATAACTTTCGGCTTTTTTTAAATACTTTTTTCAATTTTTAATTATATTCTGTAAATTTGAATTTAAATTTGTAATTCTTAATTATTTTATTCAATTTTAATTATTTTTGACGATTTTCAATCCATTTGTTCAATGCGCAATTATTTCCAACGATTATTCCTATAATTTTAATCATTTTTCAATTTTTAATTATTTTCTTTAAATATAAAGTTTTTGCTATATTTTATCAATTATTTTTTCAGTTGTGCATTATTCTAGTCATTTTTTGATTTTTTTCAATTGTCTATTATTTTCTTTTATATTTTAAAATCCTCGTCTTTCTCCAATTATTTTTCTCCATTATCAACACGATTCGTTAATTTAAAATTTTTATTTTCTTCAATTCTAAATTTTTTCTTCAAATTTCAATTCCATTTTTCCGTTTTTAATTGTTTTCTTCTATATTCAATAACTTTTGGCTTTTTTTAAATACTTTTTTCAATTATTTTATTCAATTTTAATTATTTTTGTCGATTTTCAATCCATTCGTTCAATGCGCAATTTTTTCCAACAATTATTCCTATAATTTTCTTCATTTTTCAATTTTTAATTATTTTCTTGAAATTTAATGGCTGCTATATTTTATCAATTTTTTTTCATTAGTCTATTAATCTAGTGCGTTTGTAGATATTTTCTTCAATTTTTTATTTATTTTCATTTTTCAAATTATTTTTTTTAATTCTCAACTATTTTTCGCAATTTGAAATTATTTCCTACAATTCTTTCAATTTGCAATTAGTCTCTTAAAGTTTTATAATGACTTTTTGAGTTCTTCAATTATTTTGTTGTTGTTATGTATAATATCTAGCAATTTTTCGGATTTTGTTTTCAATTGTGAATTATTTTCACGTTTTGTAATTTTTCTCCATTATTATCAATTTTTTTTTTATAATTTCAGTTTAATTTTTAAATTATGAATTTATTTCTTTAAGTTTTTATTATTTTCTCCAAATTTTTATTATTTTCTAAAGTTTTCAATTATTTTTTTCAATTTCAATTTTTTTTGTTTTGATTTTCAATCCAGTTATTCAATTTGCAATTGTTTCAGCAATTATTTCTATAATTTTTTTAATTTTTCAATTTTTTAGTTCAAATCGAATGTATATTGGTTAATTTTTTAGATTATTTTTAACAATTGTGTATTTATCTAGCCATTTTTGGAATTTTGTTTTTAATTGTCAATTATTTTCGTCATTTTTCATATGGGCTATTCTATTTCAAACCGTTTCACTAGCAAAAGACTATCGCGTGAAAAGGATTTTTTAAATCGGTTTAATTTGATTAAAACTAAATTAAAAATAAATTGTAATAGGCGAATTTGAAAGAGAATTTCTCAAGCTTTAAAATGATACTAAACTTTTTTTAAACAAATTTCAATTTAATGTAAAATTTTCGGTTTAAAAATTTTAAACATTAATATCTCAAAACACCCCCTCTTGGAATTCGATGTAACTTATACTTAAATAATGTTTAAAATTTCTATTTTTTACTATGTAAAGACCATAATGGACTTTTAATGGAGTTTGTAGAAATAAATTTTAATAAAAAATCATTTTATTTCATTTGACATATCAATATTAATAGAAAAAGAAAAACAAACGAATTCTACCATGAGAATGGTTATACTACGCGACTTCAAATTAATGTCAGATTAAATAAATTGGTTTTATAATGAATTTTTTTTTCTAAATCCCGTGAAACGTTCATTACGGTCTTTACATAGTAAAAAATAGAAATTTTAAACATTATTTTAGTGTAAGTTACATTGAATTCCAAGAGGGGGCGTTTTGAGATATTAATGTTTGAAATTTTTAAACCTAAAATTTTACATGAAATTAAAATTTTTTAAAAAAAAGTTTAGTATCATTTTAAAGCTTGATAAATTCTCTTTCAAATTCGCCTATTACATTTTATTTTTAATTTAGTTTTAATCAAATTAAACCGATTTAAAAAATCCTTTTCACGTGATAGTCTTCTGCTATAGTGGAACACGGTTTGAAATAGAATAGCCCAATATATTCTTTTCAATTTTGTAATTATTCTCGTAATTTTCATTATTTGCATTTCCAAAAATTTATAGTTTTAAATGACGAACAGCAATGTAAACTTTCTCATTAACATTGCTGTTAATTATTATTTTACTGTATACAAGTAATAATTGCAACTTGATTAATTAAAACTTATAAGTTTGAAAAAATTAAAGTTTGAGTTAATTGACGTTTGGGATTTATATAAATAATAATGGCTTGAAATTAATTATAAGTTTAATATAGTTTTCGACTTTCTTTCTATCAAATTTTATTTAGATTTAATTCTCATAATTTTAAATTCAATTTTCATAGGTTGAATCCGTTTCAAATCATGCAGACCGACTAACTTCAAGTTGTAGATTTAACTGCCACTGAAATATGTTATTCTTTATGGAAAATAAAGACACTCGTATTTTTTTATTTTTCAAAAAAATTATTTTTAACGAAGTTATGCGCATTTGAATTTTGAACCAGAAAACTTAAAAGAACAGTAAAAAAAATTTGTTTCGCTTGTAATTTTTTGACTAATTTATATAATCAAATTATTTTTCTTGGGTCTTTTGAGTGGTCTTGTATTCTTCAAAATCCTATTTGAAATTTGTAAAAAGTTTCAAAATTAACGAAATGGGGGGTGATTTTCTGAAAATAAATAAGGTCCATTTTCTCAAAAACCCCAGCTTTTTTTTGTCTCAAAATTTTACCATAAATTCTTACTAATATGACAACTAATTCCCATAAGTTTCAAGCTTGCTAAACCATACTGGCAGCCAGGAGAATTTGTTTTTGAAAAATATTTTTTTACTTGGTTTTGGATTGTTGGAGGGCAAGTTCAAAAACAAATGAAATGTTATGAATCAAACTGAAGTAAGTTTGTTTATAACCAACAATTATAGATTTAAGTAAAAGCATTTTCACAAAATTTCAAACTAATATTATCATAGGCTCGAACTGCAAAACATGATTTTGAAAAAATTAAATAAACGTATTTTAAATCATATATCAAATGTATATCCAAAGTTCACTTAAAATAAATGTTTAATGTGCAATAAAAAAAATTGATTTATATTTTGAAATGTTATTTATAATACATGCAAAAAATATATTTACAAATTTTACTGTATAAAAACGCTTCTTATTTTTAAATACTGAAAATTTCAAAACATTTATAAATTTGAATTAAAACACTTTTTAATACCTTAAAACGTACTTAAAAATAAAATTTAAAATTTTTATTTCTTCAAATTGGAATTTATACAATATTAAGTCTATTGAAATATATAAATTATCTAATATTATAAATTCACAAGAATTAATATCATAATATTATCTGTTAGCAAAAACTTTTAAGTAATCTTTTAAATTAAAGTACCTTTAAAATATATTTTGTATGATAACAAATTGATTTTAAAGAAAATCTCGAAAGTACGCTCCCATTAGAATCGTAACATTTAAAAAACAATTTCTCTTCGAAGTTTTCTAAGAATTAAATATTAATTAGTTATAATGATATTAAAATTAAGAAATTTTACAGGGTTTAGTGTTTTAAACCTATAGTAATATTAGTTTGAAATTTTGTGAAAATGCTTTTACTTAAATCTATAATTGTTGGTTATAAACAAACTTACTTCAGTTTGATTCATAACATTTCATTTGTTTTTGAACTTGCCCTCCAACAATCCAAAACCAAGTAAAAAAATATTTTTCAAAAAAAAATTCTCCTGGCTGCCAGTATGGTTTAGCAAGCTTGAAACTTATGGGAATTAGTTGTCATATTAGTAAGAATTTATGGTAAAATTTTGAGACAAAAAAAAGCTGGGGTTATTGAGAAAATGGACCTTATTTATTTTCAGAAAATCACCCCCCCATTTCGTTAATTTTGAAACTTTTTACAAATTTCAAATAGGATTTTGAAGAATACAAGACCACTCAAAAGACCCAAGAAAAATAATTTGATTATATAAATTAGTCAAAAAATTACAAGCGAAACAAATTTTTTTTACTGTTCTTTTAAGTTTTCTGGTTCAAAATTCAAATGCGCATAACTTCGTTAAAAATAATTTTGTTGAAAAATAAAAAAATACGAGTGTCTTTATTTTCCATAAAGAATAACATATTTCAGTGGCAGTTAAATCTACAACTTGAAGTTAGTCGGTCTGCATGATTTGAAATGGATTCAACCCATATTATTATTAAAGAATACAAGATTGAAATTTTTAGGATTTATCTATCTTCCCAGAGTTTTTTAAAAATTTGCCGATCGTTTTCCAAATTCACGTATCATTTTAAAAATTCTCGTCAATTTGAAAGTTTTTTTCACGATACATTAAATTTTGGCACTGGGCCCTGAAGCACGTGCTTTATGTGCTTCAAGGTAGATCCGCCCCTGAAATCATCGAAAAATTGTGAAAATCATCTTTTGACAATGGCGTGTTGATTTTATTGCTAAAAAGATTTTCTAAAGAGCCAGGAATACCTGTTGGTCGAAAATGAATGTGTCCTGTGATTTCACGTGGAAGCCAAGAGGAGCGTGCGAATCTGAGGAGAAATATAATTCAATGAGGTTGACTCTTGAATGGAGGCCGGACTCTTGTAAAGCTGCGAGCGAAACCCTGCTCGACCCCCGGCCTCACTGAATGGGCGGTACTATATTCGTGCGTGGCTAAAAAATCGAATTTATCGGCTAGAATTCCGCGCAATATAAACCATTGCCTGGCGCACTTATAAAAGCCTCTACTGCAATCCTCCATTGCGAGAGCGAAACAATTGACCCTTTTCATTAAAGAATCGAATCTTCTAATGGCCATCAACCATTGGACAATAATTGCTCCATCTCGTTGAACCTCATACACAGGGGTTGTTACAAAGATTGTAACATTGTCCATAGCTTGCTATCCGGATTTAAAATGGGCATTGCTTAGATATCAGAGTCGTAACAATTTCATTGTAATTATTCATCGATCCTATACCAAACACCATTCTAGATATACAAATTTAAATAAAGAACTGACCTTTTCCTTTTGAATAATCCTCGAAATGTTGTTTAATGTTGCGCATTTTGCAATACTGGCAATTTCAATAGACGTGTTATTTATCCGACAAATATTCATTTACGTATACGGCTACCGGTTTCTTAATTCAGTTAATTTATCGCTGTTTCTATTATAATCCGAAAAATGTATAACATTGCTCAAAATGAAAGTAATGGCAAAATGGTGGCGGTAATGAAAACACGTCTTTTAATACGAGATTGTAGGTTTTTTTTTATCTTATTTCAGTTTTTTTTTTCTTGATATTTTATTTTCATTACTCGAGAAACCGAGTCTGTTTTTGACTTTTTAATCACAGGATGCACTTGATAAATGGAGCGCCAGTTGGCCGAAATTATCATCAATTTTGACGCGACTAGAAAGCAAGGGAGATACCGTGAGAAATGTACCTTTCTTTCAAGGTGTGAAAGGAATCCTCGAGACTCTAAAATAGGAAAAATAAACATTTGGTTATTTCCGAAAAATTTGCCATTTTGATTCGTTTAACGAGAATCTGTGTAAATTTGTCGATTGTTGTATATATACTCTTTTTTATCTTGAAAACAATTCTTATCGTCTTCTTCAAACTATTTTGGTTCAGGCAATTTTTGGTAACTAGATTCTAATTTAGACAAAAATTTTGGTAAATTTGCTTTGGTTTTATTATACAAATTTTGATGAAAAGTGACTGCATGATAAATTTTGGTGAAATCGCAATTCTTAAAAACGCGACTTTCGAGCGATTGGGAGCAGGATGTGGTCCATAAAATTCACGAGCAGAAACTTTTATTGTTCAGAGACATTCTCAAGTTGTTGCCGTTACGCAGGCATCGTCGTGTGGGCGATACATTACGATAGAAAGCCGAGCACCAGCTGTTTTCGATGAAAACGACCCTTTTACATTTTTTTTTCTTCAATTTTTTTTTTATCTGTCACTCAAACCATCTCCATTCTTAAAGTTCGTTGGCATTTTTATGCCGAATTATTTACATTTTTACGTATGTGATTTTAAGATAGCTTTCTTGTGAAAGCAATTTACAACTTGACGAAAATGTGTGTTACAGATATTTTACGAATTTTTTTATAAAATAAAAACAAAAAATTGAGATCAAAGTGAGTAGAAAATGATACTTAAGTTAAATCGTATCAAAAGTGAAAACTCCTCGTCTTTAATTGGGTAACAGACTCTCCTCGAGACTCTCTAAATCTAAATTAATTTTAAATTAAATTAATTTAAATTAAATTTAAATTAAAATTTAAAATTAATTCTTAATTTATTTTAAATAAATTAGCGAGAAGCTATTATTAAAAGTAAGAATTTTACTAATTTTTAAGTAGAAAACTACTAATTCAGATTTAGAGAAGATAAAAAATGGAAAAATAGAAAAAGCTAGCTAGAGTTGAGTAAGAAAAAAATAATAACTAGAAGTCGATTTCGATTAGGTACCTAGTAAGTAGTAACTACAGAAAAATTTACAATAGCGTGAAAAAAATGAGGAATTAAAGAAAAAGGAATAAGAAAATTAAGGGAATTGTGAAAAAGACATACGCAGAAAAATGTTACTAGAAATTTACAAAACAACTAAAAAATAAAAATAATATAGGTAAATTAATGAAAAATACTAGAGTTTATTGGAAATAAAATAGAAAATGAAGAAATTCCCTAGAAAATGTAAAAATTAGTATAAATTTAAAAAACTATGGTAATGAGAAAAAAAAATAAAAACCGAACAAATATTTATACATTATAAAAGGTAACTAGAAAATAGAGGGAAATAACTTGAAAATAAAAATTTTATTAATAACTGAATAAGTAATTAGAATTTTGTAAAAAGAGCCAGAAAAGATAAAGCAATAGAATCTGGGAAATGTAACGAAAAGCTAAAAAAGACTAGATATTTTATAACAATAACTATAAAAAAATACTAGAGAGTAAAAAGGAACTAGATATGAGAATAGGTTAGTTTAAATATTGAAAGTCGAATTTTTAGAAAGTAAATAAGGAATTTGAAAATAAAGGAAAATCACCAGAAAGTAGCAAAGTGAAAAAAATTGTAACTAATTACTATAAATTGATGTAAATTACCAGAATTTATCAGAAATAACTGTTGTTAAAAAATCTGTATAAAGAGTATAAATAGGAATCATAAAATTGAAGACGAACAAATAAAAATAAGCAAAAGTAAATAAAAAATATATATATTAAGCAATTAAAAAGATAATTAAAGACGTGGACATTACTAGAAAGTAAAAAAGTTACTAAAATTACTAGCAGTTGATTTATAATTACTAATAGAAAAAAAATTACTATACGGTGAAAGAAATAAAAAATTGGATGTAACGAAAAAGAATTACTACAAAAAAAAAAAAAAATAACAATGAAGAAAGCAATTTGGGAAAAAAAATTACCAATGTTTTAAAAAGTAATTAGAAAAAGTAAAATATAACTATATATATTGATCAAAATTACAACATTATATTAAAAACTAACTAGAAGATGTATTAAAAATGACTAAAAACAGAAATAGTAATTAGAAGTTGTTTAAAAATAACTATAATAAAAAAAAATTACAACTTATTTTAAAAGAAATCATAAATTGGAAAAACAAAGCTGTAAGTTATTGAAAAATTAGTAACAAAAGAAAAATAACTAAAACTTGAAGTGAATAAACTGAAAAAATAAAAAAAATTGCTAAAGCAAAAAAAAAATAACTAGAAATTGTAAAAAGTAATTATTTACTTATAAAACTACCAGAATGTATTGAAAAGTAACTATAAATTAAAGAAAAATTACTAGAAAGTAAAATAGTAACTAAAAGTTTAATAAAAGATAATATATTTTTAATAAAAGAAAAAAGTAAATACAACATAAGTATAAATAAGAACTAGAATAGTTGATAGAAAAAATTTGAGAAAAAAAATTACTAAAGTTTTAAAAAGTAATTAGAAAATGTAAAATATAACTATATTTATATATTAATTAAAATTAAAAGATTATATTGAAAACTAACTATAGAAGATTTATCAAAAATTACTTAAAACAGAAATAGTAATTAAAAGTTGTTTAAAAATAAATATAAAAAAAAATTACAATTTATTTTAAAAAAATAATAAATTAAAAAAACAAAGCTGTAAGTTAGAGAAAATTTAGTAAAAAAAGAAAAATAACTAGAAATTAGAGAGAAACTACTAAAAAAATAAGTGAAACATAAAGAATGACTAAAAAGTGTAAAAAGTAATTATTTATTCAGTTATAAAACTACCAGAATGTATTAAAAAGTATTTGTAAATTAAAGAAAAATTACTAGAAAGTAAAATAGTAACTAGAATTTTTTTGGAAGTAACTATATAAGAAAAAAAGTTATTGAATGGCAGAAAGAATAAAATAACATTTGAAGAAAAAAAATTTTAAGCTGACGAAGATTTTTATAAAAATGATAAAGGAATGACAAATTAAAAAAAAATTATAAAATGAAGATTAATTGCTAAGAAATAAAAACATAACTAGAAATTGAAGAAAAATAATAATTAAAAGATAAGAAATGTACCGAAGCGATAAAAAATAACTGTAAAATAAAAAAAATAATTACGTACTAATTACGGGGGATTTTTAATTTTATTTTTATATTTTAATAGATTTATTATAAATTAAAAAATATTGATATTAAGCATAATTAATATTAAGATATTTATTTATAAATCTTTTTATTAGGAATATCTTTAATATTAATAATTTATAAAGTAAATTATTTTAATTATATAATATTTATAAATGAAAAAATATTAGGATTTAAAAGGTTAGTTAATGTAATTTGAATATAAGGAATAATCGAAATTTGGTAAAAATTTATTTAAAGTTGGAAATATTAGTATTAATAGGAATTATTTATTTATTTTATGTAATAGTAATTATTGCAGAAATAATTTTTTATTATAATCCTAAATCTTTACGTAAAATAATTTAATTTAATTATAGTCAAATAAATGATAATAACTAAGATAAAATTTAATAATTATGGCACTAACTAAAATATTTAGATAATCGCAACTAGAAAAAGTAGTAAAATCACTAGAAAGCTAAAAAGTAACTAGAAGTCGATTGAGAATAACTAGAAAAGGATGATAAGTTACTATAAAATGAAAAGAAATGAGAATTAAAAGCAAATTTATAAACTGAAGAAGAATTACATAAAAACGGAAAATAACTAGAGATTAAAGAAAAATACTAAGATTAAGAAAAATACTTATAGTTTGTTGGATTTTAAAGATGATTTATTGTAGTATGTAATTAAAGTTCCATATATTTCTAAGTTATAAACATGAAAAAATGTATTTTAATATATTGTGTAAAGGCTACCAACCTCATAAATAAAACTATTTTGAAAATATGAACGCTACTGACAAAATAGGATTACTTTTGAAAATCTATTTTTTTCCTATTAATTTTTTTGTAAACATACTATTTAATGTATATTATTATAAAAAGGTATAAATTATCATACGTTAAAAAAGGTCCAAGAAATGAGTATTAGAAATGTTATGAGAAGGTTGATTTAATTAAACTTTTAACATTTCAGCATTTTTTGGGATGAATATTTTATTCTTATAAAAACAATTCTAATGTTTTTATTTAAAAATTAATAAAATATATCATTAAATATTAATTTAAAATTTGTTAAATGAATCATTTAAGTGCTTAATAGTTTAACTTTCACTAAGTAAAATGTAATTAATTTAGTTAATGATTGGTTGTGTAAATCAAATTGTTAACAAAATAAATTTACTACGAAGTGTATGCAACCTATGAAAAAACCATTAAGAAATAATCGAATTTATAACAAATAATGTTTTTAAAAAAATATCATATAAATTTAGTATACCTAGGTATATAATAATTAATCAAATATTTTTTAAATTTTGTTATATGAATTTCATATACTTGCACAACATTTTTCGGAGTTTAATGTTGCTGAAAATTATCTATGTTTAACTCACAACGAGTTGCATTAAATATGAGTCCAGGTTTTCTAAAAAAAAAGTAAAATTAATTTTTACTTAATTATTTTTATTTCTCATTCCGAATAACTATTAAAAACAATGTAAAACTTGATAATGAGAAAATACACAATTTTTTGCTAAATATTATAAATGAATCAATTTCTCATCTCAGTGACATCATTGAGAAGAAAACCTTGATAATTATTTAAAAGTTGTTTGATATATTCCTCTTTATTGGTCCCATTAAACAGAATGATAGCCAAGTTTTTTTTGAGGTAGGATGATAAATCTTACTGGAATGTAATATTCTAATGATGCAGTAAAACCAAATTCAGACAAGTGCGAATAATTAAAAGAAGAAAAAAAGAGGATTAAGAAAACAAAAAAAAAATATTATAAAACAATTTTAAAAAAAATTTAAACTCGACATATTAGGAGTGAAAAGAAATTAAATTCGAAAGCGAAAGAAATTAAAAAAATAATAAAAAACTATAAAGAAGTATAAAATACAATTCTTATATAATTCTCAGTATAATGTTAAGTCACTAAATGTCCATCGCTGTATTAAGATATATTTAAAAAACTGTTTCTAAAGGAACGAAACTAATGTGCTATTTTTGATTTTAAACGCATTGTGAAGGCTGACACTAATGAGACTGTTCAGGATGTCAAGATCTTCTGTAACTAGTCTGGAGTCTTCAATCTTCAATTCCACGTCCTTGTCAATATGCGATTTATTTCTTTTCAGGTGTGAGAGAGAAGGTGATAAAAGAAGAGAGATTGAGAAATAAATTGGTTTGAGAAGCGATCAGGATTCAGTCGTCCTTAGACCAGAACTAGTTGAACACAATAGTCATCTCAAGAGAATATAACAAATGTAGATACACATTTGAAGGTCTAAAAGCCTCGTTAACTACCTCCGCCTCTTCTGGATCATCCTAATGGTTTTCAGAATCGCAAATGGATAAATGAACTATTCTATTTGCAACTATAAATCATTTTTGCTTATTAAAATAATATTAAACAAGTGTCAATTATTGTTAGCTGGAACTTCTTGGCGTTAGACAATGTGTTATTCTTATTTTATAAAATAGGAAATGTATTTTCTTTACTTTTTTATTTTTTGCACGTTCCAGATTCTGTTCCGATGTTTAATTCCGATTTTCGACAGTAGGAGACAGGAAAACTCGGTTTCGGAAATAATCGACTGATATTTATGAATTACTATCATGAGCTTTGGAAATAGTATTTGAAAATAATTATTTTCCCGCCACAAAGGTCTTCTGCTCCGACAGCTGTTCTTATTTCTAACCTCAAAATGTAAAACTTTGTGCAACGCGTTAAACGAATTTGAGAAGATAACAAATAATTACATAAAGTTTCAAAAAAAAGTTTAAAGTGTCATCGTCAGCAACTGAATAGTAAAGAAATAAAAAGTGTTTATGGATATTCCAACAATTCGTATTTTGAAAAATAAGTCAAATTAATCTGTTCGTCTGAAAGTGGTCTTAATTAATAAGTTTCAGATTCTATAAAATATATTCTACAAATAAATAGCAGATTTTCCTGAATTAACAAATAAATAAAATAAAACTAGGTTTTCCAGTTCTGTTAGCAAGTTTTCGTAAGCTGATAAATCCATTTTCCAAAAAAGTAGACATAAATGCAAATTTATCATTTTAAAGATTTTACGAACCGATCTGTTAAATTAAAGAAAAACAAACAAAGAATTTGTATTTTGCAAACATCCAGGACTCATAATTTTTATTAAAAAAAATAATAAATACTTTTAAATTCCATAAATGTAATAGAAGACCAGATCTTGTATGAAGACCAGAAAACCTCTCTTCTTTAAATAAGCTCATATAATTTTTCCATTTTATAATCAACTTAAAGGTTACGTACAAAACTGCATTTGTTTAATTTTTTCGAAAACAAAATATCAATTTATCAAATTTTGAAAACTTTATCCTCATTTGTAGAGTAGAGAAGAAGTAATATTACCTAGAGAACGGTAATTAGAACGAGAATATAACCGACCAAAATTCTAATCGAGAATTTATAAGAATTATAGTTTTTTAATTATTTATCAAATTAAGTCAAATTTTCTCAATCAATGTACGAAAATAGAATCTCTAGCGTCATTCTTATTAGTAATAATTTGAATTGCAATATCAAAATAATGAATAATAATGAAACTAACGAAATAAAAGAATATTTCTGAAAAATGACGAAAATAATTGACAGTTGAAAACAAAATTCGAAAAAAGGGTTACATAATTACATAATTGAATAGAAAAGTTTAAAAAATTAAACAATAAAAAATATTAAATTTAACAAAATAGTTTAAATTTTATAGGAATAACAGTTGCAAATCATTGCAAATTACACAACTATATTAAAAATCGAAAAAAAATTGAAATTCAAGATAATAATAAAAAATTGAAGCAATAAATTGAATATTTAAGAATTAAATTAAAATTTAAAAAAATAATTGATAATTGAAAAAAAAATTACAAAATGACGAAAATAATTGACAATTGAAAACAAAATTCAAAAGAATGGATAGATTAATAAACAACTGAATAAAATAATTTAAAAAAGCAAATAATACTTATAAAATTTTAAGATAATAATTAAAATTTTGCAAAATTGTAGTAGGAAATAATTGAAAATTGCAGAAAATAATTAATAATTGAAGGAAATAGTTGAAAAATTGAAGAAAATATGTGAAAAATTATGGAAATTATTGTCAATTTAAAACAAAATTCAAAAAATGACTAGATTAATAGACAACTTAAAAAAATAATTATAAAGAATAAAATAATTAGAAATTGAAAAATTAAGAAAATTATAGGAATAATTGTTAGAAATAATTGCACATTTCACAGCTGGATTGAAAATCGAAAAAAATAATTGAAAATTGAAGAAAGCAATAAAAACTTGAAGAATTGAATTGAAATTTATGGAATATAGATCATTGAAAATTGGAATTTAAATTGGAAGAAAACAACTGAGAATTGGATAGAATAGTTCTAGAATTAAATAATTGAATTGAAAATTTAAAACAATTGTTATGAGTAAAAAAATAATTAAAAAATCCGAGAATTATTGAATATTGAGGAATTAATTGATAAACGATAAAAAAATTGAAAAATAAACAAAATTTGAGAATTGAAGAAATAAATTGGAAATTAAAGAATTAAAGAGAAATTTCAAGAAATTAATTGATAATCAAAGGAAAATTACAATATGTCGAAAATAATTAACTATTAAAAAAAATAATTAACAATTGAAAAAAAATTCGACTAATGGTGAGAATAATTTATAAAATTGAAGGAGAATAATAAATTGCCAATTGAAAGCTGATAAAACAATTAAAAAACTGATAACTTGATTTCTCTAATTTTCATTTCAAAATTAAAGAAATCAATTGGAAATTCAAGAATTGTATTGAAAGAAAATAATTGATAATTGAGAAAATTCGAGAAATTATTAATATTAAGGAATTAGTTAAAAATCGATAAAAGTAATTTGAAATTTAAGAAAATATTTGAAAATTGAAGAAAATAATTAAAATTTAAAGAAATAAATTGGAAATTGAAGAATTAAATGAAAATTTAAAGGAAATAATTCATAATTGAAAGACAAATTACAATATGACGAAAATAATTACATAATGAAGAAAATAATTGAGAAATGAGGAAAATAATTAAAAATCGAAAGAAAATTTTGAAAACTGGCAAGAATAATCAACAACAGAAAAAATAATTTTAAAAAATTTAAGAATATTTATAAAATTTAAAACCAAAATATCTATACGTGGTAAACTTCAGGTGTGAAAAGACAAAAAATTAATGAAGAAACGAGAGAACTTTGAATGAAAATTTCAAGAACATAATTGAGAATTAAAAGAAAAATTACAATATGACGAAAACAATTAAATATTGATAAAAATAATTAACTATTAAAAAAAAAAAATTGACAATTGAAAAAAATTTTTAAATTGATGAATAATCATAAAATTGACGGAGAAAAATAAATTGTCAATTGAAAATTGATCAAAATAATGTAAACAACTGTAAAAAAGAAATGAAAATTAAAGAAAACAATTGGATAATGAATAATTTATTGAAATTTCAAGAAAATATTTTATAATTGACAAAATGCTAGAATTATTGAATTTTGAATAAAGTAATTGAAAATTAAACAAATAAATGGAAGATTAAAGAATTAAATTAAAGATTAAAAATTTAAATTGGAATTTTAAAAAAATAGTTGATAATTGAAAGAAAAATTACAAATTTTTTTTCAACTTATCATTGTTTTTATCATATTTCAATTATTGTCTTCAAGTTTCAAATTTTAAAATCAGTTTCCAATTATTTTCCACAAGTTTAACTATTCTTATTTTTTTAAAATTATTTCTTTAATTTTTAATCATTTTCAATTTATTTATATTATTTGTTTATTATTTTCAACTACTTACGTTCTTTTCCATAAATCCAAACAGTTTTTAATTATTCATCTGAAATTTTCATTTTTCTATTTAATTTTCAATTAAATCTACGATTTTTTTGTATTTTTCCATATTCCTTATTTCTTGCAATTATTTCTCTTAAATTAAAAATTGGTTTTTTAAATTTTATTTATCTTTTTCATCTATTTTCTCAAATTTTAAATTATTCTAATTTTTTTCAATTTATTTCTGTGATTTTCAAGTATTTTTTTTAAATTAAAATTATTTTCCTTCATTTTAAAATGAAAATTGTTCATAACTGTTATAATTAATAATAATTTTTACACTTCATTGACTTATAGTTAGTTTGTAATGATAACACAGGTCCACAAAAAATAATTGTCGGTGGGTTTCTTTGACCAAACCTGGTGTATATGTTTTTGGGGTCGCTGAACACGAATCTGAAGTTGGTTTTGCTCCATCACGTCATGATTTTTTCCTAACCTCAAAATCAATAAAATGACACTTTTTGCTCATTAGGATCTGAATCCGACTTAACATTAATATATGCCTATGTCTAGTAGAAAGCTTGATTTATTCCTTTTAAAACACTTTTTTAAAAAGTGTTCTACGATGATTTTTAACGAAGATATGATGTTTTCCATAAAGTAATTTTTGTTCATAATTCATTATTCACGTGTTTTTAGCATTTAAAAAAAATCATATATGTGAAGTAAAACATCATATCTTCGTTGAAAGTCATCGTAGAACACTTTTTAAAAAAGTGTTTTAAAGGGAATAAATCAAGCTTTCTACTAGACATAGGCATATATTAATGTTAAGTCGGGTTCAGATCCTAATGAGCAAAAAGTGTCATTTTATTGATTTTGAGGTTAGGAAAAAATCATGACGTGATGGAGCAAAACCAACTTCAGATTCGTGTTCAGCGACCCCAAAAACATATACACCAGGTTTGGTCAAAGAAACCCACCGACAATTATTTTTTGTGGACCTGTGTAATTATTTTGTTATTTATCTATTTTTTTAAAAACAAATTTTTTGTGTTTCATAATAGTGGAGCTCATTCAAACACAGAAAATTCTCATAAATTCTCTGGAAGGCGAATATTCTCGGTCATATTCTCGAGAACCTAACCGGATTTTAAATTACCGAGAATTAGTCAACTCTACTCACTTGTCGTAATAACGCAAAATGAGCATTTTTTAGGTTATGTCTTTCTTTCTAATTCTCTAAAACTTCCAAATTCGTTTTTCAAAACACTTTCATCAAAAACTTTTCTTCTCCCTCCTCAATAAACTTTCATTAATCACAAAAAAAAACTGTTTTCCACTCCCAAGTTCTTGATCAGATAAATAAAAGCTTTTATCGTGTTTACAATTGGAATAAAAAAATAAACAAAGAATTTGGGTTTTCAGCTTGTTTGTATCGAAATGATGTGAGTCAAAGAGATGATATAGTTGGTCGCCACCCCTGGCAACAGATGGTGTCCCGATAACGCTCGTAATATAGAAATAATTTTATCTAGAAAATCGAGAGCTCACAAATGTTTGGTCCTCAGTGTGTTCCTGAGGTGGAATTGAAGGGTGTATGTGTATCCAGTTGCGGTTTGCACAATAGTGAGTATCCCATAGAAAATCAACCGGTCGATTCTATCGAACAATGCACCTCCATTTGCCGCGTCGAAATCGCGATTTTATCTCAATCGATGAGTTCTCGCGTACCTCGCGCCGCCGCTGCGAAAGGTGTGGAATTTTTCTGTTGACCTTCCAACGGACGTATCGGTACCAAGGCGTGAAATTCTCTAGGAAACAAGGTTGATCATTAGAATCAAAGATCGAATCTATCGATGAAACATCGATACACCCATTCACGCTTTATAATATTGATTGTTACATCCAGGATATATCTGATTTTGTATTTCTTTTTTTTTTTTTTGCAGTCATGCGAGTAATTTTTTAGCCACACCAGAAATTCTACGTTTCTATATCTATATAATATTATACAGACTAATATCATGAATTTTAAGGTTAGACTAAAGTACGTAACCCTGGCTGGAAAGTGGATTTCTAAAGATTCTTGACTATAAGAATTTCATTAAATGCTCATTGAGTCACGCTCGATAAAGCAACTTTTATTTAATCTAATATTGAGTTAAATACACCTGGAATGCGGATTCTATCGAGGCTGTTTAAAATCTAATCAGACAATTCGCACATTCCTTGAGATCATTTGTGGTTCGAGTTTTAAAATACCTGAAATAGTTGATTTATTGGAAAAATTGGTATATCGAATTGTGGCGAAGATAAATAGTAATTCATAATTTGTCGAATCAAAGGACTTTTAATTTGTTATTTTGAGGTTAGGTAATTACAAACTTAGTTATGATTCCTTATTTAATTGATAATCTATTTTTAATCCAGTGGATTAGATGTCTGAGATCGAAAATTAAGATTTTGAGGTTAGGAAAGCTAAATTTACAATATTGTTATTCTTAATTCTTACCAAAAATAATCCAGATAAATTCAGCAAGTTTTTGGTGAAAATTTCAAATTAATTGTAGAATTCCAAATTCTAGATTTTAGATGCAAATCCAATTCTTATTTTCCAGTTTTTAAACAATTTTCTTTTAAAAGGCTTGAGGAAAAAATTTGTCTGTTGTGTAAGACTCGGCGGGTTAAAAGATGATAAAATGGCGTCGTTAGTTATTTTATTGCTACGGTTACCAACGTTCCGAAAAAAGAAAAGTTTCCTACTGGCTGAACTTGAAATTTGCGGCAAAATTCAAATCTTCTTGAATTAATCTTCAATGAATATACCAAATAAAATTCTCCTGAGTTTAGTCTAAATCTAAACAATTAATTAACTTTGTCAAAAATTTGGTAAATCTTTTTTTGATGCTTTAAAAAAATTTGGTTTCTCTTCCAATAAAATAAATCTTGAATAGTCGGCAACTGAAATCCGTGAATTCCAAAGAACAAGATACTATCCATTCTCGAAGATATAATTCTACATCAATTTTCGAAATTATGGGCCATTGACACACCTGTCGGCAAATTCGATAAATTCAAATTTCTCGATAATGGACAACGCGGGAAATTCAAAATTATCCAGGAACGTGAAATCTAAAAATACATTTTCTCCAAAATGTTCTTTTAAAATCCTTTCGGCGGAAAATTTAAAACTTTCAAGAACACAGGATTCAATTAATTTCTTTCTTTCTTTTCACTTTGGTAATAATAATTACAGAATAATTTTAATTAAGTAAAATTAAGTATAATTTTTTTCTATTCTTTTTATCAGAAATTTTGATGGATTCAGTGGAGAAATGAGACGAAAGAATTAGTAATAAATGAAGAGGGGATCAAGAAGTAAGATCAAGAGTGGTTGGAGGAACTCGATAATTTGTAAGGTTGCAAAACCGCTTTTTGTAAATTGCGGGGGCAGCTCACGAACTCGAGTTTTGACACATTTTGACACGAGGACCACACAGAGAGTAGAGACCAGAGACGACGACAGAAAACATTAGCGATCGAGTGCCTGTTTTCTGTCATCATCTCTCCTGCCTCCACTCATTCTATATATCCTTGGACGTCTTCTGACACAAGATCTTTAGACACGCAAGAAGCAGACGACTCTCTGTCCCTGCTCCAGGTCCTGGATAAGTTATTAGCAGTATGCCCAGAGAAAACGCGAATATCAATAAGAGCGCCCTCCAATGGGACGTATTTATTACAGCGATCAAGTTTTTCAAACCGCTCACTTGGCAGTAAATAGATCCCATCAGTCCGCGCGAATCGCGTTTGTTTCATCCATATAAAGATCGAAAGATGATTTCTTTACCTCAAAGAACATGGGTGTCTGCTTTTTCTGTCATTGGATCACCTTCTAGAGAAAACGATCTGGTAATGCCAATTATTGTTATGGGATAGAATCAGAGTTCCAGTCTAGCATTAAAGATTAAATACAGTTTTGTATTTTTATATTTATGAGCTAAAATATGAAATTGGTATTCTTTTGAAGTTGTGAGTATTTTTGTGTGATTGACAAGAAAGGCTGCTGTTGTGAGAAGTAAAGGTTCTTGAAGTTGTTTTAAACTGGGAACAGTTTTTAAAGGATGAACAAATTGTAGGTGACATTGGAGCAGTATTGCAGGAATATACCGAAAAACCATTTAGTCTAAAACCCATTTGACCTAGAACCTATTTGGTATTAAACCCATTTGGCCTAAAACTCGTGTAGCCTAAAATCAATTGGGCCTAATACCATCTGGCCTAAAACTCTTTCAGCCTAAAACCCATCTGCCCTAAAACCCATTTATCTTAAACTCAGGAAATTTACATGCTGCTAATCACATTCTTTGCTTCTTAAATTGCGGTACAAAAATTTTATTTAAAATTCAAGAAAGGCTGTCTAAAAATGTTGCGTCTTAAAACAAGATTTACTTACTGCCTTAAAATAAGATATTCTTTTTTATATCTATAAAACCAACAAAATGTTTGCTGATCTAAGAAAAATGTTGTTTACAGGGTGTCTACTCACCGGGAAATCCGGGAATTTGCCGGAATTTTAGTTCGACCGGGAAATTGACGGGGAAAAAAATTATATCCGGGAATTTCTAAAAATTTCAGCTAATTCGTTTTCACAATTCCCCAATGGGAAATTGCCAATGATCACCATTGGCTAAATAATGGTCCCATGATTGGCGGCCAACAGTTTTTTCTTGGCAAACTATTGGCAACCAATATTGGACCACAGTTGGTCAATCCTTGGGATGATAACGGGTTTGCCAGTCATTGGCAGCCATCATTGGTTCAATATTGGTTGCCAATGATAATGCCAATAAATAAAATTTTTTAAATTAACAATATTAAAATCTATATTTTTATATTGTTAATTTATTTATTGTTTAAAAAAATTTTTTTTTTAATAAATATTTTAATTTATTTATTAATGCATGTCAAGTATTGGTACAATAATTGGCTTTCAAATTTGGTCCATCCTTGGGAGCCAATGAATAACCAACAATCTTATTTTTACAACTCTATATGGAAACAGAGTTGTTAATTTAATCTTCAGCCAATATTTGACAATGAAGATTTGAGTGTTGGACACATTAGAAATGTATTTTCAGAGGTACGGGATCAGGCCTTATATAAAAGAGCTGAAGAAACTCGATCGTGAGAGAGGCTGACCGATGCGCGCCCTATGCCAGTTTCCGAAACCACAAACGCGTGAGAATCCTCGGCGCGCAGACGCGGCATAGATGCGGCGGGAAACTTCCACTATTTGAATTTGAATTTTTTATGCATTTAATCAAAAACAAGAAAAGAAATATAATAATACAAAAACTATACAAATTCTTAAATTTGTATAGTTTTCTGATTGTTATTAAAAAGTAATACGCTTAATTATAAAGAAATACTTATAATAAATATCCTCCATAAATAATTGTTCAATTCTTGAAGATTTGAAAAACTCTTAAAGGTGTGTGCTAAGGTTAAAAATTATTGTTCTAAATCTACTTTAATCGATTTTCATGTTATAGAAATTATTTAAATTAATTAATTAGTTTTAAAGAAATCAGAAAGAAATTAAATTGATGAAAAAATAAACATTTAATATTAAAAATAATATTAATAAAAATAATCACATTAAAACTTTGCTTATAAAATAAACAGAACGAAAAATTTAAAATTAAAAAATTAATGAACAATTACAAAATATTAAAGAAGACTTTAATTTTATTAAAATGTAAACTTAAGTCACATAAATACAAATATTCATGTAAGTATTTAAATTTTAAATTCACCATTTTTTCTGTTTAAATTTAAAGTAAAATTTAACAAATTGTAAAGAATGATAGTTAATAAATATTTAACTTTATTTGTTATTCTTTTCGTTTTTCACATGCAAAAAATAATCATTTTTTTTTTATAAAACTAAGAATCAAATTCTCTAAATTTGAATACAAATTAAAAATGAAAAAAATTTAATATATGTAAAAAAAATTTTAAATTTGAATCATTTAATTAAATAATTTATTTTAACAAAATGACTTTCTAAATATAACTATCCAGAATATATAAAAAATATGAGCAAAAAAAATCAAAATTGGTTTTTAAAAATAAAAAAATAAACTTTTTAAAGTTCAAAATAAATTAAATTTTTTTTAAATTTTGTTATTCTAAAATTAATATTAAACTTGAATAATAATTTTCAATACAATTACTTAAAGTTAGTTTTCAAAAAATTCAATTATCATTAAAATGAATCTTTCCAAATAATAAAACTTAAACAGAAAGAATTAATGGTTTCTTTTAAATTAAAGAAATAATAGAGCATTAAACATAGTTAATTTATAATTTTGAATACTATTAAAAAAAATTTAACTTTAAAAAAATTAATGATATCAAAAATATTATTTTTCGATCGTAATTTAAAAAAAAAATTCATTTTAATTTAGCTTTATTGAACAGTGTTGATTTTAAAATTTTAAAATTTGTGTCTAGGTATTAAGCTTTAAATTAGATTACATCTTATTTTTTTTCATGTCCATATCTTTTATTAAAATTAAATTAAAATTTGTTTTTAAAAATAAAATATAAACATTTTAAAGTTTAAAGTTGAATTGAAAATTTTTTAAAATTCGTTATATTAAAATTATAATATTAATCTTAAATAATAATTTCAAAATTACTTAAAGTTAGTTTCCAAAAACCTGAATTAATTTTAAAACGAATCTTTACAAATAGTAAAACTTGAACAGAAAAAATTAAAGGTTTCTTTAAAATTAAAGAAATAATAAAGCATTAAACATGGTTAATTTAATGTTTTGAATATTATTAAAAAAAAATTAAGTTTAAAAAATTTAATGACATCAAAAATATTATTTTTTATCTTAATTTAAAAAAAAAATGCATATTAATTTAACTTTATAAAACAGTGTTGATTTTTAAATTTAAAATTTTTAAATTTGAGTCTAGGTATTAAGCTTTAAATTAGTTTACATCTCATTTTCTTTTTTGTCCATATCTTTTATTAAAAATAAAATATAAACTTTTTAAAGTTTAAAGTTGAATTGAAAATTATTTAAAATTCGTTATATTAAAATTAAGATTAATCTTAAATAATAATTTCAAATATAATTACTTAAAGTTAGTTTCCAAAAACTGAAATTAATTTTAAAATTACGAATCTTTACAAATAGTAAAACTTGAACAGAAAAAATTAAAGGTTTTAAATACTATTAAAAAAATTTAAGTTTAAAAAAATTAATGACATCAGAAATATTATTTTTCGATCTTAATTTAAAAAAAAAATTCATATTAATTTAGCTTTATAAAACAGTATTGATTTTTAAATTTAAAATTTTAAAATTTGTGTCTAGGTATTAAGCTTTAAATTAGTTTACATCCTATTATCTTTTATGTCCATATCTTTTATTAAAATTAAATTAAAATTTGTTTTTAAAAATAAAATATAAACTTTTTAAAGTTTAAAGTTGAATTAAAAATATTTTAAAATTCGTTATATTAAAATTAATATTAATCTTAAATAATATTTTCAAATATAATTACTTAAAGTTAGTTTCCAAAAACTTAAATTAATTTTAAAACGAATCTTTACAAATAGTAAAACTTGAACAGAAAAAATTAAAGGTTTCTTTTAAATTAAAGAAATAATAGAGCATTAAACATGGTTAATTAAAATTTTGGAATAAAATTAAAAAAAAATTAAGTTTAAAAAAATTAATGATATCAAAAATTTAAAAATTTTAAAGTAAACATTTCGAATATTATTAAAAATGTGCTCAGAAAGTAAAAACTTTGTTTAAATTTTTTAAACTTTTAAGTTAAACTGGAAATAAGATGTGAACTAAATTAAACCTTTCTATACAAATTTAAATTTTAAAACTCAATGCCGTTTTGTTATAGCTAAATTGAAATAAGTTACATTTTTTAATTAGGATCGAAAAATAATATTTTTGATATCATTAATTTTTTTAAAGTTAAATTTTTTTTAATAGTATTCAAAATTATAAATTAACTATGTTTAATGCTCTATTATTTCTTTAATTTAAAAGAAACCATTAATTCTTTCTGTTTAAGTTTTATTATTTGGAAAGATTCATTTTAATGATAATTAAATTTTTTGAAAACTAACTTTAAGTAATTGTATTGAAAATTATTATTCAAGTTTAATATTAATTTTAGAATAACAAAATTTAAAAAAAATTTAATTTATTTTGAACTTTAAAAAGTTTATTTTTTTATTTTTAAAAACCAATTTTGATTTTTTTTGCTCATATTTTTTATATATTCTGGATAGTTATATTTAGAAAGTCATTTTGTTAAAATAAATTATTTAATTAAATGATTCCAATTTAAAATTTTTTTTACATATATTAAATTTTTTTCATTTTTAATTTGTATTCAAATTTAGAGAATTTGTTTCTTAGTTTTATCAAAAAAAATGATTATTTTTTGCATGTGAAAAACGAAAAGAATAACAAATAAAGTTAAATATTTATTAACTATCATTCTTTACAATTTGTTAAATTTTACTTTAAATTTAAACAGAAAAAATGGTGAATTTAAAATTTAAATACTTACATGAATATTTGTATTTATGTGACTTAAGTTTACATTTTAATAAAATTAAAGTCTTCTTTAATATTTTGTAATTGTTCATTAATTTTTTAATTTTAAATTTTTCGTTCTGTTTATTTTATAAGCAAAGTTTTAATGTGATTATTTTTATTAATATTATTTTTAATATTAAATGTTTATTTTTTTATCAATTTAATTTCTTTCTGATTTCTTTAAAACTAATTAATTAATTTAAATAATTTCTATAACATGAAAATCGATTAAAGTAGATTTAGAACAATAATTTTTAACCTTAGCACACACCTTTAAGAGTTTTTCAAATCTTCAAGAATTGAACAATTATTTATGGAGGATATTTATTATAAGTATTTCTTTATAATTAAGCGTATTACTTTTTAATAACAATCAGAAAACTATACAAATTTAAGAATTTGTATAGTTTTTGTATTATTATATTTCTTTTCTTGTTTTTGATTAAATGCATAAAAAATTCAAATTCAAATAGTGGAAGTTTCCCGCCGCATCTATGCCGCGTCTGCGCGCCGAGGATTCTCACGCGTTTGTGGTTTCGGAAACTGGCATAGGGCGCGCATCGGTCAGCCTCTCTCACGATCGAGTTTCTTCAGCTCTTTTATATAAGGCCTGATCCCGTACCTCTGAAAATACATTTCTAATGTGTCCAACACTCAAATCTTCATTGTCAAATATTGGCTGAAGATTAAATTAACAACTCTGTTTCCACATAGAGTTGTAAAAATAAGATTGTTGGTTATTCATTGGCTCCCAAGGATGGACCAATATTGAAAGCCAATTATTGTACCAATACTTGACATGCATTAATAAATAAATTAAAATATTTATTAAAAAAAAAAATTTTTTAAACAATAAATAAATTAACAATATAAAAATATAGATTTTAATATTGTTAATTTAAAAAATTTTATTTATCGGCATTATCATTGGCTACCAATATTGAACCAATGATGGCTGCCAATGACTGGCAAACCCGTTATCATCCCAAGGATTGACCAACTGTGGTCCAATATTGGTTTCCATTAATGCGCCAATATTGGCACCATTGGCTCCCAATACTGGTCCATTAATGCGCCAATCGTTAGTTTCCCATTGGGTCTTTAAATTCACTTGAAACTTATTACTCGTTTTCGAAGTCTCTGATTGTGAAAACGATGTCAGAATTACCAATTTTTCAAAATTCAAAATGGCGGGCCCAATATAGCTGACATATTTTGTAAAATTGCTCAAATTCACTTCAAACGTGTTACTCGGAGGTAATCCATGTTCCTGGTTACTAATCTGAAGTCAGATTTTCAAAATAGTAAAAGTGTAAAACGTTTCAAACGAATTTGAGCATTTTCAGGGCTGCCAGTGACTTACTTTTCTCATTTTTATTCAATGTTTTTAAAATCACTCACTATTACACACTTTAAACACACTTTCTCACTTTCTTAGAAAAATAATGATAATAATAATTATTATTATATACAATTATATTCTTCAAATATCAATAATATTGAAATTGATATTAAAATCTTTTTCAATTTTTTAATAAATGTCTACAAGTTTTTAATTTTTAAACCAGTATTGTCAACTATGTTCGTCATCTTTCAATTTTTCCATCAAATTTCAATTATTTTGATCATTTTTCAAGTATTTTCTGCATATTTCTATTAGTTTTAACATTTAAAAATTATTTACATCAAATTTCAATAATTTTTTTCAATATTTTTTTTATGGTCATCAATTTCTCAATTTATTACACAGTTTTCAATTTTTTTCTTCAAATTTCAGCAATTTTCTTTAATAATTTTATTATTATGTATCAATAATTTTTAAAAATTTACACCAGTTGCCAATTATTTTTTACAAGTTTCATTTTTTTCAAATTTCAATTATTTTTTTTTCAATCTTACATTCTTTTAATTATTTATATCAGTTATCAATTATTCATGTCATATTCAATTATTTATCTCAAATTTTTATTATTTTTGGTATTTTTCATGTATTACGTTCAAATTAAAATTTGTTCTGATTTCTTAATTTATTTTCTTCAAATTTCAATTATTTTTGTAATTTCTCGACTATTTTTTCTATTTTCAATTATTTTTATCATTTCTCGACTATTTTTTCCTATTGTTAATTATTTTTGTCATTTTTTAATTGATTTTTAATTTTTTCAATTAATTTAGTAATTTCTCAATTATTGGCAATATTTTCGATGTTATTGTCATGAATTTTTTAATTTCTTACTTCAATTTTCATTTATTATTGTCAATTCTCAATTTTTTTTTCAAATTTCAATTATTTTTATCATTTTTCATGTCTTTTCTTCAAATTTTATATTTTTAATTAATTTTTAATTAGTTTTGTCACTTTTCAATTATTTGTCTCAAATGTTTATTATGTTTATTATTTTTCACATATTACCTTCAAATCTAAACTTTTTTGTGATTTATCAATTATTTTCTTCAAATTTTTGTTATTTTTGTTCTTTCTCGATTATTTTTTCCTAATATAATTATTTTTCTCATTTTTTAATTGCTTTTAAAATTTTCATTTAATTTAGTCATTTCTCAAGTATTATCAATATTTTCGACATTTTTTTATTACTTTCTCCATATTTTACTTATTTTCTTGTATCTTCAAATTATTGTCATGGATTCTTTAATAACTTATTTTAATTTACATTTAATTTTTTCATTTTTCAATGATTTTTGTCATTTGTCAATTGCTTTTTATTTTTAATTTTAATTATTTCTATCAATTTTCAAGTATTTTCTTCAAATTTAAAATTTTTTGGGTTTTTGCAATTATTTTGTCAGTATTTAATTATTTTCTTTAAGCTTGAATTTTTATCTCTAATTTTTTAATTATTAATTTTTAATTTTTATTTTGTTTCTTCATTTTTTAATTATTTATGCCATTTTTTGCGTCTTTTTTCAAATCATAAGTTGTTTACATAATTTTAAATTAGTTTTATCAGTTTTTATTTTTTTCAAAGTACAATTATTTTTGTCATTTCTCAATTGTTTTTTTCTTAATTTTAATTATTTTTATCATTTTTCAAGTATTTTTTTCAAATTTCTATCAATTTTATGATTTTTTAATTATTTTCTTTAATGGTCAATTTTTTTCTCCAATTTTTCAATTATGTATTGACATGAAATTATTTTTTTCCATTTTTCAATTATTTTTGTCATTTTCCAAGTCTTTTCTTCAAAATTTTAATTATTTACTTAATTTTTGATTAATTTTGTCATCTTTTGTTTTGTTTCTTCGAATTTTGATTATTTTTGTCATTTTTCAATTATTTTCTTCAAATTTCTATTATTTTTGCCATTTTGGAATTATTTTCTTCAAAGACCAATTTTACCTTAAAAACTTATGTATTGCGCACTTACTTTTTTGCACTATTTTAATATTATAGCTAATAATCATACATAAAAGAAATCCGGGAAAAATGTGATTTTAGATCCGGGAAAACCGGGAATTTAGAAAATCATGTTTCAGTAGACACCCTGTGTTGAGCTAATACTGTAAAAAGAAGATCTTAATTTAAGGCAGAAAGTAGGTCTTGTTTTAAGAAGCAACATTTTTAAGACAGCCCTTGTTGAATTTCAAATGCAATTTTTATACTTATACCTCAATTTAAGAAGCAAAGAATCCGATTATCAGCATGTAAATTTGTTGAGTTTATAACAATTAATCTGTAAAATCAGCAGCTGTGTGCTGAATTTAAGAAATGTATTGAAATTCAGAACCTAGATCTTATTTTCACACAAACATTAGTTGAAATTAAGAGGGCACGCTTATTTTTACAGAAGCCTATAAATTTAAATTAAGATTATTTTCAAGACTGATTTAATTTCAAACTTCTCTGAAAATAAGACTTACATTTTACAGTGAAGAAAACTTTTGTTTTGTATTCCAAACCTTTTTTCAGTGTGTGAAACATTGGCAACGACATTACAACACTGTAAAAATTAAATCTTAATTTCAGAAAAGTCTGAAATTAAATCAGTCTTGAAAATAAGAATGTCCTTAATTTAAACTAAGGCTTCTGTTGGAAATAAGGATGCCCTTTTAATTTAAGCTGATGTTTGCGTGGAAATAAGATCTTGGTTTAGCTGAATTTTAATAAATTTCTTAAATTCAGCACACAGTTGCTGGTTTTATAGATCATTTGTCTTAAATTCAGTAAATTTACATGCTTATAATTACTTTCTTTGCTTTTTAAATTAAGGTACAAAACTTGTATTTGAAATTCAACAAGGGCTGTCTTAAAAATTTTGCGTCTTAAAACAAGACAGCTTCACTGCAAAAACTGCTATCTTCTAAGTGTCTTATTTTAAGACACAAGACATTAAGAAAGCGTCTATGGTTATTTCAAGCAATTTCATTGGTCAATAATTTTGAAAGACGCTTTCTCATTGGTTTAAAATTAAGGCACCTTAACACGTCTTAAAAGTGAGGACAAAAATGTCTTAAAATAAGACACTTGTTTTTACAGTGTTTCCTGCCTTAAAATAAGACTTTCTTTTTACATAAGGAAATATTGCCTCAATTCGGACATAGACAACATTAAAACAATATTGTCAACATGTTCCATCAAATACTGCTGCAAAATTATCGTGCTGATATCAAAGTACTAATCCCCGTCGACTACAAATTGGAAAATGCATTTACAAAGATAAACGAGTGTGGGAACATAGAATGTAGATTCAGCGGTTGCTCATCCAAGCCTAGACCACCGTAGGTCTGGGTGATATACGAGCAGTAAAAAGTGTCTTGGTCTCGGAGAAAATTATCCTCGAATGCGTTCGAAGCTTGATGGTAGTGGTACAACACTTGGCGAACATCCGGGCGTCTTCTATGGACTGATTGCGAGCGGTTCGAGTGCACACATTATTATCCCATATCTGCACTTTGAACAGGCAGCTTATAGAAAATGTCTTAAGAGCAGTTGTCAGCGACATCATGATCGTTCTTATGGAGTTTTACAGGCAGGTTCTTATAGTTCGCCCACGCCAATGAAGAAGGTGCACGGTGTCGTTGCTTGCCAGAAGCATAAAAGTGTCCGGAACTGAAGAAAGAGGGACGGAAAAAGGAAGATGGAGGCGAGTGATGAAGTTGAAAAGAGAAGCTGAATAAGAGAACCGAACATCTCAAGAAGCGAGACCACCTTGCTGGAAAACAACGTGGGCGAGCTTGCGCAAGCTTCCAGTACCTTCTTGAGGTCAAGAGAGATCCGTTCGGATTCGCCGTCGCATCTACACGCCTGCGAACTGCCGGACACGACTCAGGATACCACGAGGACTACCGGAGGACTTGTAACTTCTGTACTAACTCGTCTACCTCTTTTCGCTTCGCCGCCAGATCTATTGAACGAAAGGACAATGAATGGCTTCATAATGCGAGCATTGGCTTATGGCTTCTTATGAACATAACTGTAGAAATAACGTTGGAGAAAGGCAGAATATTGCTTCTGCTTTTGAACACGAGGATCTTTGAGAAAAAAGAAGCATGCATGCCAGGTTCTTTAATCGTTTCTAATTAGTTATTTATAACCTGATTGGAAAAAAGGAATGGTTGCTGTTGTCTTGGAAATATTGTTGTGTGGGTTATATTGTTCCTTGATGGTAGAGAAAAAAAGGGAAAAGGTGAGAAAAAGAGGAAAGAGGTTTGAAAAAGAGGGAAAAGGTGAGAAATGGATGAAAAGGGATAGAAAAGGATTGAAATTGATAAAGTAGTGGTGAGCTTGAAAATAACAGGGATTTGAAAAAATAAAGATTTTAATGGGTAGAAAGAGGAATAGGAGTGGATTGACTAGGAAAAATTGAAATTGAAGAACTGAGTGGAAAAAGGACAGACAGCATTGTAGATTGAAAAGGATAGAAAAATTTTAATTGTTAAGGGAAGAGAACGCATTGAATTAATTTAAGGCATTCAATAAGATAGAGTTTTTGATAGATGGAATGATGGTTAAAAATATAAAATTTACGTCAATTAAAAACTGGGATTAAAAAGAATTAACTGCGTTATACATAAAACAGGATAGAAAAACATTAAAATTGATGAAGTTGTAATAAATACGAATAATGTTTCAGGGATATGGAAATATGCTGATTTTTATAGATAGAATAATGGATAGGAATAGAGTCGCTTGAAATAGTTAAGGGTAGATGGGAAGTGAAGAATAACAAATAGGACTGATTGTTTTTAAAATTGAAAGGGATGGAAAAAGATTAAAATTAATAAGGCGGTGGTAGAATAGAACAAATTCAATCCATTTGATAAGATAGAGAATGTACGTGATAAATGGAATAAAGGTAAAAAATATTAATTTTCGTGCATTAAAGACTGGGATTAAAAAGAACTAACTGCGTTGTATATAAAAAAGGATAGAAAAAGATTAAAATTGATAAAGTAGTAATAAACACGAATAAAGTTCCAGGGATTTGGAAATATACTCATTTTTATAGATAGAATGAGGGATAGAAATATAATCACTTAAAATAGTTAAGGATATATGAGAATTGAAGGACTACAAATAGGACTAATTGTTTTGAAAATTGAAAAGGATAGGAAAAGAATAAAATTAATATGGTGGTGATGGGATGGAAAAAATTCTGTTTTATTTAATAAAATAAAGAATATGGTAAAAAGAATTATGGATAAAATTATATAGATTTACGTGAATTAAAAACTGGGGTTAAAAGGAATAAATTGCATTGTTCATTAAAAAGGATAGAAAAAATTGAAATTGATAAAATAGTAATAGACTTAAATAAATAAAAGAATTTACCAATATACATATTTTGATTGACAGAAAGGATATAAATAGATTGAAGAGGAATGAAATAGGATATATTGAAGTTAAAAAACTACGTATAAATAAGATGAACAGTTTTTAAAATTGAAAAGAATAGAAATTGGTTACAATTAATATTAGGCGGTGATAGGACAGAATAAAATTCAATATTATGGAGATCGTGGATGGAATATAGGATAAAATTATAGATCCACATTAATTAGAAACGGGGATTAAAAAGAATAAATATAAACAGCGCAGTGCATTAAAAATGATAAAAAAAAAATAAAAATTTTGTAAAACTTGGAAAAACTTACTTTGATTTAAAAATAAACAGATTTTGATGGATAAAAAAAGGGTGAAAGTAGATTAGTGTAAAATAATTGACGATAGATTAAAATTAAAAAACTAAGTATAGCAAGGATAGACATATTTTTTTTTTATATAAAATTGGAAAAGTGGTTATTGGAAAATATTAAAGAAAGTAAATCATTGTTGGAAAATTAGAAAAGAAAAAGCATTGATAAATTAGAAAAATTGGAAAATTGAGAAATCAGAGAATTAGTTTACTGGGAAGTTGGAAAAATTGGTAAATTGGAAAACTGGCAAATTAAAAAATTTTCTAAACTAGTAAATTGAAAATTGGAAAATTTGGTTATTGGAAAATTATCAAAGTAAAAAAATTGGATAATTAGCAAATTAAAGAAAATTGCTTAACTGATGGTAAATTGCGAAATTGGAGATTTGGTTATTGGAAAATTGAAAAATTAGGAAATTGGAAAAGCGGTTATTGTAAAATTCGAGAAATTGAAAATTGATGAATGGGAACATAGGCAATTTAGAAAACTATTTAAACTGGTAAATTGTGAAATTAGAAATTTATTTATTGGAAAATTGTCAAAAAACAAAAATTAGTAAATTGGAAATGTAGTAAATTAGAAAAATTGGTAAACTAGTAAATAGAGAAATTGAAGATTTGGTTATTATAAAATTGAAAAAATGGGTAATTCGAACAGTAGTTTAATTGTAAAATTGGAGAAATTGAAAACTAATAAATGTAAAAATTGTCAAATTAGAAAATAGTTTAAAGTGATAAATTGAGAAATTGGAGAATCGATTATTGGAAAATTGGAAATTTGGTTTTTAGAAAATTGGTAAAGTAAAAAAATTGCTCAATTGGATAATTAGCAAATTAGAAAAATTGGTAAACTGATAGTAAATTGCAAAAGTGGAGATTTGGTTATCGGAAAATTGGCAAATTAGAAAATTTAAGAAGTGGTTATTGTAAATTTGGAGAAATTGAAAATTCAAAAATGGCAAGATTGTCAGATGAAAAAATTGTTTAAACTGTCAAATTGAGAAATTAGAAATTTATTTATTGGAAAATTAACAAAGTATTGGAATTGGTAAAGAATTGGTAAAGAATTGGTAAATTAAATAATTATCAAATTAGAAAAATTGATAAACTGATAGTAAATTGCAAAATTGGAGATTTGGTTATTGGAAAATTGTAAAAGTAGAAAATTGGAAAAGTAGTTATTGAAAAATTAGAGAAATTGAAAATTGATAAACTGGACGATTGGCAAATTAGAAAATTGTTTCATTTGATTAATTAAGAAATTGGAAATTCATTTTTTGGAAAATTGGCAAAGTAAGAAAATTAGTAAATTGGAAATTTGTTTAAACTGGTAAATTGAAAAATTATAAATTTATTTATTGAAAAATTGACAAAGTGCAAAAATTGGTAAATTGGACATTAAGTAAATTAGAAAAATTGATAAACTAGTAAATTGAGAAATTGGAAATTTGGCTATTGGAAAATTGAAAAATTAGAAATTGGAACAGTAGATATTGTAAAATTGAAGAAATTGAAAACTGATAAATTAACAAATTCGCAATTTAGAAAATAGTTTAAAGTGATAAATTGAGAAATTGGAGAATCGTTTATTAGAAAATTGGAAATATGGTTATTAGAACATTGGTAAAGTAAAAAAATCGTTCAATTGAATAATTAGCAAATTAGAAAAATTGGTAAACTGCTAGCAAATTGCAAAATAGGAGATTTGTTTTTTGGAAAATTTGCAAATCAGAATATTGGAAAAGTAGTTATTGTAAAATTGGGGAAATTGAAAATTGATAAATGGAAAGATTGTCAAATTAGAAAATTGTTTAATTTGGTTAATTCTGAAATTAGAAATTCATTTATTGGAAAATTAACAAAGTACAAAATCTGTAATTTAGCAATTTGTCAAGTTAGAAAAATTGGTCAACTGATAGTAAATTGCACAATTGGAGATTTGTTTATTGGAAAATAGGCAAATTAGAAAGTTGAAAAAGTGGTTATTGTAAAATTGGAGAAATTAAAAATTGATAAATGGGAAGATTGGCATATTAGAAAATTGTTTAATTTGGTTAATTGAGAAATTAGAAATTCATTTATTGGAAAATTAACAAAGTATACGAATTGGCAAATTGGAAATTTATCAAATTAGAAAAATAGGTCAACTGATAGTAAAATTGCATAATTGGAAATTCGGTTATTTGAAAATTAGATAACAGCTAAATTGGAAATTTAGTAAATTAGAAAAATTGGTAAACTAGCAAATTAAGAAATTTGAGATTTGGTTATTGGAAAATTGAAAAATTGAAAAATTAGATAATTGGAACCGTAGTTATTGTAAAATTGGAGAAATTGAAAACTGGCTAATTGAAAAATTAGCAAATTAGAAAATTGTTTATAATTGGTCAATTGCGGAATTAGAAATTCGTTTTTTTGACAAATTTACAAAGTACAAGATCGGTAATTTGGTAATTTATTAAATTAAAAAAATTGGTCAACTGATAGTAAATTGCACAATTGGAGATTTGTTTATTGGAAAATAGGCAAATTAGAAAGTTGAAAAAGTGGTTATTGTAAAATTGGAGAAATTGAAAATTGGTAAATTCGAAAATTGTTTAAAGTGCTAAATTAAAAAATAAGACATTTGTGACGCGTTCTGAAGAAAGGGACCTAAGAAACCAAAAATCGTTTTTCGGTTTATGGTTGTTTTAATTTTATTAAAGGTTTCTTTTTCATTATCTGAAGTCAGAAAAGGCTTTTATTGGATATTTTTTAAGTTATAACAATTTAAATCTCTCGATTTGTACAGATTCCCATGCGCGCTCAACTTTTGTTTTCGCTCTCCTGTAAAATAACCAATTTCCTTCTTAGGTCCCTTTCTTCAGAACGCGTCACATTTATTTATTGAAAAATTGGCAAAGTAGAAAAGTTGTTAAATTGAAAAATTAGCAAATTAGAAAAATTGGTATCGGAAAAGTGGAAAAATTGAATTTTTAAAATATTGGCAAAGTAGAAAATTTCTAAAGTGGTAAATTGAGAATTTTGAAATTTGGTTATTAAAAAATGGGCAAAGTTTTGAAATTGGTTAATTGGACAGTTAGCAATTTAGAAAAATTAATAAACTGATAAAATGAGAAATTGAAGATTTGGTTTTGGGAAATTGTCCAACTAAAAACATTAGGAAATTGGAAAATTGGCAACTTGAAGACATTGGTAAATTGGAAAATTGGTTAAGTGTAAAATTGGACAATTAAGAAATAAAAAAATTTGAAGCGTATCATAATTTGGCGCGCGTAGGACGCTTTGGTTATTCTAGTATAGATAGAAAAGTATTAACATGATTTCCAAAGGATACAAAAAGTCTATTCTCTTTTGTCTCTTAGATAGAGGAGAATTTAAATTGCTATATCTAAGGATTGTTTGCAACTGGAAGGCATTAGTAAAAATACACAGAAGACACTAACTGCGAATTGAAATAAAACTTCCTGATTGATTAACAGATAAAAAGGAATTGACGTAAATAAGCAAATACCAAATTTAGAATTAAAAAAGACCAGATATCCCTTTACTGGATCGCAATAAAAAAGCTCGATTAATATTGACTCAACCTAGAATAAAAAAATATTCATCTGCCCTGGTATCTCTCCAATCAAAAAAGTTAAGATCCACCCGAGACGAAAATTTCGGCCTACTTTTTAATCCTAAAATTTCTTACCTTCTAGAACTTAGTAAATTTGTTTGAAACTATGGTTATTTCGAACCCGCAGTCCCGTATTGGGTCCAAAATTTGTCCGTTTTGTCCACTTTTACTAAATTGAGGCCCAATGCACATCGACTTTTGGAATTTGATAGGCCCACGACAAGGACTTGGAGGCCAATTCATTTTCAGCGGGATAAATACACAAAATTATCAAATTAAAATAATTCAATAGAATTCCTCTCAACTCTGTTTAAAAAACGAAAAATAAAATTAATTTCCCTTTAGGAAAGTTGCATATAATTCTTGAGTGTTATGGGACGTAAAATCGTCAATAGTTTTCAGCAAGGTTCGAAAAGCGCCATCAAAGTCAGCCGTAAATTGGCGGATTGACGTGGAAAAAAGGAGCAGCAGATGATCGTCTCTATTTGATCGCTCGTCTACAACATTAAACATTATACGAGATGAGGGATGAATATTTTATCAAACTTATAAAGCGCCTCTAATTTGAGATTATTTTTAATAAAAGCATATGCCAGTAAAACGTGCCTCTCTGAACCCCATAAACGTATCTTATTCAGTGAATGTCCAGTTTGCTCCGCACTTTGCCTCGCGGATCCCACGGCTCTTGCCTATATAACGATCGCCCTGCGGTCGTAGGCGTTGGTGGAAGTTGTCCTTCCGGTCGAATGACGACGCGAAGAGCACACTCGCCGCGTGAGGGTTTCATCGCTGTCCACTCTTGGACGTGATTCCCTTCTCGTAAGTAATTTATTGTTACTATTAAAATATAGCCGCGTCGTCATCGCGGTGGGTACAACGTTATGGTCGAATATAACCGTTTCTATGGGTGCACGAGGCGTCCACCGTGATTTACAATGCTATGGAGTTATGACGGTATGCCCACACTCGCGCTCCCATATATACACTATTGCATTGGCTTCTCGTACTGCTTCTTGGTACACGGATCACAATTATACTCGCACGAACAACCAAGCGTCACAATGGAACGCAAAACTCTCTCGAGTGTCTGTCTTTGTTAAACGATTAATCGATGGACAAAAGAAAGTTCGTGTCCGCGTTGACTACTCGCTTGCTTACATTCCCGATTTCTCATTTACTCAGTTCTTGCTAACATTTATGCGCTTTAAACCTCGCCTTCACTATCACGACTTCTAATTGGTAATAAGCGATATTTTATTCCTTGTCGGTGTCGGATAGTGATAAATGGACTAATAATGTGAAAGATGCACTTTCGATTTTCAATTTATTGCCGGGAATTCTAAGGTATCTTATTATCCTTATCGGAATCGGGGAAGTGCGCTAATCTTGAGTTATTGGCTTATTTGTTTACTTTTCATTAAAATGAAACTGTTTTCAGATGAGTATTGCTTTTTAAATGTCTGTGGTTGAGGAGCGGGATTATTTTAGATAGTTTAGAGAGAGCTATTGGTATTGAAGATGTTTTAGATTTATGAAGACGATATTTGGTTAAAAAGAGCTATTTCTTTTCAGTGAAATAAAACTGTTGTAGATAATTGTCCGATGTATCGTGACGAGAGATTTAATTACTCGCACACAAGTGGCGTGGCCGAAAGTCGAAGACGGTAACTGATC
This sequence comes from Ganaspis brasiliensis, assembly GCA_037103525.1. Lineage (NCBI taxonomy): Eukaryota > Metazoa > Arthropoda > Insecta > Hymenoptera > Figitidae > Ganaspis > Ganaspis brasiliensis. The sequence goes on along the minus strand of JAZKLR010000544.1, from coordinate 996,955 downwards.
CGACGACTTCAGCTTAATGCGTTGGATCTTAAACAAAAAAACTCAAATTTTTTCCGTGCTGATCAAAAATTGAAAGGGAGATTCCGTGGAGATTGTTACGCCACGATGCCGACGTTGAGACAGATAAAACCATTAAACTAATTCGAAGCAAATCGTACGAGATGAAATGAAACCGCAGTTTTTAAGTTCAGGACTCTTGGGACTCTTCAGAAAATAATTCTCATGCAAATCACTTTTAAACAACACTATTTATTCAATTAATTGTCTATGTTCAACTAATAAAATTTCCATAAACTCAAAATTTCTAGATTCACTTTTACAGCGTTTAAACTTATTTAACACTAGATACAGAACTCTTTCCAAAAATCAAGTGTTTCGGGCGATGAGGAAATAAACAATAATATGATGAGCACCCGGCTTCAATAATTTGGAGATCACACGTGAATGAATGATCAAGCGCATAGCGAATCCTAATCGCCTAATCCTCTTTTCCGCGATCCTACCCTTTTCCACGTCTTCTTCCTTGCTGCGTCTCATTTCCTCAACTGTTAGAAAACCTCTCACCTTCTCTGTTGAACTAAAAGAAAGGCGTCACGTAAAAGAAAAATTCGGATCCTCTCGCTAACCATCATTACAATTCGTGAACTTGACCCGGGCAAATCGCAGTTTATGAATTCAACGAAGAACGACAATAATGAGACCGCTGATCTAAAGAAAGACGAGAGATACGGATCGACGAACAAAAATCAATACTCGGCTTCCAGGCTCGTATTTCATAATTCAACCACGGTCACATTGAATAAATCACTACGAAATTAACTAAATTGAAGATGTCTAGTAAGAACAAAATAAAATATAAATGCAGGCCATTGGACCCTAGGGCCAAATTATTTTAATGATAAATAAGTAAGCAAAGAAAACAATAAATAAATAAAAGACTAATCAAACTACTCTAATTATTTAATTAAATAACAAAAGCCACGACTAACCAGTTTTTCGAAGAGTGGGAGATAAGAAGCAGCACAAACATGATTTTTACTGTTAACTACAAGATGACATTTTTATTGTAAGTTAACCTATTTAAAAAATTACAAGACTTTACAAAGTTGTCAGCCGCATGGCACGGCCATTTACAAAGACGCGCAATGAACACTAACTCGAAATTTTACAAAATTGGTCAGAGGACCGACTTCAACATTGACAATAAAGCAATAATTTAATTAATGAACTCACCTGGAATGGGTCTTCGAACCCGGATAGAACCTCGTCCAGATATGAGTATCTTTTTAATATAATAATAATAAACAAGTGCATTCGACGCACACCACAACTGAAATGACGACAGACTGAACGCGTCGTCGTCAAAACACATGGTCTACTCACAATCAACCCCCTAGCGCGACAAGCCGGGGACACAATCGTTCCAAGTTTAAAGTTACGCCGAGATCCGTCGACGTTACATAGCAGCTATGAGTGACCCAACTCTGTTGCGTGGCGAGGTGGTGGCCTCGTCCGCCCACCCCTGTATCTCCGTTGTCTGCTACTTTGTGTTGATAGGTGGTAAGCAACCACCGTCAACATCGTTTTCCAATCCTGTCACTCTTGTAAGGACGGGACTCACATCCATACCTATGTGCCAGGACATAATTGAATAAATTAAATAATATTAAGATTTAAAAAAAGAACTAATTAAAACATTAAATTAAATAAACAAAAGAAAAATAAATAAAACTTTGCTTGTTTTCAGAATGAAAGCTAAAAATAATAAGGCACAAGTCGCCAAGCTTACAGCCGACTGTACAACAGTCAAAACAAAATGATTCCAAACTGGTGTTTATTAATGTTTTTAGAAAAATACGAAAACATTGTGCAAGGTAAAATTTTACCTCATCACACAGTATCATTGCAAATGTTCTACTGTTTGTTTATAAAATATTTAAGTGCCTGCAAAATGTATTCCAAATTCTCCAGGCGTATTTCGAATATAAAATATTTTAGTACCAGAAAAATGTAGTCCAAATTCTTCAGCCGAATGCATAAAAATTTGGAGGCCCCGGAGTTCGTAAGATTATTAAGCGCCCCTAACGACACAGTTTTGTAACACTGTACCCATAAACCCGGACGGTAACAAAATTCCCTTCACTATACAATCGACATTGCAAATGTTCGTATATTCTTTTTCAATTATTTTAACATCTAAAAATTGGCAATTGATTAAATAATTAAAACAAAAAATGAATCATTTACCTAATCAATATAAAAAGCATTTTCTAATTTGTCAATAGGATAAAAAGCGTCACCTCTAAGATCCTAAACAATCTAAACCATAAATTATAATAATACACGCATCTCGCTAATGAGCAAATTGCAGATAATAATTTAAGAGGAAAACACTTTTTTCTCCGGGGCGAAAAATCATCTTCTGGGATCGGAAGTTGCTTCTCATCCTGATTGAGCGTCATTAAGTTGGGCGTTAGAGACGGTCCGGTGAAATATGGCGCCGTGAAAAGGTACTTTGAGACACTCTGAATGAGCATTGTTCACGCGAGCAATGGCCGATCGAGAGACCATTCTGGAGTTGTTTAGAGCGAGCTGTAACTGCTCGGAGCGCATTTTGCCAGTACTCAACCTCAATGCTTGGCCGTTAAACCGCCCTAGGGAACGAGAAAGGAGAATAATTTCGCGCGACATCAATGACATTTCGGTAGTAAAAGTCAGTATTATTGACGCGCTTGTTGTGCTTCTTGCACGATTATACCAGATGCAAATCCTCGATTCATATCCACCTATAAGACGTACACCAATTATGAAACCACCATTCGAAGTAAATCCTTTTAATTTACGATTAACTATTAATCTTCTGATAAAAACTTCTTTTCAATTTTCTGCATGCCGTTTATTAATTTAGCTTGCAAATCTCGTTTATAATTAGAAGCGGTGATTTTTTTTTTGTTTCTTTTGCAAATAAGACAAGTTTAAAATTATAAATACAGTTTTTTGTTTTACTTTTTTATAATTTAACTTTAATGTTTGTATAGTTTAATGATATTTTACGTATTATGTTATAATTATTTGTAAAGCTAGAAGTTTAAAAGTGCTTGTTTGTCATTGGTGCTTGAGAGTTTTACATGCCACTGATCAGTCTTGCTGAACGGGAAATCCCCCTAGCATGTTACGAATCCTGCCAATCACTTGAAAGTAATCGATATCAAACGATGGTGGGCATCGATTGATACGATCGGCTCCGCCCCGGGCGTGTCGCCAGCCTGAACGATTTATAATGTTAATATCCCCAAGCGAAGCTTATGATCACCATACTTTTTGCTCTTCTACACAATACCCTCTCTTAATTCTGCTCCCTACTATTCTTTCGAATCTATTCAACTTTATCCGATAAGTCATAAGCTGTAGATTAATGTCGAGGATTTTTAACCGTTTTACATGTTCATTTTGTTCCTTACAAATCATTTTTAAATTTTGGTTCAACAGTTAAGGAAATTTTAAAGCAGTACAAAATGTTTTTTTTTCTAATGCCGCAATTATAATGAACAATTTTCTAGGTTAGTTCCAAAGAAAAATGGGTGTTTAACAATATTAAAGATGTTCTTCCAAACAAAAACTTTAGATACCTTTTTACAGGTACAAAATTAAAAAAATGTTTAGAAACATCTAAAAGCTTCGCAACAATTGTTTAAAAGCAGTTGTAGTCATTTTAAACCAATAATTTATAAACAATTAAAATTTTTTCAACCAGACAACTCAGAAACTTTTGGCATGTTCATTCTGATAAATATTTAGAAACATTTGGAGTACTTCTAGTGCAACAATTTAGAAACAATCCAAGTGGTTCCAATCCAAAAACTTGAATTTGTCCAAATTAAATAATTGTTTAGAATCTTCTGTAGGCTTTCTAAATAGAAGATCTTGAAACTTTTGAATTGCTCTATATTAAAAAATTGTTTGGAAATATTTTAAGTGCTTCTAAATAAAAAGATTATTAACAATTTAAGTGGTTCTAATCCAAACATTTAAAATGGATGGAACCAAATAATTGTTTAAAGATATTAGAGGTTCTTCCGAACAAAAACTTTAGAACTCTTTGAAATCTTTGAATTAAAAAGCAGTTCAAAAAATTTAAAATCCTCCGCAACAAATGTTTAAAATCATTTGTAGTACTCCTAGGCCAATAATTTATAATTAATTGAAGTGGCCCCAACCAAACAATTCGGAAACTTCTGACGTTTTAATTCTGATAAATCTTTAAAAACATTGAAGTCGAAATCCAAATCTAATAATGATTCACACACATTTGAAGTGCTTCCAAAACTGCTGAATTATTTAAATCTACTAACACTAGTTCTTTAAAAAGTATTTCAAAACCTAACATGATTCCGAAAGGATGTGGAATTCCAGTACATTTCAAAATTTCAAATTCAAATGAAATCAGACTGAAGAGTGCTCTGAGTTTTGTTGGTTGGAAAAGACAATAGATTGTATTTTAGATGTAGGGTCTTCACTGTAAAAGTATTCGAACATGTTTGTGTTTCTCACGATACGGTTACGAGTGACTTGCACGCATCCCGAGTACTCTTGGCTTCCATTCTATATGGTTACCCACAGCACGAATATCTTCTGTCTTGTGCGCTCCTCGAAACTTGTTGCTTTCAACCTCGAGCACTTCACTTCTTCAGCTCTCAGTTCAACAGAAGAAGGACCCCAACAGTTGGACGTTGAGGACTCGAAATAGAAGCTAATGATATCAAGAAGGAAAATCCAAGAGATCACTCAGCTCAAAGAGACTCGAGGGCACTTGACTGTGAATCGAAACAGGGCCTTTGTTCTAGATGATTTCCCGTTCTCGGCACTTTTTCACTCACTGAAACAAATCAAGTGTGACTCATATCAAATTTTTTACAAAATTTTACATGTGTGGGAAAAAGTAGCTTTAATTTAATTTGCGTTTTTGTGTTTCTTTTAACACACCGAATGTTGCGTCGCTAGTCAACAAATGAGTTAGGTTTAAAATATAATAATAATTATTTACATTTAAATTTTGTTCTTTTTTATTATATTTTGTGTTTTGATTTAACATTTGTAATTTTCTCAAACAGTAATTTGTGAAAAATATCAATTGTAATTTTGAGTTAAAATGTTTAAATATTTGAGGTAGTTAAATTAATATTTTTAGATTTTGAAATTCTTGAAGAATTTATTATTTCGTAAACTACGAAAACTTGAAAACTTTTCAAGTTTGAAATCTGCCTGTATTGCGAAGGTCAGCGATAGAGAGGACTAGGCCTAATTGCCTTTTAGAAATTTGTACCTAGGTCTTGTAACCAACCACTCTTTCCATCAATTTTATAATTTTGCCCCCACATTTAAAAATGCTACGTTGTCAAGTCTCAGGTCAAAAATGCAATGTTGTTAGATCTAAAATTCGAGATTTTTCTTTGTATTTAACATTTTCGCTAGTCTAGCCAGGGTCACCGATCTAGCAATATCGGCTCCCGCTTTTAAAGAAAACCACACTGTAAAATCAATTTCAACTACTATTACCAATAAATGTTTAATCATTGTTAATACAAAAAGTGATGCATTTATTTCAAAACAAAAAAATTTAATTACTACTGGTTCATGAAACCTACGGTTTTTGTCGTTTTTTGAATTTCTTTTCACATCATCCGATTTCACAAACAATCGCTATTGTATAACCTTGACCTATTAGCTTTAAAATAAGCCAAAGAAAATTAAAATATCTTGTCTGGTTCAAAAGTTATAAGTAAATGTATGGTACGAAAAAACGCAACGATTCTAGTGCTCGATAAGGCAAATAGGCTGAGAGGGGGGGAAACAACGAAATGTTGCGTTTTGTTCTTTATACATATTTCCTTATAACTTTTGAACCAAACAAGATATTTTAATTTTCTTTGGCATATTTTAAAGCTAATAGTTCAAGGTTTGATTTAGCTTTAATTTAAAAATTTTCTAATTACTTTTCTAGAAAATGCAACCCACCAAACTTGAACAATGAAAATTGACAAAAAATGAAAAATTCACCTTTATCACATCGAATCTCCGTTTCTATTAATCGAAAAAGCTTTATAGTAGGATCATTTAACGGCAAATTTTATAAGCTTTGCAATGGTCTATGAAGAAATTCAATTCGCTTATATCTGACAGAGTTCTCAACATTTTAAGGCGGTCATGTTTTTAATCCTATTTTTGTAAATGGTCCCACGATTTTGGCCAGTAGTGTATAAACAATCAGGGGCGGCGACTTGTGTATGGTATGTCTGCAAATTCCATAGAGCAAAAAATTCGCCCTATGGAATTCCATATGGAAAAATTACTGACAAAAACAAATTTCTTAATAAGAATGTGATTAAATGCATTTACAATTCGAAGAAAATGATTAAAATTTTAAAAAAAACCATATTTTGTAAAAATAATTGAAAAATGACGAAAGAAGTTAAAAATTAATTAATAAATAATTTAACTAATTTGATATTGAAGAAAATAATTAAAATTGCAAAAGTTTTATTTGAAAAAATTAAAGAAAAGAATTGAAACTTGGGAAATTGAATTTAAAAATTAAGGAAAAAATAAAAAATAATAAAAATGAAATTGAAGAAAATGTTGAAAAATGATCAAAATAGTTGAGAATTGTAGCAAATATAATTAAAATCATAAAAAAAAAAGAATTCTTAAAAATTGAAGAAATTTGTAAATAATTTTAAATTTACTATTCTTAAAGAGTGTATTAATTAAAATGTGAATCAATGAAATTTCAAATTAATTGAGGTTTGAAGAATTATAATATATAATAATTGTAATTGTAGTCTTGTTCATCTCAAATATAGTCTGTAAATTTTTAAATTATTTTTTACAAATGTTTATTATTCTCTTCAATATACAATTATTTCAATCAATTACTTTATTATTAAATTTAATTTCAATTAATTTTCAATTACTTTTTCTCATTTTCCAGTATTATTTTATTAATTTTCTAAGTTTGTTATTATTTATCTCAAATTTTAGTTATTTTTTCAATATACAATTATTTTTATCATTTTGCAATTATTTTCTTATATTACAAATATATGGTGAAATTTTTTCAACTATTTTTCACAAACTAAAATTATATTTTTTAATTTTAAATTATTTTTATTACTTTACAAATATTTTCCCCAATTTTATATTATTTTCATTATTCTTCAATTAATTTCCTAGATTTTAAAATATTTTTCTTTTAAAATATTTAAAATAATTTTCTTTAATTTCAAATATTATTATTATCATTTTGCAATCATTTTTTTCAATTTTCAATTATTTATATCATTTTTCAAACATTTTTTCAATTTTCATTTTCTTTTATATTTTTCCATTACTTTTTATCATATTTAATTATTTTTTAATTAATTTTGACTTTTTTATAATTTATCACAACTTGCACTTCTTTTTTTAATACACAATTATTTTTATCATTCTGAAATTATTTTCTTTCATTAGAAATATATGTTGCAATTTTTTGAATTATTTCTCAAAAAATAAAATTATTTTCTTCAATTACTAATTATTTTTATTACTTTGCAAATATTGTCTCGAATTTTTTGTTATTTTCATTGCTCTTTAATTAATTTTCTAGATTTTAAAATATATTTCTTAAATTTTAATAATTTTCTTCAATTTTCAATTATTAATATTATCATTTTGTAATAAATTTTTTCAATTTTTAATTATTTTTATTATTTTGCAAATATTGTCTTGGATTTTTTATGATTTTCATTACTTTTTAATTAATTTCCTAGATATTGAAACATATTTCTCAAATTTTAATATTTCTTTTCAATTTTTAATTAGTTTTATTACTTTGCAAATATTGTCTCGAATTTTTTATTAGTTTCATTACTCTTCAATTAATTTTCTAGACTTTAAAATATTTTTCTCAAATTTTAATAATTTTCTTTAATTTCCAATTATTTTTGTTATCATTTTGCAATCAATCATTTCTCCACCTTTTAACTAATTATATTAATTATTTTTCAATTAATTTCCTAAATTTTTATTTATTATCTCAAATTTAAGTTACTGTATCTACGTTTTAATTCTTTAATCATTCTTTAATTTTTTTCTCATATTCCAAATACTTTCGACAATTTTTGATTAATTTTTTGTTAATTTGCAATGATTTTCACAAATTTTGTATTATTTTGATTATTTGTTGATTAATTCCGAAAAATTCCATTATTTCTCTCAAATTTACATTATTTTCTTCAATTAACGATTATTTGTATCGTTTTTCTTCAATTTTTAAGTACTATTCTTATCATTTTGCAATCAACTTCTTCAATTTTCAATTATTCTCACTATTCATTCCTCAGTTAAATTTCTAAATTTTCAATTATTTATCTTATTTTTTAATTATTTTTTTTCAATTTTTATTTTCTTTTATCCTTTTGCAATTATTTTCTCCACCTTTAAAGTAGATATATTAATTATTTTCTAATTTATTTCCTTAATTTTCATTTATTATCTTAAATCTAAGTTTTACTCCCCACTTTTCAATGTTTCAATCAATCTTCAATTATTTTTCTCAAATTTTAATTACGTTCGTCAATTTTTAATTATTTTTTTTTTTTATTTGCAATGATTTTCACAAATTTTATATTATTTTGATTATTTGTTGATTAATTTCGAAAAATTCCATTATTTCTCTCAAATTTACATTATTTTCTTGAATTTACGATTATTTCTATAATGTTGTAATTATTTTCCTAAGTTCAATTTTTTTCGACATTTTTCAATTATTTTAAAAAAATATGATTTTTCTTCAAATTTTCAATGTTTTAATCATTTTTCAATTATTTTTCTCAAATTTTAATTAAGTTCGTGAATTTTTGATTAATTTTTTAAACTTGTAATGATTTGATCACATTATTTTATATTATCTTGATTATTTGGTAATTATTTCCGCAAATGTACTTGAAATAAAATAAAATTGTCAACTTTTGAGTTACATTAATTACGCTAATTAAGAAACTCTTTAATTTATTATTGTTTTATTTTTCTCCCCCCCCCCCCCTCGGTCAATATTAAGTTTGCCGATGGCAAAAATTCACAAGTCGCAGCCTCTGTAAACAATTCTTTATAATTAATTAGAATTATGAAATATATTATTATATTTTTTGTCTATAAATAATGTTATGTAAATCAGCTGTTTCAAATTCATTGAATCCTGAATAGCATGAAATATACTTCATAATAATTATTTCTTTTTTGGATGAAAGAAAATTGCCCATTCCTGTGAGGTACTACCATTATTATCACTGTTCTCAAATCACAAATGAGTATTTCCAGGCGGTTGTGTTTTCCCGTATTAATCTTAACATTCTTATTTTAAAAAGAATAATGAAAAAGTTAAATAATTAATATTCAGTATTTATATGTTTTTGATTTTTCAACACCTTGCCTTGGAAGATTGATAAATTTTTATTTCTCATCTTCATTATTTTACAAAGTGAAAAATTCTCATAATTATTAATATACAGAAAATATTGTTAATTCCCGTAAAATGATTTCAATCGAGGGCTTGTTAACGATCGTTGCTCGAAGAGGAAAAAGAGTCATATATAGTTGGGGATTAAATACACGAGGCTATATGCTTATCACGCGAACGGATAGGATCAGTTTGTTCCGCGTCGATTCGGTCCAGACGACGATACCATAAATTGCACGTAACTCAGGGCCCCTAACTTGTCTTATGGGGAGAGCGTCCAGGTGAGCATCAGCAGTATTTGTGACATAAATCAGAGTTAGAGAGTTGATCCTTCTACGAAGGTACAATTCGCGATCCGCGCTCATGTAAAGTAGCGTCACAACATCGGTTCTCCGACTATAATGCTAATTTACCGTTTACGCTGTTTCTCCTCTTGAATTTTACACTTGATTATTATAGTATCTTCTATCCGTGATTTTATTACAGAAGACATATTTTATCTGACCCTAAAGTGCTCTTTAACAAAATGTCATGTTGTACAAAGGTCTTTGATATCTTTAAAATCCTCTTTGAAATATAGATATATGAATATCCTTTGATTATAATAACTGTCACTATAATTACATGAATTTATAATGGAAAATTTATAAGTTTACAATTTAATTTATTTGTAGTAATGTGTAAATTGTTTGGTATTAGCGTCATGCGCAATTGATCGTTTGTGGTTTTTTTGGAATTATTTTTAAAGATAAAAAACAAGGTGTAATTTTATGAAATAACAAGCATTTTGTTTTGATAGGGTTTTTTTATATTGTATTAAGACGATCAGGAATATTTAATTTCAGTTGGGCAAAAACTATTCGCGCATTAAACTAATAATAAAAAAAAAATTGTAATTTAATTTTAGTAATAAATTATTAAATATAAAAATGTGAAAAAATGTATTATTTTGTTTATTTTTCGATTAAATAAAAGTTTTATTGAAAGAAAAATGGATAAATAAGAAAATAATTATCATTACAGATTAACTATAAGTCAGTAGAGTGTAAAGATTATTATTAAGAAACAATTATGAACAGTGTTTTATATAAATTATAATTTTTTTTACCTAACTAGATTAAACATCGCTCGCTGGCTCGCGATTAGTTTCTACACCTCATGTTATCAATAATTGTAAATATTTTAAATATAATATTTAAAAAAATAATGTCAAATTTTGCAAATTAATTAAAAAAAAAATAATAATAATGAAAACAACTAAAATTGTCAAACGTAATTTAAAAAATCATAGACATGTTTTAAAAATAAAGAAAATAATTTAAATTTAGATGAAATACTTCAAAATCTTAGAAATAAATTGCAAAAGTGAGAGTAATGACAAATTGAAGAAAATAATTAAAAATTGAGAAAACGATTCGAAAAATTACATAATAGGTATATATTTTAAATAAAGGAAAATAAAGAAAATTTAAGGAAAGTATTTGAAACTTTTGGAAGTTTATTGCAAAAAATGAAAAATTAGAGAAAATAAATGACAAAATAATTCAAACATATTGAAATTGAAAAGAACAGTTTTTAATATAAGAGAAATAATTACAAAAAACACAAATATAGGTACATAAAATTGAATTAAATAATTAAAATATCAGATAAATAGTTAAAAATCTGGAAATTATCGAAAGAGTTGAAAATGATTAAAAATTGAAAAAATAAATGGGAAATTTGAGAAAAATATTTAAAAATTTTATAAAATAATTTTAAAAAATAGAAGAATAATTAAAAATTGGGGAAAATAAATAAAAAATAACTTTTAATTTTGAAACTTGAAGAAAATAATTGAAATCTAATAAAAACAATGATAAGTTGAAAAAAATTAATGAAATTTAAAAAAAATAATATATTAAATAAAATAGAAAATAAATTAAATTTTGATGAAATACTTCAAAATCTTAGAGATAAATTAAAAAAGTGAGAGTAATGAAAAATTGAAGAAAATAATTGAAAATTGAAAGAATGAATGATTGAAATTAAGATAAATAGTTAAAAATTAAGAAAATCAATTTAGAAATAATAAATATAATTCAAATTGAGAAAATAATGAAAAAATAATATAAATAATATGATTAATTAAAATTTGAGGAAACGATTCAAAAAATTACATAATATATTTTAAATAAAGGAAAATTTAAGAAAATTTAAGGAAAGTACTTGGAACTTTTAGAAGTTTATTGCAAAAAAAAAGAAAATAAGTAGAAATTAGAGAAATTTACAGAAAATACAGAATATAGGTACATAGAATTGAATTAAATAATTAAAATTTTAGATAAATAGTTAAAATTTTTGAAATTATTGAAAGAATTGAAAATGATTAAAAATTGAAAAAATAAATGGGAAATTTGAGAAAAATATTTAAAAATTTTATAAAAAAATTTAAAAAAATAGAAGAATAATTAAAAATTGGGAAAAATAAATGAAAAATAATTTTTAATTTTAAAACTTGAAGAAAATAATTGAAATATGATAAAAACAATGATAAGTAGAAAAAAATAATGTAATTTGAAATAAATAATTCAAAAAATTGCAAAATTTTTTCAAAATTTTTAAAAGATCCGTTTGTTGGTTTTAATGCCCAAATATATAGGATGCGTGTAACCTAATTAATAGAATGTTATAAAATAAATAAAATAGAAAAAAATTTTAATTTTAGAAAAATACTTGAAAATCTGAGAAATTAACTGAAAAAATTAGAATAATTAAAGATTTAAGAAAAGAATTGAAGAAGGCTAAAAACAATTGAAACTCAAAATAATTAATAAACAATTTTGTAAATTATGAAAACAAATGAAAATAATTAAAAATTGAAGAAAATAATTAAAATTTGAGAAAAATACTTAAAACTTTTAAAAATTAATTTTACGAAATGAGAGTCATATTGTAAAATTAAGAGAAATAAGTGCAAACTGATGGAAATAATTTAAAATTTAAAAAAAGTAATTGAAATATGATGAAAATAATTGAAATTTCAGATAAATAATTAACAATTTTGAAAATTTTGCAAAAAGAATGAAAATAATTAGAAATTGGAGAAAATAATGGAAAAAATACAGAATTTATTTTAAAGCAAAAGAAAAAAATTAAAAAATCGTTTAAAAAGTTGGAAATTGAAGACAATAAACTAAATTTGAGATAATAACGGAAAATCTAAGAAATTAATTGAAAAATAATTAAAATTATTAAAAGATAGAGAAAATAATTTCAAAATGATAAAAAGAAATGAATATTGAACAAAATAATTGAAAATTTGGAGATATATTTGAAAATTCAGGATATGAATTCAGAAATAATGAAAATGATTAAAAATTGAGGATAATAATTGCAAAATGAAAATAATAGTGGTGAATTAAAAAAAATTAATTTCATTTTAGTATATTTGAACAGTGGATTAAATAAATTTTTAATTAATGCAAATTCAACTTAACAGAAATTTAAAGAAATAAAAATTGCAACAGATTCTATTTTCGTACATTGATTGAGAAAATTTGACTTAATTTGATAAATAAATAAAAAACCTAAATTCTCTTAAATTCTTTCTCTCAATATTACTTCTTAGCAACCCAAATTTACATTGAGCAATAATCGTGTTTCTAATATAAAGGGTATTTTAGACTATTTTTTTAAAAAATTGCATAAATTGTTGCCATTAGAAGATAGAATATGTTTTTTTTATTTCTATAATGCATTCATATTCCTTGTCAATTAATTAAGTTTGTATTTAGAAGCCAAATAAACAATCACATTGACAGAACTTTCTAACCTATTTTGAATTTTTCACTATTTTCTTTGCATTTAAAAATAAAGCAGATAACCAATAAAAAGTATGATTATACTACAAAAACGTAAAAAAAACCTGTTTTATCTTGTGCTTTTAATAATTCTAGAAGTTGTTTACTGAATTGTCATAAAAATCACTTTTTATTATAAATCCCATTATAACGTAATGTAAATTTGGGTCAGAACCTAACCTTCTTGACAAAATGACCTAACTTTCTTGACTAGTGACGTCACATTAAAATACTCTATAATAGCGCCAAATTTGAAAATTTATTAATATTATCATTTTTTATCACATTATTTATTTTGTTTAAAATAAGTGTCAAATTTATAAAATGTAAAACGAATTATTATACAAAATTTCATTTGAAGGTTGATTTAATTAAGTTCTTAATATTTTTGTCTTGTTTTGGTAAATCATTCTTACAAAAATAATGTTAATTTAAACATTTTAATGAAGATTTGGAAAAAGAAAATGTTTCAGTAAATTTATTATGAAATGATTTCTAAATTTTGATTAAATTTAAGATAATTTGAAATATATAAATCTATCATGTCATTAATTAAAACAATTTCAAATTTGTAACAATTTTTTGCTCTTGAAAAAATAATCTGTGCTGGTAGTCAAGCAGAATGTGCTATAGTCGCTATTAAGTGTATTAAGGGGAGAGTAGTCAAGGTTGGGCCACATTTTTATTTTTGTCCACAACTCCCATTCTAGGCTGAATTTCTTGTTCTTTCACATACGGTTATAAAGATCTTTTAAACTTAATTTTATTTATTGAACATTAAGAAAATGATTAGATTAAAAGATTTCAAGTAATAGTAATTTTTAAAAAGGTAGTCAAGATCGGACCAGGTGGTCTAGATCGGGCCAACTTTAAATACCAATGGGATTTGGAAGAAAATGATTAAAAATGATCTGCAGATGACATGTCAAAAAATGAATGTCCAATATATCAGAATGCATATAATAATAGTATCAGTTTAAAAAACGAGTTATTTATTGTTTACTAAAGTGAAAAAAAGACATTGAAGAACAGAGGTCACGGTATCACTGGAGGAGGTGGCGGATAAAGAAGGATTGAAAAAACACTGGTGAGGAGGGACAAATTGCAGGATAGGGTATCGAGCCAAGTAATTAATTAAATAAAATAAAGTTAGGTTGGCCCTCGTATCTGACATCGACCACTCCTCCAATCGAGCGTGCAACTCGCATTCAACCGTCCTCGGTCTCGTTGTACTCAGCGCGAATCTTCAGAAAAAGATGCCATCTCTTCTCCTCTCTTCTTGCGCCTGGCGCCAAGCTATTTTACTTTTGATTTATCACGACTTCCTACACCCAATCCAAAAAAAAAAACTCAAGTTCCACTTGCAAAATCCTTCGCAGCCGATCAAAAATCAATTTTCATAAAGAATCTTACGCCTCACATATCGTCTCTCAATAAATAATGTGCAAAATTTCATCAATTTGTTAAATTCCACCTTTTAATTGCCATACATTACAATTTTGTTTTCAGCAAATTGAAAAATAATTTTAGAAAATGAAAGTAGAAACAAAAATGTACCTTTACTTCTCTAAAGGGCAAAGGTAGATCTTAAAAATACTCTGTTTATCAATTTGACTTAAAAGTCAGTCAATCGTGGTGGTTTTTAAAATTTTTGCGTCATAGGCCATATCTGATGCGTTTGAATGGTCACGTCGAATGGTAGTTAGTGCAGTGCCTATTAACCTATTAGACGAAGACCTTTGAGTTTATCTGATTAGGCGCGTATTCTTGGTGCACGAGTTCCGAGCCTGGAACCGGTTGGGACGAGTAAAGATAATTATAATAATTAGTCGATAAATCAATAATTAATCAGGAGACTAATTACGAATTACGGTCACTGAAAGACAATGCCCAACATTGTTCCCTCTGCGTAAGAGACAAGTGTGGGAAGGCAATGGGGGAGAGAAAGTTATAGGTCATAGTCTGGATTTTTTTTGAGATGTTAAATACGATTCAGAGGGCAGATGCGAGTACTGCGAATGCGAGTAATTGAAGCTGAATGAATGATTTGCATGTGGCTCGATGTCGAGTGTATATGCCCACTACAGAATTCCCATTTAACTGTCGTATTCATATATTCTCCCATTACTACTGGCGGCCTCTTATTCTATGTTAAACAACCATCTGCTACTATTCAAAATTGCTTCGTCTTCTTGAATTAATTACTTTTACCTTTTTACCAATGGGTATCAATATTTTGCTTCTGCGCTGACTAACCATTAGTCAAGTGTCTCGAGTTATAATGTTTCATTCGAATCCTTCTGTCGTTTCTGTATTTGAAATATAATTCTATCAAAGAATATATAAATGTATAAAAATATCAGTGTTCGGTTATTAAAATTTGGTAACGCGTTACCGTTACCGTTACAAAGTAACGAGAATAGTAACGGTTTTTCGTTACAAGTTATCCAAAATAGTATCTCGTTACCGTTAGAGATACTTTTAAAAAAGTAACGCGTTACCATTACCTACAAAAAGTAACTTTAACGCTGTTAAAAGTAACGCGTTACTTCCAAACACTGGAAAATATAAACAAAAAATGTTGTAAATATAATATAAGAATTTAGTAACAGTAAATATAATCAAAGGAAAGCTACAAAAAGTAACGGTAACGCTGTTAAAAGTAACGCGTTACTTTCAAACACTGGAAAATATCAACAAAAAATGTTGTAAATATAATATAAGAGTAACAGTAAATATAATCAAAGAATTTAATTTTCTGGGAGAAATTTCTATGAGTCTAGATTGTACAATGTATTTTTTCGGAATGCGAGAGATAAAGAATATAGATATATAAACGAAAGCAATAAGGAGAAGGCCACCTGCGCGAAAGTGATTATGTCTTACATTAGAAGAAGTTCAAAGAGAAATCGCGCTTGAGAATAGCCTTCCCCGAAGGAGCGTTCAATCAAATAAATAATTTTTAGGGCGAACTGGGCGTTGCTGCACCACCGTGACATAAATTATCCACCGACGCAACAAGTCAGCCGGATGCTCCTTCTAGTCTATTGCGATAACCGCGAATGGCCTTCATCTTCGTTCATTCTTTTACGTTTGCTACTTATGAGCAGACTATTAAAAATTTCTAAGAACTTTTAAACATTTGCTCCCTTTTTTAAGATTTATAATTCTTTGTTGTTCAGGTTCGGGTTTATATCATGTTTGTCAGTAAATAACTATTAATAGCAAAATTTCGATATTTTTGTAACTATTTAATTTGTATTGCTGTACTACAATCAGCTAGACGTATCCAATTACCAACTGAACCAAATGTAGACTAATTCAATTTAAAATTGGACCAGATGTAAATTTATTCAACTTCCAATTGAACTGAATGTAAAATTGACCAATTTGAAATTAAACCGAATGTAAATTTATTCAACATTAAATTATCCAACTTGTAACTAATTTAATTTTAAATTTAACAAATTTCGAATTAAATCAAGTGTAAATTTAACCAATTTCCAATTGAACCAAATGTACACTTAATCCATACCCGATTGCAACAAATGTAAATTTATCCAATTTTCAATCTAAGGGAATAAAGAATTAATTAGTATAATTTTATCCAAATTGAACCAAATGTAAATTTGACCAATTTCCAATTGAACAAAATGTAAGTTTCATCCAATTTCCAAATGTAAATTTATTTTATTCTGAATTTAACGGAACGTTATATTATTCAAATTTTTATTTAAACAAGATATTTACAAGATATTTACAGATAAACCAGATCTCATCGTCTAAATTCAACAACTTTATAACAAATCTTAGATCCAAAATGCAAATTTTTTAAATTTCCAATTAATCTAAATTAACACAAATTACATTGGAACCAATTGTAAATTTACTTAATTTACATTTAAACCAAATCTAAGTCAAGCCAATTCAACGATTTTTGCATTAAACCATGTAAAAATTTATATATTTAACCAATGATCAATCGATTCAAATGTAAATTTATTCGATTAAATTTTTAACAGTTTCTGGATCCAAATTGTCAAATTTTCCAATTTCGAATTGAATCGAATCGTAATTCTATACGGTTTCCAATTGATCCAAATGTAAAATTTTACTCTTTTTAATTAACGTAAAAGTAAATATTTCTGACTTCGATTCATATAGCTTTATCCATTTTCTACATGATCAGAAAGAAAATTTTCATACCCACTTCCAATTGATCTAAATATAAAATTATCCAATTTTCTATTGATCTCAGTTTGTTTGATTTAATTTAATTTTAAATTGATCCAAACATTAGTTTATTAATTTATTTTCTATTTCAAAACGTACATTTAGTAAATTTTAAAATCTAAATGTAAAATTATACAATTTCCAACTAATCTAAATTCATCCAATTGCGAGTTTTCAATTATAAATTTAACTATTTTCCAAAAGTAAAGTTATCCTATTTTAAACTCTAAAACGTAATTTACATCATTTTAAAATGATCAACTCGTAATTTACAAATTTCCATGACATTTCCCTGACTTTTCCCTGACATCAAATTTTTATTATAAATAATAAACGAACAGCTAAAATAAAATAAAATTTTGCTATATTCTTAAAAACAGGGCTGATAACAATCATGACCTTTTTTAAAAAATTAAAAAAATCCGAAGTATTTTATTTAAATCTGATTTTTTTTTATATACATCAGAAATTGATTTTTTAAAAATATAATCAGTTAAATCTCCAAATGTTTATATTTATAAAGAGTTTATTAAATAAATGAAGAAAAAATTAAAAAAGAAACACGAGAATGAAACAGTAAAATAAAAATATATATAGAAAAGTAGAAACTCTTTTAAAAAATTAAATTATTTACCGACCTTTTTTTCAAAATAAAATAATAAATAAGAAGATAATTAAAAAAACGGTAAAGTATATTACTATATAAAGAGAACAAAATTTTTAAATTAAAATAATTAGAGAATTATTTTACAAATTAAATAAAAAAAATGAATACAATTTTGGAAAATTTTAAAAAAATTTAAAAAGATAAGAAATTTGATGAAATAGAAGAACGATGTTAACTTGAGAATATTTAATACAAGATTAAATTTACATAATATAAAATAAAAGAAAAAAAGCTTTCAAAAAAGTAGAAAATTGAGAAATTAAAAAAATGAAGAAAAAAGCATCAAATAAATGTTTTAAAAAATTTGTAATTATAAAATAAAGACTAAACAATTGAAAAGAAGGAAAAATGACAACAAAAATTAAAGAATTGATTAAAACGCAAGGACGGACTAAAAAAAAGTGAAAAATCAAGAAAATTAAATAAATAGAAAAAATGGAGAAATTTTCTTTTCCTTAATCTAACAAACTGTAAAAAAATGTAAAAAGTACAAAAAATAATAAAATTTGGTCAGAATCTACTAAAAAATTAGAGTTAATAAAAAGAAAATTAAAAAATGTATGTACCTATCAAGATAAACAAAAAGTTCACAAAAGAAATTTAAAAATCCTTTAAAAATAAAAAAAGTTTAGGCAAATTAAACCCAAAATTTTTTTTTAAAAAAAATTTTACACTTACAACAAGTTTAACAATAAATTTAGAAAAATTAAAGAAAATCTAAAAATCTTAGGCAAGAATAAGTAAGTTTGCAAAAAATCTCGGAACAAATAAACAAGATATGAAAACAAATTGAATAAATTTATAAAAAAAAAGTGTATTTATTTTTAGAAATATGGAAATAATTATGAAAATTAACGAAATAAAAAGTTTAGTTATTATAACAATTAATTAATCTTATTATAGTTATTATAACAAAATAATTGTGTAAAATAATATTAAATAATTTGCATAAAAAGAAGAAAATTAAAGAAAATTCTAAAATACAAATACAAAAAAATATCAAAAGTAAAAGGAGAAAAAATCTTAAAATTTTGTAAAAATAAGGAATTATAAGATAAAAACTAAACAGTTTCGAAAATGTAATATCTCTTAGAAATATTGTAAAAAGTAAAAAAAAAAGTATTATTGAGAATATGGAAAATAATTAATAGATTTAATTATGTTGCTTTAATTAATATGCATTTAATTTTGAACTAATTGAAATTTAAAAGTTGGAACAAAGTGGAATGTGAGTTAATTGACGTTTGGAATTTATTTAAATTATACTGAGTTAAAGAGATTAATTATTGAATATAATTAAAATAATTATTATTAGATTAATTATAAAATTATTTTATAATAGAAATGAAAAACAAGAACATACATCATAATTAAGGTAGTATTATACTTCGTGAGCTGTCAAAGATGAGACTTTAAAAAACAATTTTTTTCTCTGTGACAATTTTATTTAAAGCAATGAAAGTTTTTGCATCATATTTTTGACATTTTTGTCTGTCAAAAATGGAAAAAAGAAATTTTTTTTACTGTGCCTGTTTCATCACTAGAGGGCGCCAAAGTCAAGATAAAAAAAAATAAACTATAAATCGGCGGACAAGCTACAGCCTCACAGAAACATCCGATCTGAAAAATCCAAATGTGGTTTTAAAGCTGATACATGTGGTTAGGCATCCCCCCTAACCCCGATTAAAAATATTAAAAAATAAAAAAATGGCGCCAATTTAAACAAAATCACAAAGAATGAGTATTTTTTGGTCATTTTTAAGTCGTTGAAAAACAAAAAAAAAAGTAAATTAGACAATCGGATTTAGGAGGGATGCCTGAAGAATTTCATAACGAAGAAATTGATCTAAAGTTTTTTAAAATCGATTAAAAATAACTCGAGTTATGCTGTCCGCCAGTTTAAAAAACATGGTTTTGAGAAAAACGCGTTTAAAGTTTTGTGTGTAATGAGCCGATGTGCATAATGTATAACTTTTACATGCGCATAACTGTTTTATTTCTTCGAATTTTAATCTGCAGTTTGGGAATTATATTCTTGAGGTAATGTAGACCACAAAAATAAAATAAAAAAAGTCGATTTTTTGATCGATGCAAAGTATAATACTACCTTAATCAAATCTTTTGCATAGGCTATTTTAAATGACTTTAAATGAATATAGAACCTCTCAATTTCGTGGAGGTATAATGGATATGCACTGTCGGTAATCGACCTGTACAGATCACTAGAACTCGACTGTCGATAAACCGGTTGTACTCAGGAGAGGTTTTTCTACAGTTTTCCCTCTCCACTGGCGTGCAAATCCAATATACCGGGTGGTCCAGGCAAATAAGAGAGACGCAAAAACACTTAGAGAATATTTATACAAAAGTACTGAATTCTAGGAACTCTATACGGGGGACACTCATTGAGCCTGTAAGTTCGTTAAAATGAGTGTATAATAAAAAATAAAAAAATGGAACCGCTCAATGAGGATAGATGAAATAAAATTAATAAATCCGTGGTAAAACAGAACAACAAAGGTAAATTGAATAAAAAAAAAAAACAATACCAAAATTGAAAAAAAAGAAGGAGATTTCAATGACGGATATATAATGAGGCGATTTTGAAATTCCTGAGAGGCGTCAAAGTCGAAAGGTCGATTCGAAGAAGAATCGGGTCGTGTTCCGTCGAGAATAGACAAAAGGAATCCTCAGCGGAGGCTGAGGAGATCAAATACATTGTGGATAATGCGAGTTCTTGCGTTCCTCATAAAAGGATGACAGGGCGAAATTCAGAAGTCCAAGACAGAAGAGAAGTCTTCTTCCTCTGGAGAATCTTGTACTTACGAGAGACCGTTGCACGATTTCGTTTCTCGGAATGCCGGAATGCAGTAGGCGCGGGAATGCGATCGCCCTATTCGTGTTTTATGCAAAACCATGAAGACTCGTCGTCATAAATCATTCACCAGGGTGGTCACCAGCAGCATTCTACTCAGCCTTCAATATCCTCTGGATTCGATCATCAGTACCTCTTTGCTGCCCATTGAAAAATAACTGCATAATACATTCATTTCCAAGGACATTTAATAAAAAAATAAAACACCGGTGACTTTAAATCTGGAGTAAAAAATTTAAAATCCAAAATGTAGTCTTTAATATTGTTTTTGGTGAATTCGCGCTTTTTATAATGTTTACGTTTTGTGTTGATATAGTGAGATAGAGTTGCAAAATTCTCGGTAATTTAAAATCCGGTTACATTCTCGAGAATCTAACCGATATTTTTTTTTTATCTTTTTCACCGAAAGGTTCAATAGAATTTTTTAAAATTTAACCAAACCTTGGACGTTAAAGCTTTTTAAATAACCGAGTACATTCTCCTTCCGGAGAATTTATGTTTGAATTTATTTATTTTTATTTTCTATGTTTGAATGAGCCCTACTATTTTGAATAACAAACAATTTATTAAAAAAAAAATGGATGAATAACATAATAATTATAATTACAAAGTAACTATAAGTCAATGAAGTGTAAAAATTAATATTAAATATAACAGTTATGAACAATTTTAAAATGAAAGAAAGTAAACTAAATTTAAGAAAAATACTTCAAAATATTAGAAATAAATTGAAACAAATTAGAGAAATGAAAAATTGGAGAAAATAAATGAAAATTAAAAAAAAATGATTCAAATTGAGATAAATAATTACAAAATTTAGAAAATTAATTCAGAAAATGATGAAAATGATTAAAAATTTAAGAAAACTATGAAGAAATGATATAAATAATTTAAAATTGAAGAACATAATTAAAATTTAAAAAATAATTGAAAAAATGCATAATATATTTTAAATAAATGAAATTGAAAGATAATTTCAGAAAAATACTTAAAACTTTTAGAAATTAATTGCAAAAAAAAAAAAAAATAATAATTAAAAATTAGAGTAAATAAATGAAAAACGATAAACATAATTTGAAATTATGTTTATAATTTTTGTTATAATTGAAAATTGAATAGAAAAATGAAAATTTCAGATAAATAATTAAATATTTTTTGGGAATTATGAAAAAGAACGTAAGTATTTGAAAATAATAAACAAATAATATAAATAATTGAAAATTGACTTAAGGTATTAGTCGCGTAAAATGATTTTCGTCAGATTTTTTTAAAACTTTGTATCTGTATTCATGAGGTATTTATCTATGAAATGAGATCTATTCTATTAATTTTGACCACTTCTGAGCTTCAAAATATTAATTCAAAGTTTATACCTTTTACATGCAATAGCACAAAATGCATGTAAAAAATGTCTCTTATATTCAATTATAAAAAAACAAGTCGTCAGTTTTTCAAATAAAACTACTAAGTTACACATTGAGATAAAATAAATCATTTAAAAAAAAATTAATTTTATTGACCACGCCGTATAAAAAATACAATAATTTAAAAATTCATAATTTTTCATTTTCACGTGGTTTCATTGAAAAATGTCGAAAACGTGTAAGCAATACATCACGATAACTTATAGTACCTGACTCAAAATCTTGAAAATTACATATATTACATTAGAAGAGGTCACAAGGATGCAAGTGAGTTGATATAAAAGTTTATTTTTTGTTCTTTTTATTTTGCGGGAGTTTTGCGGGAGCATTTACGCGACTAATACCTTAAATAATAGAAAATGATTAAAAAATAAAGAAAATAATGGGATTTTTGAGAAAAATATTTAAGAATTTTAGAAAATAATTTTAAAAAATAAGAATAGGTAATTAAAACTTGTGGAAAATAATTGGAAAATGATTTTAAAATTTGAAACATGAAGTCAATAATTGAAATATGATGAAAACAATGATAAGTTGAAAAAAAATTTGTTATTTTTTTTGAATTTATTTTTGCATTTTATTTTTGAGATTTCAAGATACTTGTGAAAAAAGTTATAAGGGTTTCCATTTTAACATTTTACATTGAATTTTATGGGAATTGAATATTAATTATTTAATTCTTAATTCTTTAATCTTTCATTTATTTCTTTAATTTTCAATTATTTTCTTCAGTTTTCAATTGCATTCTACGTTTTTTAATTACTTTATTCAAAATTCAATAATTTTCGCATTTTCTGAATTATCAAATATTTTCTTGAAATTTCAATGCAACAATTTTTCAACTTCCAAATGATTTCTTCAATTTTCAATTATTTTTTACAATTTTTTCAATTATTTTCATCAATTTTCAATTGACAATTTAATATTCTCCTTCAATTTTATGATTATTCATCAATTTTAAAATTTTTCTTTTTCAAATGCCAATTATTCCTACCATTTTTCGATTTTTTTTTCCAATTGTTAATTATTTTTTTTAATAGTTAATTATTTTCGTCAGTATTTGGGAGGTCTTTTTTTTTTGCCCATTTATGTAAATAAATAAATAACTAAATATTTAATTAGTTTCGTCATATTGTAATTTTTCTTTTAATTTTAATTACAAATTATTTTCTTGAAATTTACATTTAATTCCCTAACTTCAAATTTATTTCTTCAATTTGTAATTATTTTCTTCAATTCTCAAAAAACTTATTTAAATTTCAATTATTTTGATCAATTTTCAATTAATTCCTTAATATTAATTAACTCTCGCATTTTATCAATTATTAACACTTTTTTTTCAATACAATTCTTGAATTTCCAATTGATTTCTTTAATTTTAATTCATTTTTTACAATTTTTTTCCATAATTTTCATCAGTTTTAAATAGGCAATTTATTATTTACATTCAATTTTATGAATATTTATTGATAACAGAATTTTTTTTGTACGAATGACGATTATTCTCACCATTTGTCGAAGTTTTTTTTCAATTTTTAATCAATTGTTATCAATTATTTTGTTGAAATTTCTATTTAATTCTTTAATTTCAAATTTATTTCTTCAATTTTTTATTATTTTCTTCAATTTTCAAATATTTTCTTTAATCTTCAATTTTTTTATCGATTTTCAATTAATTCCTCAATATGCAATAATTCTCTTATTTTTTCAATTATTTTTTTCACTCATAAAAATTGTTTTAAAATTTCAATTAAATTATTCAGTTCTCGAACTGTTCTCTTCAATTCTCAGTTATTTTCTTCAAATTTAAATTTCACTTTTGAATTTTCAATTATTTTCTTAATTATTAAAAAATAATCGCCTTTTTTCTATTATGTTTTTCGATTGTCATTAAGTTTCTTTAATTTTAAATACAATTGTTTAATTATTTTCCTTAGTTTTTAATTCTATTCTTTAATTTTTATTTCCATTCTTCAGTTTTCAATTTTTTTCTTCTATATTCATTAATTCTCGTCTATTTTTAATTAATTTTTTTCAATTTTTAAGTATATTTTATTAGTTTTAATTGAATTCTTCAATTTTCCATTGCTTTTTTCAATTTTCAATTATTTTTTTTCAATTTTAATTATTGTTTTCGATTTTTAATCCTGTTGTTAAATGTGCAATTATTTCCAACAATTGTTCCTATAAATTTCTTAATTTTTCAATTTGCAGTTATTTTCTGTAAACTTAATATTTCTTGTTTAATTTTTATAATTATTTTTTTCAATTGTCTATTAATCTAGTCATTTTTCAAATTTTGTTTTCATTTGACAATAATTTTCGTAATTTTTCACATATTTTCTTTAACTTTTCAACTATTTCCTTCCATTATTAATTATTTTCCGTAATTTTCAATTATTTCAATTTTTAATTATCTTAAAATTTTTTATTTATTCTTTGATTTTTTAAATTATTTTTTTCCGTTGTGTATTAATTTAGCCATTTTATGAATTTTGTTTTTATTTGTCAATTATTTTCGTCATTTTGTAATTTTTTTTCAATTATCAATTATTTTTTTAAATTTTAATTTAATTCTTAAATTTTCATTTTATTTCCTGAATTTTTTATTATGTTTTTAAAATTCAATTATTTTTTCTCGATTTTTAATCCAGTTGTTTAATTTGCAATTAAATTTCAATTACTTTTAGCTTATTTCTTCAATTCTTTTCTCCAATTTTTAGTTTTTTTCTTTTTTTTAATTGATTTCTAAGATCTTCATATGTATTTTTTCAAATTTTAATTATTTTTTCTTTATTTAAAAAAAATTCTGTAGTTTTTTCAATTATCACACTTAAATGTCATTTATTTTTTACAACTTATCATTGTTTGTATCATATTTTAATTATTTTTGGCAAGTTATAAAATTTAAAAACATTTTTCAATTATTTTCCAAAATTTATTTCCTTCAATTTTTAATTTATTACATTTGTTTCTTAATTTTAAAATTTTTTAACTATTTATCTGACTTTTCAATTATTGCATTATTTTTATTATTCTTTATATTATTTTTCTTCAATTTTTAATTATTTTCGTTCTTTCTTTTGTTGTTTTTCATAATTGCCAAAAAGTTTTTGCTTATTTTACTTTAATTAAAACTTGTTCTGTTCAATTTTAAATTCTGTTATCTTTTTCATTTATTTTCTCTAATTTTAAATTATTTTCTTTTATTTCAATGAACTTCTGAAAGTTTTAAGTATTTTCCTCAAATTTTGTGTAACTTTCCTTTATTTAAAATATTTTATGTAATTTGTTTAATTATTTTCTGAAATTATAATTATTTTTTTTAATTTTAATTTATTTATTTCAACTTTCAACCATGTTTTTTTAATTTTCAATTATTTTCTTTAATTTTTCATTGTTTAATTTTGTTTTAATTTACTTTTAAGATTCTGAAGTATTTTTCTTAAATTTAAATTATTTTCTTTATGTTTAAAACATTTTTATGATTGTTTAAATTACTTTTCCCAAATTTTAATTGATTTCATTTTTTTTCAATTAATTTGCAAAATTTGCAATTATTTTGTTTAATTTTCATTATTTTTTGCAATTCTTTTCAATTCTAAAATATTATAAATTTTGTCCTAAATAAACATTTATTTTATTTACATTAATTGATTTTTAAATATTATATTTAAAATATTTATTTCTTCTTATTAGATAAATATTATTTACCGATTTGTTATATTTATTATTGTATTTTATAATTTTTAAAATGCACGAAAAACTAATCGCGCTCTGGCGCGCGTTTTATTTTTATTTATTTAGTTCATAGACGGGTAAAAAAACCCATCAATACATAAAATATATTATTTACAAATCAATCGCTATATACATGTTCGCTTCCTTATACATTTTATACTAATAAAATTTAAACGAATCAAAGCAACAATTCTCGCAACTCAGAAATGAATTTGTTCAGACTACTGCAAAAAAAATCTATATCCTCACTATAGTAATTTGCCTCTCTATTGATTCTGTTGAAAAGAGAGTGTCGCCCATAATTTGTTCTACAATAAGATATATAGAATGGGGATATTTTTCTAGTTAAATAAATAATGTAAACACATTCTGCTTTAAAAAAAAAATCGCCTTTGCAATTTCTGTAAAGATTTGGACCTTTTGGAAGGTCTAGTAAATAATAAAAAAACTGTAACCTCCTAGATAAAAATTAAACAATAAAAAAAACAAAGCACAGCCTTGGTTACAAAACATCCAATAATAAAACATCAAAATAAATAAACAGAAAAGCGCAACAATTTGGCACATTGAAAAGATTTAAACCCGTATTATTTGCCCTTATGTAATCAAGCTGGAAGGTAAAAATTTGCAGCCAGGATGATTTAGAAGCGGGCTATTAGAAATTTTCAATCAGCGTTGAAGCCTCGCGAAGTGACGAGTAAAAAAGAGGAACCTGAAATTTGCCAGGGTGCTAACTCTCAAGGCATCGCCATTAACGTCAGTGTTCTAGCTCTGATTCAATAAATTAAAGGGGAGATTTTTTTACGAGACAAGAATGGTCGATTGGTTGGCGGGAGTCGAGGAAGAAAGAGGAAAAGATGCTCTAAAAGACGACAGGGTTTTAAAAGGCTACTGACTCGACTTACTGGCGTTTCCCGAATAAAATACAGTCGCAACTGTTGTAAATCACCTGCTCGTACACGCATTATCGTTCGTAAAACAGAGACTCGCGTTATATATCCACTCGCAGCCTTAACTCGTGCCAGGATATAATCGAAGCGGTTAAATCGCGGTCAGAAGACGTGCGCTGTGATTCATAACCATCATTTTTCTTATGGGATCTTCGTCCTGCAATTCTCTCTTTGCAACCATTTTTTTTTCTATTCGCTCTACTCTAGCAATATAACTTAACTATGCGCTCGCCATAAGGTCTAAAGTGCGTTTAAACTGTGTGCCAGGTATTATAAATATCTTGAGAAGGAATTCGCTGCAAATCTGCTAAAACTACAACGGATTTTTTTTAAACTTTATTTTTAGATTGAAAAAGTGAAAAACAAGAGTTAAATAATAAAAGGGATTTAATACTTTTAAGGTTTAGTGTGATAGGCGCTATACTAGATTTCGATAGCAGAGGTTATGTACGTGAATTGATTCACTGATTCATGTAGTTGCTTGGGCGCGCAATTTTAAAATTATTTAGTTATCAATAGTGATTGTCTTGAGGACTTTTAACTCTTTTGAGGAATTACGGCAAAATATTTAATTAAAAGAATTTAAGAATCGAATTTTGAGATAATTATTTTAAAATAATTAAGACAATCAGTGTTAATATGGGAATATTTTTAAGCTGCGCGCTAAAAATAACTACGTGAATCAGTAAAGTGGTTTTAAAATTAGAAGAGGGTTAGTACTTAAACTACCCTGTCAAAATCTAGAGGCGCCTATCTTTAGATTATTGAAAAAAATAATTAGAAACTAAAGATAACGTACCAGAATGTTTAGAATATTGAAAGTTCGAGAAAATAGTTAAAATTACTAGAATATTTTATAATAACCAGAACATGTAGAACTATTACTGTAGAAAGTAAATAACTCACTGGAACTTGTTTAAAAAAATTAGAAAATAAAGAAAACTTATTATAATGTGAAAGAGAATGACAATTTTAAGCAAAAAAAAAAACCAGAAAAATAAATACGAATTATTACAAATTTTTTAAAAATTACTAGAAAAATACAAAGCAACTCCAAATTAAGAAGACTACTTTTTGCTCAAAACTGACAGAAATTACCAGAATTTATTTTTAAATAATCAGAAAATTAAGAAGATTCCCTAAAAAATATAAAAATTATTAAATGAAAAAAGAAAAAATAATAATAAGACAAATTTTCTAGAAAAGAAAAAATTAAAAGATAATGATCATAAACACAACACAATATTGATGAAGAGTACCAGAAATTTTTGAAATAGAATTAGAGAATGATGAGAAATTCATAGAAAAATTAAAAATAGTTAAATTAAAAAACAAAGTTAGAATAAGAAAAAATTAGTGGAAAAAAAGTGAAGATTTAAAGAATAAAATTAAAAAAAGCAAATTTAAAAAATTACAAATTACTGAGAAAATTAAAAAAAGATATTTATTAAACATAAATAGAAAAAGAAGAGAAATAACTTTAAATTGAAAAAAGATTGGAAAATTGAAGAACAATAATCAGAAAATCTTAAAAAATACCAATGACTAATTTTTTTTACTAAAAAATAAATTAATACCTAGAAGTTGTTAAGGAGTAACTGAAAACTAAAGAAAAATTACTTTAAGTGAAATAAAAATGATCAGACATAGAATAAAACTAGAGAATAGAGAGGAATTACTTCAAATTAAAAAAATTATCAGAAATTTACAAAATAACGAAATGGTCGAGAAAATAACCATAAATTGTTAAAAATGACAAAAAATTATTGAAAAATAACTAGAAAGTGAAGAAAAAATACTAGGAAGCATTATGATTACTAATAATGAAAAATATGATTATTAAATAAAATATAAGAAAAATAAGTTATTTATACATTATAAATGATAACTAAAATTGGAGGAAAATTATTACTAAATAGAGAAAATGTATCTTAATAGTGAATAATTACTATTTCTAATAAGTATTTAGAAATATAACAAACAACCAGAAAATTATAATAAAATAACTAGACAGTGACCAAATAACTATAGTAATTTTCTACAAAATAAATATAAAATAAGAAAAGATTATTGAAAATTTGACAAACATCTTATGTTTAAAAATAATAACTAGAAAATAATCTAGAAATTAAACAAGAATCTATCAAATTAAGGAAATAAAAAAAAACAAAGAGCTTTTACTACAAAAGGACGAATTAAAAAAACTATAACAAATATCTGGCAATTGATTAGAATTATCCGAATTTAAGGAAATAAAAATTAAAAAATGAAATAAAAGAACTAGAAGGTTAAAAAATAACTAAGATTTGTACAAAACTACTATATATTGTTGAAAATTACTAGAATGCTTTGATTAAATCTTGAAAGGTAACATAATATTTAAAAAAGTTTTAAAATTAACTAAAAAAGGAAAAATAATTACTATAAACAACACTGGAGAAAAAAATAGAAGCTTATGAAAAATATAAATAAAATACAAGAATTTTAAAAAATAAGTAGAAAGTATGTAATTAATTATATATTGATGAAAATTATTAGAATGTTTTTAAAAATTGCTAGAAAGTAAAATAATATTTAAAAGCTGATTAAAAATAACTCTTTCATTCTGTCCACACCTGAAGTTTGTCACTCATATATTTTTTTGTTTTAAATTAGTTACGTTTGAAAAAAATGTATATTTTTAAATTAATTCTAAATCATATATGAGTTTTCATTTTTTGTATCTTATTATTAATAACCTTTTACAGTAAAAGTATAATAATAAATAATATAATAATAATATAGAAGGAAATATCATAAATTAATATATTATTGAAAACACAACATTTTTATATATTTTACAAGTGTCTTAAATACCATTTTTAAAATAATTGTTTCATTTCTTAATGATAACAATTTTTTTTGTTTCAAAACTTCTTACGTTATTTTTATTTAAAAAACCTACTAAATTTAATTTAAATTAAATTTCATTAAATGAATTTAGTATTTGAAATCTTAAAATGTTTCTTTTTTATTGCATGATCAAATTATTATTAAACTTATTTAATTCCTAATTAAAAAATGCATAAAAGAGATCAATTAAAGAGTCTATTTTGGGGAGAATCAATTTAATTGTATTTGCGGCAAATAAGAATAATAAAAAATATATAGTTTACTTTAAAATATTGAACTAAAATTTTGACTCACTAAAACTTTTGTGAAGTAAAATTGAATTCTATCAATACTGAAATTATAAAACCTTCATGCATAGAAGTTTAAATTTATTGATATTGAGATTATTGAAAATTGAGATCTACTTTAAAATTTCCAAATAATTATTTATTAATGGAAATCTAATATTTAAGTTTTAATTTATTGAAGTTCCAACTAAATTTTATTTTTAATTGATAAATAAAAGTTTTAATTTATAGTGATTTTAATAAAACGAATTTTTATTTTATCATGATATCAATAAATTACTGGATCCTCTAATCAAAGTTTCTTTGATGCAAATAACAACTCATTCAAATTTTTTTTTTTTTATTGCTTTAATTATCTAAATTTTAATCAATTCTTGTGTTTTTATAATCCTGAATATTACAACTGTTCACAAATGAAATTTTTTTTTTAAATCTAAGTATCAATTAATTTCAAATTCCATCAGTCAAATTTTCATTGATTCAAATTAAAGTCTTAATATTTTCAAAATTTATACTAATTGAAGCTTTAGTATATACAATGCAATTTTTTCATAAATAATTAAAAGTTTTTATATAATGGCTAATGTTTAAAATAATTTAAATATGCATTGTTAAATTTTTCAAATATTTAAAGTTTATAATAATTAAAAATTAGAGAATTAAAAGTTTAAAATAATTGAAGTTTATTACTTATTATTAAAATATGAATAACTTGCAGACCTTATCTTAATTAAATTTTAAAATAATTTAAAATCGTAGATATAAATGAAATCAAGTTAAATTTTTGTTGTTGTAAATATATAAAAGATTAAAACAATTAGGTATTAAAAAAAAATTAAATGTAAATCGTAAGACTTTGAATATATAAAAATTTTAATGGCTTAAAGTTAAAATAAATTTGAGTCAACATTTCGTTAGAAGTATTTTAAGTTTGAAAAAATTAAAATTTAGATTGATAGACTTTTTAAAGAATAAACATTTCAATGAAGTAAAGTTTGTAATAATTGAGTATAAAACAATATAAATATATTGTTCAAATAAAAAGTTAAGAATAAAAAATTTTCCGCAATATAATTATGGAATAATTGAAGTTCGTATAAATTATAAAAGTTTAAATACATTTTGTCAAAAAATAACATAACTATTTATTTTTCCTTTTTGAAATGTAAAGCTGAAAAATTCTTACTTTTTTAAAACACTTTTTATTTACTCTTACTTATTTATCTAATTCTTGAAATCGGTAGTGATTTTACTTTGCATACAATGAAAGTTATATTTATTTAAAACGTTAATTTTATTTTAATTAAATAAAAAATATTATTAATTTATTAATCTTATTTGCATTTAAAAAAATTTATAGTTGTAAATGTCCAAAAACAATGTTTCTCCTGCGCCTGGGCGCGCGTTCATGTTGCTAGTTAAAAAATAATCTTTAATTGAATTTCTCCCTAGTTCCAATTTTAAAAAACACCTTGTTCCAATAAATCTTTTTTTACTGTCCCATAATAAATTTTCTGATCTTCAGAACAGTGATAAAAAAAATTATATTTAAAGAATATCGGGAAGAATGTAGAGAATGCTTTTTCTGACGAAATGGGTGATAAAGTTAGTTTGTCGATATTAAAGGATAGTAGTAAATCCTTCTTTTAACTACGATGGAACTGACCTTCCTCTAGCCTTTCTTGAAAAGCTGATTATTTAGCTATGAAGATCGAGACTATAAGGGTTGAATTTTGCATAGGCAGTAAAGTTGAGAGTGGTATTATGACGCGCATTATATAGAGTATTTATTGAAGTATTCGATACTATCACTACTCACCTTGCTTGACCAGAAGGTCGAAAGGTTCAAATTCTATACGGCGCCGAGAAATGACAAGCGACGCTCTTAAAAGCGCTTCCCGGCGCCATATTATACTGAAATTTTCCCATGACCGTGAGACACTATTATACAATATTGGATAACGACTTGATACCTGATATGAAAATCGATAAATTATTTCGCATTATAAAGCAGGGTTCAGCTTTAAAAAAGTTTCTTTTAACTCTTTTCTTCAATAATAGAGAAAACCCTTCTTTGGAGCGATGATTAAATATTTTTATCATAAGAAAATTTTTTGCGATTTTACGGTATTAATTTGA
This sequence comes from Ganaspis brasiliensis, assembly GCA_037103525.1. Taxonomy (NCBI): domain Eukaryota; kingdom Metazoa; phylum Arthropoda; class Insecta; order Hymenoptera; family Figitidae; genus Ganaspis; species Ganaspis brasiliensis. The sequence continues at coordinate 964,409 of JAZKLR010000544.1, read as the reverse complement.
ATTTTTAGATAATTTAATTGTATAAACATATTCGATTAGTAATTTATTACAATTAACCGTTCTGAATTTTATTTTCAGTATTTGAAAATATTTATTTTCCAGCCATTTAAGTAAAGAGTCTTCTGCTCCAACTAATATTTCTATTCTAACCTCAAAATAAAAGGTGTTGTGATATTTTTTATTTACGAAAGTTATAATTAAAAATACAAACAGAGTTCCAAAAATTTTTATGAAAAAACTTTTTTTCAAAAGCTGCTAATTCTGTCCAAAAAAAAAGATACAAACGTTTTATATAAGGGTTTTGGAAAGGTGAAAAGTTTATCTTTAAGATAGCGTTAGCCGTTTTTTAATTCATTCCAAAAAATATATATTTTTTGTTGTTGAAAATGCTCTATTTTGGAAATATAAAAAAAAGTCAATCAAGAGATTCATTAAAAATATTGTGAATTTTTTTTCTGTAATATAGATAACATTTATTACCGACAAAGTTGATGGTTATAACACACGGAAAAAAATTAATATCAAAATTTGGCATGTAATATGAGATTCAAGCATAAATTATCTCTAAAATCAAAAGTAAGATGTAATTAATTCTTTAAAATAAAAATAAAGATTTATATCTGTTTAAAATATTAATAATATAAAGAACACATATTCTTATGCCAAAAAACAATATTAGAAATCTCTAATTCTGTAATATATGGAAAAAACGGCAAATGACTGATCCAGCCAATGTATCGCATCAACATTCACAACTATTATGATTATCATGTTCCTGCAGTTTCGAAATCGCCGAAACTTTTTTGCAGGGAAATATTTTCAATATAGCACATTATAAATAAAATTTAATTTATTATTGAAATTTATAGAGCAAAAATGAATTAATAGAATGTATGTGTTTTGAAATTTAAAAGAAATGGTACAACGTTTTGTTTATAACTAATCGAAAAAAATAATTATTAATGGAAAACAAATTTATTAATGAAAAAAGAAATTGATTTAAATTTAGTAAAATCTTCTTTAAATCCCACAAAATGAACATTTTTAAATATTATATTTCCGAATAATAAAATATGTTTTAGCATAACCTTTGTTATAGGTTTATAGGTTGTCAAATAAACATATCTTTAAATTAGAGATTTCACAAAAATGTCATTTTCTGATAAAACGTTTTGCAAAATGAAGCATGACTTATTATAAAAAGTTTGATTATAATGCTTAAATTAGATATATTTTTAACTCTCTGCAATTAAGAATTCAACTTATTTCAAGTTTTGTGATTAATTTTTTTCCGTGCATAAAGAAACGATAGAAATTGATTAGAAAAATTTTTATTCTTATAATTGACAAGGTTTAATAAAAATCGTTAAATTACATGTAACGAAAATTAATTCCGACTACAAATATATCATTTTTCAATATTATATCAATTTATTTGTTCGTAAGATATTGATTATTTTATAGAAATTTTCTTGGACAGTGGAAATTGAAATATATATTAAGATGATTTCGAAAGTCTATATTTACTCGTCATTAAAATTTAATACAATTCGTTCGATTCAGTCAATTAGTCACATAAAAACAAAAGATTTCATAATAAATCATACAAAGGGATGAACTCATCATCAACACACATGAGGCATTTTCGTTTCCCAATATTGCGAATATTAAATCAAATAAAAATTTTCCAGAAAAATCTATAATACAATTGAAGAAATGTGGAATTAGAACATTTTCGACATTCAGTCTATTCTCATGAGACACTTTTTGAATTGGGATGTTACCCTTATTACAAATATCACAAAACAGATACAGATTGTATGCTACTTACAATTATCCAAACGATTTTGTTATTTATCGCAATAAAAATCATGATAGCATTACATACGTCATGTAGACTTCTGTTCAGGATCGATGAATGAAGAGTTTATCCTTTTAGATAGACGCTCCAGATTCATATTCGGACAAAGTCATGACGATGCGTAGTGCAGCACCGGGAAGGAGTTGAGTATGCAAAATATGAGGAACAATATTTGAAAATTGGAACATATAGAGGACACCCTCCCCTATCAGAAAACCCATGTTGCCACCTAAAATTTTGGTGCGTTTAGCCGCCATTTTGTTTTAAAGTTTGAAATTTTGTTTTTCATTTATCTCATAAAATATCAATCCCACAAAATTTTTGTTAATACCTATTTTGTAGATAATATTGAGGTCTACAACTTTTATTGGAAACATTATTTTCTAAAGGCAATAATAAAAAAGTTATAAACAAAAAAGAGGTAAAAAATAGGAGATGAAAAATTTTAAATTTAATTAACTCCTTTATTTTTAATTTTAGATTAAAAACAGTTTAGAGGTAATTTGTAGAGTATTTTATACTGAGTAATTTGATTTGTTTCACTTTTCCATCCGTTTATTTTTGTAGATTTTACAGTAATGCAAAGGCGAGTACATTTGAAAACTAACGGCTTACGAAAGCCCTGCGTAACACAAGACTCTCACTACACAGTATAAGCAAAATTTTAAATTCAACTTTATTAAACAATTAAAATATGAGGAACGATTTTTGAAAATTGGAACAAATAGAGGGCACCCTCCTCTATCACAAAATCCATGTTGGCGCCTAAAATTTTTGTTTATAACTTTTTTATTATTGCTTTTAGAAAAAAATGTTTCGAATAAAAGTTGTAGATCTCATTATTATCTACAAAATAGGTGTAAAGAAAAATTTTGTGGAATTGATCTTTAATGAGATAAATTAAAAACAAAATTTCATACTTTAAAAAAAAAATGGCGGCCAAAAGCACCAAAATTTTAAACGCCAACATGAATTTTGTGATAGAGGAGGTTGCCCTCTATTTGTTCCAATTTTCAAAAATCGTTCCTCATATTTTAATTGTTTAATAAAGTTGAATTTAAAATTTTGCTTATACTGTGTAGTGAGAGTCTTGTGTTACGCAGGGCTTTCGTAAGCCGTTTGTTTTCAAATGTACTCGCCTTTGCATTACTGTAAAATCTACAAAAATAAACGGATGGAAAAGTAAAACAAATCAAATTACTCGGTATAAAATACTCTACAAATTACCTCTGAACTGTTTTTAATCTAAAATTAAAAATAAAGGAGTTAATTAAATTTAAAATTTTTTATCTCCTATTTTTTACCTCTTTTTTGTTTATAACTTTTTTATTATTGCCTTTAGAAAAAAATGTTTCCAATAAAAGTTGTAGACCTCAATATTATCTACAAAATAGGTATGAACAAAAATTTTGTGGGATTGATATTTTATGAGATAAATGAAAAACAAAATTTCAAACTTTAAAACAAAATGGCGGCTAAACGCACCAAAATTTTAGGTGGCAACATGGGTTTTCTGATAGGGGAGGGTGTCCTCTATTTGTTCCAATTTTCAAATGTTCTCAAGGATTAAAGAACATATGTGACCCTCCAGGGTGAAAGGGACCTTAGCTGCAAAACATTGGATTTTGATTTTTTATTATGAATCGATAAAATTTGAGTTACTCTTTCACATACAGAAATCAAAACTTGTTTATGTCTATTATTTTGTGTGTTATTTATTTATTTTTTTGTGTTATTACACACAAATTTCTGCAGAATTTTCCTTATTATGTGTTCAAAACCTGGCACAATCTCCTGTACATTAGTCACTACTTTTCGTATCTTTTAGAATTTACACGTCTAAATATTTGAATTTCTCAACGAAAATGCTCTCGACCCAAAGAACGATTCATATATATTAATTACAGGTTTGTCCCCACTCATCCATGTCCCACTCTTATATTTCGACTTTTACATTTTTCATCACCATTTCCTTACATACAAAAAGAATAGTATATTTCGTAACATGCGTGACAAGCAGTCGTTTCTGAAACGAGAGCAATGTTTTTGCAACGAGTGAAACGAGTTGCAAAAATTGCGCGAGTTTCAAAATGACTGCTTTGTTCACGCAGTTACGAACGATACTTTTCATAACAAAGTCATAAAAGGCGTGATTCGGTTCTCTGTATAGATAACCAGAAAGTTGCAGAATTAAGAATGATTCACTATGTCACGTCAGAGTGTACACAAATACAATCCAAATTGAATGTCTCACACTTTTTAACTTGTCAACACGCCGCGCTAGTGATACGGTCAGGTTAGATTTTGAAGCGGTACTACTCACGCTAAATATATCGACTCTGTTCTGTTGGTCAAACAGTGCGTGCAAGAAAAGTAGAAAAGTGGGGGACATGCGATTTGGACTGTATTTGTTTGCACTCTGACGTCACATAGTGAATCGTTCTTAAATCTGCAACTTTCTGGTTATCTACAGAGAACCGAATCACGCCATTTTTAAGACTGCGTTATGAAAAATGAATTTCAGTTTGCGCAATTGCAGCAAATCTTTGCAATATGCTCCCTGCAGATTGGCTCAGAGTCATCTAAAGAGACAGCTTCCTTGTCAATGGCGTCGCTGTCATTATCAGTTGCTCCTTCCTCATTCGCTTCCTAATCCTAAATCGTTCCCTCCTTTCAGGTCACTAAGAAAAATTTTTCCCCAACCTAAGAAACAGATTTTTTTTTCTTTAAAAGTATGGGAATAAATCTAAGTTTGTAATTAACAGGTCATAAAATCTTCATTCGACATTTTAATAATTCAAATAAATTTCACATTTTCCAAGCTGGAAACATAAAGTAAAACTGAGAAGACACTTGCCGGGAATACGGCAAAACTCGTGGGATGTGGAGGCTAGTGAGAGCAGATCTTGGCAAAACGGTGAGAGAAGAAAAAGATGAGAGAGAAGGGAATGGATAGGAAGAGGGATAGGAGGATGTAGAGACCCGGTCGTAGTTCAGCCTGTGGCCCATCAGATAGCACTCTAGGCCAGAGAGGGTGAGGAGAGGAGCCTGATGGGACGAGGATCGAAGAAGGGACATGATCAGGTGAAAGAGAGACGGAGTGGGAACGGGTTAGAGAATGAAAGAGAGAGGGTTGTAGTGGTTGTTGAAAGAGGTGCATTGTTTGCCAAGCGTAGCCGATAATTCAGTAATGAACGTAACCGACGCGCGCCTGCGTCCAGGGCTATAATTACCGATACCACGTCGGATAGCGGATCCCTTAACTTCGGTCCCGAAGCAGCTAACAGCGAGCCGAGGCCAAGTTACCACGCCACATCTTAGAATGGGCAGCTCTAAATTAATAAATCAATAGGTCCAGCTTATCCGATCTGCGAGTGGGTGGAGTTTGTTTGTTTAAGAGCAGGATTTATTAATTTTTCACTGGGTGGTATACCCTTACTTGGCCACCATACGCCTTCTCAAACCCTCTACCCCCTTTACTTCATTTTTTCATCTTGTCTATTACAGTGTCCTCGCTAATTTATATACCTAATTTTTACACTTTTCGTTTGAATTTGCTTAACGTGCCTAATTCCACGTTCTTTCTGACCGTATCAACGTCAAACCTACGGCGTCCTGTCGCTCAACCGCAATGATCACAGGGGTGGATCCTCCCGAGTACTGTTCATGTATCCGCCTGTTAATTAAAAAAAGTTCAGATCCTCTTTCGACACTTAAAACACAAAATTGAAAGAAATATCAAATTGCGGAAATAATTAATACGTCGAGGATATGGGAAAGGTTCGTTTTCCGTAGTAAATCAAATTGAGGAAAATATCTGGCTTCTAATAGAAATAGCGTGTGCAGATGCGATCGATGACCGACAGATGAATAAATCGTGCGGGAAATTAGAATGCATGCATTGGTTTTGGAGTGGCATAATTTGAATGCAATCGATTCGCGGTTCAATCGATCCACCGGGTCCAATGACCACTTATATCGGGAAAGATACGCGCTTCTGCGGTAAAGCGGCATTTCTTGCAGGACGACTCGAACATATCTCCCTAGTAATTCTCGTCGTTCCGTTCGAATTCTCGCGATTTCCTTACCTCACTCCTGAGATAAGCGATCCTTATTGTCGGAAATACATTCACATATCTCGCTTGAAAATACCATTCTCCTCTTCCAACGCGGAAATGTGGGCTACTACAGTTATTGACAAGCTTGTTTATCGATTCCACGACCCTTAATAGTCGATTGTGCCACAACACTTCCTAAAGAAACTCGAACCTTTCGTTTTAATTTATCAAGCTCCTTTTATGAAATCTAATCTCATTTACATTATCTGTCCTCAATTCATTTTAATTACTCTTACTGCCGATTTTATCGCTTTTAAATTATGTAGGCAGGATGTTGAACTTTGCTTAATATATAGGAAATATTCAGAATGAGTGAATTTAATAGCGGTCGATTTAATTAGAGGCAGTGAGGTAAAAATTCGGTCAAATTGGAATTCCAAACAAAAGGTACATCTATTTATTTTCAACTATCTATTCACTTTTTAGATTTTTCTCTTTATGACTAAGTAATTGTTTAAAATGTATATTATCATATGTACTGTGACGAGGTAAAATGTTACATCGCACAATGTTTTCAAATTAATTTTAAAAACATTAATAAACACCAGTCTGGAATCATTTTTGTTTTGACTGTTGTACAGTCGGGTGTAAGCTTGTCGACTTGTGCCTTATTATTTTGAGCCTGCACTCTGAAATCAGAGAAAGTTATCATTTAATTTATTTTTCAATTGTTTATTTAATTTAATCTTGTAAGTAATTCGTTAGTTTTGATTAAATCTCAATTCTAGGTTAATTGATATTGAATCTAAAAATTAGTTAATTTATTTCAATTATTTAATTATTAATTAATTTTACCTGCCAACTTACCAACCCGGAATTGTTGTTATTGATGACAGCAACAATTATTAATTACAAAAATCTTTATTTTTGCACGAACCTGATTCGCATGGATGTGAGTCCCTTCTGACAAGAGTGCCAGTACCAGAAGACAATGTTGACGGTGATTGTTTTCATCTGTCAAAACAAAGTCGCAGACGACTGAGATGCAGGGGTGGGCGGACGTGGCCGCCACTTTGCCGCGCGACAGAGTTCGGTCGCTCGCGGTTGCTACGCAACGGCAACGGATCTCGGCGTAACTCTGAACTTGGAACAATTGTGTCCCTGCCTTGTCGCGCGAAGGGTTGATTGTTTATGGACAATTGTGGTTTGACGACGACGCGTTCAGTCTATCGTCATTTCAGTTCTGTAAAATTTCGAGTCAGTGTTCAGTGCGCGTCTATTGTAATGGCCGTGCCATGCGGCCGACTATTTTTGTAATCCTTTCGATATATTATTTACTCTATAATTTATTTAATCCTTTGATTCAAAGAATAAATGATAAATAAGCATCTGAATCAAAAATTTTAAATAAATCTCAAATTAACTTGAAATATCTAAACACGCCAATTAAATCGCAACAAAAAATATCAATCGCAGACAGTTGGAGATAAAGGCTGGAAAAAGAAGCGAATTTTTTTGCGACCTTGGCGAAATTGTTAATGGGTATGATGGTAACGATCCGTGGTGAATCAGTAAAGGTGGTTTTGTCTTCACTTTGATAAAAAGTCAGATGAAAAAGTATATAAGAGATGAAGGGGTGGACGAGTTCGGAAAGACTCCTTCACCAGTCTTCTTTATAGATGATTACTCTCCACCTTTGGAGTGAATAGCTCTATGCGCCAATTAGGCTCTATTGAAAGAAGCTGCAAGGTGGCCTTTCTAGAAGAAACCGACTGCCCGTTAAATCCAGATTAGGAGCGAAGCGAATGACACGATAAAATCGCGGCACTTCAATCCGGAAATGTTTAATTTAGATGTCACCGCTCTTCTTTGAGAGGATCTCTTTATTAACGCATCTGCAAAGTGGTCCGGATCTGCGATTTACCGTTCGAAACAGTTTTATCGGAAATTTAGTTTATGGAACTGTATTCAGAGTAAAAGTATGGAAATAGCTATAAATAGTTCAAATTATTTAACCTTGAAAAGAGAATTATATAATTTCACAGAATAATTTTTGTCAATTTTAAAAAGCGACTGAATTAAACTTTTTTCAATAATATCTTTGGACAGATTTTGTACAAAATTTTCTAGTTTCTTAAAAAAAGTATTATACGTTTGAAGTTAACCGGAACGTTTGTTCTTTTTAGAATAAAATAAATTATTTAATTTAACCCTACTATCTTACTTGCAGGACCTCTGATTCTAGGCCAAACATATCCAGAATTTTCTGTTATTAAGTTTATTAGAAGCAGTACAAAACAGTTGCAAAAATCCATTCTGTTGTTTTATTGCTTGTTCTTCTTTGGAATTTAAGGAACTGATTTTTAAATCTGCTTGTAGGTGTTTCTGGCTTTGTATGAATTTTAAATTCATTGCTTTGTTATCTAATATAACGAAGAATAAATATGTATAAGTTAATCAATTTTAAACCCGCTTTGAACTAACTAAATCAATCAGTTTGTACTTCAAATTAAAACAAAAACTTCACTTAAAATCGTATAAAAAAATGATAGGTGTGTCCATATATATATATATATATATATATATATACAATTTTTAATAGACTTGGTAATTCGAAAACAATTTTACGAATTCAAATAAAATATTGTATTATTATTTTTGCTATTAAAATCTAAAATTGTTTTGTGTCAGAACGCAAGACGAAATTAAACTGATTTTCTATTTTTTTCATGTTCATGTCATAAAATATTTTAACATATGAGTCATTCTTTGACATATATAATTTCTTTCTGGGAAATAAAAAGTTTTATCATTTTTTATTTCAAACCTGTTTTAGTTATAAGAAAGAGATAAAAGGGAAAAATATTAATTAAAATCTGAGGTATGCCAGATATGCCAGTTACCTTAATTTAACACATTAAAATACACTTAAAAGTTAAAATGTAATTTTTCAATTATATATTTCTTAACATTTAGAGATCTTTCGTCAGTTAAAAAGCAAAATTTTTAAAGTTTACTTTGAGATATATTTTGATATTGGTATAATTTTATATTTGCGTATATTACACATGTTTTTAATATAATATAGGCGCCGTTCACTTTCAGCGTCAATCACTGTATTAATCCTAATATTTTTTAAAGATAGTATATAAATTCAAAAATTTATAAATTTATAGGTTAAACATTTTTAAATGAACTATAATATCTCTTAAAATATATTTCTAGTATAAAAATGAAGAAAACATGGGATGTATTAATTTTTAATTTTAAAGTAATCAATGCCGAACACTTCCTATATATGGATAATTATTTGTGTTTATATATAATATATAAACATTTATTTACAAGACACAATTTTTCTAACTGCATAAAAAGGTTTTATAAGAACAACACAGAGTTTTCTCTACACGTACCCTTTCTCTCTAACCAAAAATTTAAGAAGTTGGAACATTTCAACTGTGCTATTAGGTGGATTAATATTTTTAATGAAAAAGCTTTATGAGCAGTTAGTGAATTATATATTTCATTGAGATTTATATACAATTTTTGAGAATTTTTATAAATAGACAATTATATAATGTAATTATATAATACAATATAATTTATAAAAATTTTTTCGTAGACGAGCACAATTTAACAGAGGATATTTATAAATAGAGATAGAGGAAATTTGTAAAATATTTTTTCAATTTTTAAAGACATTCATATAGTTTACAGTTCTTCATTATAGCACTGGCATATCTCCGGCAAATATATACAGTTAAAGAAACTTTAAATCCATCTAAACAATGATCTGTAAAATTTTAATCTCAATTAATTTCAGTTTTTAAAAAAATAAATTTAGTTTCAGATCCACTCCAAACAAAATTACAAGTCAAAGATTAGTTCCGTGTTAACTCGAAAAAACAATAATAAAATACTTAAATTTAAAATCGACTGAATCTACAACTTACCCTGTGCCAGTCTTAAAGATCCGTAAAAACGGCCCTCTATGGAAGGCATATGTCTCTCAGCAGTGCATTTTTCTGTAATATTCAACAAAAATGAAATCACTTTGAATTACCTTCATATTTATTTTTTCTTTCTAAATTAGGTTAATTTAAACTTACTTTCAATATCTTCTACGGATTGAATATCTTTTGTCTTAAAAATAATTCCATTATCACCAGGGCAAATAATTACTGTAAAATTTAACAAAAATAAAATCCAAATTATATTTTAACTTTTTTAATTAGAAGAAAAAAGACAATTAATTAACTTAAAAATACATTTCGTACCTGTAGGTAAAACATTTCCGGAACTTCCTATTAGTAAGTTTAATACAAGTAGTACAAAAAAGCACCAGAAATACATTATTCTTTTTTTTTTTTTGAAGTGTAAAATTTTTAGATTGTAAATGTTGTTCACTCTGTTAGAATTTTAAATTCACTTTTCTGTTACCTATTTAAGAATTTTTAGTCAGTTGTTTGAAATATTTTTGCCACGTATTTTCTGTAAAACTAGAGTTTCTCTTGTGAATATATTTTAAAAAAAATTTTTTTTAAGCGTGACAGCTACCGTTTTTATATTTTAACACACGAGGCGATTCACGAACGGATAAGAGTTCGTGGCTAGCATCAAACAATTTCCTAACCAATAATAATGTGTTTTTTTATACGACACGATAAAAAAAAATGTTACAAGATATGCGTACACGATGAAAAATGAGATTATTAAAATAAAACATACCTGCAGTTTTGTCTCATTCTTGCAGCAAGTTCTTTTTTTATTCTAAAAATTTGGAATTGCTGCAGGCACAAAATCGTTTGCTAACTCGTGTTGCTATTACAACAAATTCAATAGTTGTTATATAGAAAATGTATATATTATATATAATAAAACCAATTTTTTTAATCAGCAAAGCATAATTTTAAAAGTTTTTAATTTAATTCTGTTCTGTGGGCAAGCCGCTCTTTTTCTCTGTCTACAGGGTGAAGCTCGAATCGTTAATGAGAGTTCTCGCTTCCTTTTGTCAGATAGAGCTTGATGTGATTGAGCAGCTCAGTTCCCTTTTCGTCTTCTTACAGTCTACATCGAGCGGATTTTCAAGTGCATTTCCTGACGGTTTCTTTACTGGTTCTCTAAATTGTGATTATAACGAGTGAACAAATGTGACGTATTCTTAATTTGTCATAAGAACAAACTATCTTTCGTGAAATACAAAAGTGCTGTGAGTTTTTGTGAAAAATAAATAAGTTTTAAACACTTCTAAGAGTAATTAATTAAATAAAAAAAATCACATTGAATAAAACTATATTATTTAAAAATTAATGAAATATTGAGATATTAATTAATTTATAATTCGAGCTCTTAAACTTTAAAAATATAGATCGTTTCCTAAAAATTAATAGGAATAAAATTTTTCCTTTTTTATATTTTCAAAATATATACGTTAACAAGTTCATTAAGGTATTAGTCGCGTAAAATGATTTTCGTCAGATTTTTTTAAAACTTTGTATCTGTATTCATGAGGTATTTATCTATGAAATGAGATCTATCTGATTAACTTTGAGCACTTTTGAGCTTCAAAATATTAATGCAAAGTTTATACCTTTTACGTGCAATAGCACTAAATGCATTGTAAAAAATGTCTCTTATATTCATTTATAAAAAAACAAGTCGTCAGATTTTCAAATAAAACTACTAAGTTACACATTGAGATAAAATAAGTCCTTTAAAAAAAATTACCTTTATTGACCACGCCGTATAAAAAATACAATAATTTAAAAATTCATAATTTTTCATTCTCACGTGGTTTCATTGAAAAATGTCGAAAACGTGTGAGCAATACATCACGATAACTTATAGTACCTGACTCAAAATCGTGAAAATTACATATATTACATTAGAAGAGGCCACAAGGAAGCAAGTGAGTTGATATAAAAGTTTATTTATTGTTCTTTTTATTTTGCGGGAGTTTTGCGGGAGCATTTACGCGACTAATACCTTAATTTAATAAAATTTTAAATAATTATAACTAATAATTTTATTATATAAATAAAAATTAAAATATTTAAAATTACAGCTGAAAATCTTTTCCGAATTAATATTATTAATTTATCATACCGAATTCCAGGGAATCTCCCTCGAAATAAAATAATAATAATTATAATAAATATTCTTTTTAATATAAAAGAATAAATTAATATTTATCCTTATATAAACTATTACTAATAAAACTCTTACTAATATAATTATTCCATACTCAGCTATAAAAATTAAAACGATACCCCCCCCCCTTATATATTCTGTATTAAATCCGGATACTAACTCTGATTCCCCCTCAGCTAAATCAAAAGGGGTACGATTCAATTCAGCAATAATCCTAATAAAAAATATTAATATAATTGGATATAAATATATATAATTATAAATAAATATTCTTGACATTTTATTAAATATATAAAATTAAATCTTTCAATTAATATTATTCTCCTTAAAATAATTAAAATTAATCTAACCTCATAAGAAACAGATTGTGCAATAGCTCGAATTCTTCCTAATATAGAATAAATAGATCTTGATGCCCAAACTCTTATTATTATTATATAAACCCCTATTCTTAAAAAACATAAAAAAATTAAAAATCTTAAATCTACATAAATTAATGTATAATATTTTGGAAATTCTAACCATATTATTAATATTAAGACTATCCTTATAATTGGGCTAATAAAATAAAACAAATAATTTAAATTTTATATTAAAAAAAATGCCTTCCTTAATAATCTAATTGCATCCTTAAAAGATTGAAACACTCCCTTAATTAAAATTTTATTTAGACCTTTACGAATTTGAATATACCCTAAAAGTTTTCGTCCTAATAAAGTTAAAAAAAACCAACCTAACTAAAACTATAATAATTATAACTTAAATTTATTACTAAAATATTTAAACCATTAATCTTCTATTATATTAATACGATACCGAAAAAACTTCGTTCATCGTCGTACAGACTTCAAAGTTCACCTACTTTTTCCAATAGGTTACTTACAAAAATGTTCATTTCACCATGTTATTATAGTTTGTAACAATGCGCACTGGCACTATTCGTGTCAAACATGTTAAACTGAACATTTTTTTATGAACAACATATTGTTGCACATGCGCAGTAGTGCACCACAGCTGTGTAAACGTGCGCACTACTAAACAAACATTTCACATGCGCAGTTGTTTTGTATTGCTGTTACACATGCGCAATCATGCACAGTCATAGTCACACATGTGCTCTAATTAAATTCAAAAATTACGCATGCGCAGTGCTGTACTTCACCAGATAATTAAATTTTCACTACATATAGCATACTTTTTTTAATAAGTGCGCAGTAAATTCCGTCTTATTATTGCGCATGCGTAACACGGTAACATGATATCTGCACATGCGCAAAGGTACTTTTATTTAAAAAATTTGTTAAAATTGTTTTCTTTTCATTATTATTGTAATTAATGACCCATAATAGAAAAGAATATTCAAAATTCAATTTAAATATTGGAATTCAAGAAATTTAATAGAAAAATTTATATTATTGAACATAAAAAATAATAAAAACATTAAAAGTGTATTTAATTTTATTAATTTTAATCTTTTTTTCTTTAAAATGTTTATAAAATGTAACAAATTTTGATCTGAAAGTTTTCAATTTTTCATACTTTTAAAAACCATTTTCTAGGGGTACCGGGGGGGGGGGGGTAATAAATATTTAACATACTGTCAGAAAATCTTCCATATAATTAGTGTTTAAAAAAGTTTTGTAAAAATTTACTTATTTATTGAGAATAACTAGTTTGAAAGTTCTCCCAATATTCATAAAATTGTACGTGGTAATCTTCTATTATATTAATACGATACCGAAAAAACTTCGTTCATCGTCGTACAGACTTCAAAGTTCACCTACTTTTTCCAATAGGTTACTTACAAAAATGTTCATTTCACCATGTTATTATAGTTTGTAACAATGCGCACTGGCACTATTCGTGTCAAACATGTTAAACTGAACATTTTTTTATGAACAACATATTGTTGCACATGCGCAGTAGTGCACCACAGCTGTGTAAACGTGCGCACTACTAAACAAACATTTCACATGCGCAGTTGTTTTGTATTGCTGTTACACATGCGCAATCATGCACAGTCATAGTCACACATGTGCTCTAATTAAATTCAAAAATTACGCATGCGCAGTGCTGTACTTCACCAGATAATTAAATTTTCACTACATATAGCATACTTTTTTTAATAAGTGCGCAGTAAATTCCGTCTTATTATTGCGCATGCGTAACACGGTAACATGATATCTGCACATGCGCAAAGGTACTTTTATTTAAAAAATTTGTTAAAATTGTTTTCTTTTCATTATTATTGTAATTAATGACCCATAATAGAAAAGAATATTCAAAATTCAATTTAAATATTGGAATTCAAGAAATTTAATAGAAAAATTTATATTATTGAACATAAAAAATAATAAAAACATTAAAAGTGTATTTAATTTTATTAATTTTAATCTTTTTTTCTTTAAAATGTTTATAAAATGTAACAAATTTTGATCTGAAAGTTTTCAATTTTTCATACTTTTAAAAACCATTTTCTAGGGGTACCGGGGGGGGGGGGGTAATAAATATTTAACATACTGTCAGAAAATCTTCCATATAATTAGTGTTTAAAAAAGTTTTGTAAAAATTTACTTATTTATTGAGAATAACTAGTTTGAAAGTTCTCCCAATATTCATAAAATTGTACGTGGTAATCTTCTATTATATTAATACGATACCGAAAAAACTTCGTTCATCGTCGTACAGACTTCAAAGTTCACCTACTTTTTCCAATAGGTTACTTACAAAAATGTTCATTTCACCATGTTATTATAGTTTGTAACAATGCGCACTGGCACTATTCGTGTCAAACATGTTAAACTGAACATTTTTTTATGAACAACATATTGTTGCACATGCGCAGTAGTGCACCACAGCTGTGTAAACGTGCGCACTACTAAACAAACATTTCACATGCGCAGTTGTTTTGTATTGCTGTTACACATGCGCAATCATGCACAGTCATAGTCACACATGTGCTCTAATTAAATTCAAAAATTACGCATGCGCAGTGCTGTACTTCACCAGATAATTAAATTTTCACTACATATAGCATACTTTTTTTAATAAGTGCGCAGTAAATTCCGTCTTATTATTGCGCATGCGTAACACGGTAACATGATATCTGCACATGCGCAAAGGTACTTTTATTTAAAAAATTTGTTAAAATTGTTTTCTTTTCATTATTATTGTAATTAATGACCCATAATAGAAAAGAATATTCAAAATTCAATTTAAATATTGGAATTCAAGAAATTTAATAGAAAAATTTATATTATTGAACATAAAAAATAATAAAAACATTAAAAGTGTATTTAATTTTATTAATTTTAATCTTTTTTTCTTTAAAATGTTTATAAAATGTAACAAATTTTGATCTGAAAGTTTTCAATTTTTCATACTTTTAAAAACCATTTTCTAGGGGTACCGGGGGGGGGGGGGTAATAAATATTTAACATACTGTCAGAAAATCTTCCATATAATTAGTGTTTAAAAAAGTTTTGTAAAAATTTACTTATTTATTGAGAATAACTAGTTTGAAAGTTCTCCCAATATTCATAAAATTGTACGTGGTAATCTTCTATTATATTAATACGATACCGAAAAAACTTCGTTCATCGTCGTACAGACTTCAAAGTTCACCTACTTTTTCCAATAGGTTACTTACAAAAATGTTCATTTCACCATGTTATTATAGTTTGTAACAATGCGCACTGGCACTATTCGTGTCAAACATGTTAAACTGAACATTTTTTTATGAACAACATATTGTTGCACATGCGCAGTAGTGCACCACAGCTGTGTAAACGTGCGCACTACTAAACAAACATTTCACATGCGCAGTTGTTTTGTATTGCTGTTACACATGCGCAATCATGCACAGTCATAGTCACACATGTGCTCTAATTAAATTCAAAAATTACGCATGCGCAGTGCTGTACTTCACCAGATAATTAAATTTTCACTACATATAGCATACTTTTTTTAATAAGTGCGCAGTAAATTCCGTCTTATTATTGCGCATGCGTAACACGGTAACATAATAACTGCACATGCGCAAAGGTGCTTTTTTTTTTTTTTTTTTTTTTTTTTTTTTTTTTTTTTTTAATTCCAACGAAAATTAAAATTTCGTTTTTCTCCACTTGTAAAATGTTGTGCGTACAATTTAGTCTCTAAAATTATATGTTTTAAACATTGCATTAAACTTTTTTGCTAACATGTTTTTTAATGTCAATTCATGTGGAAATTGCTAAACAATCATTATTTGTTACGATTTTTACCACTGCGCATACCTAACGTTTGTAGAAAGCTACTGCGCATGTGTAATGTTTGTAAAAAACTACTGCGCATGTGTTAAATCGACAAAAACCTACGCGCAATTTTTTCATTTGTTTTTTAAGAATAATTTTTTATTTTGTATCCTACTTTAAGTATATTTTTCTTACATTTTGAAATAATTAGTTTTTCGAAATAATTTAAATGACAATGTGTCGATTTAGACTATTTTTGGATAAATGAAAATTTTAACGATCACAAAGCTTTTTCTATGTGGAAACAAACATTATTCCAATATAGAAACATAACGGAAATAAACTCAGATTCGAAAATTTAATTTAAAAAAAAATGTAGATCCATTAAGATTTTTTATATTTTTTCTGTGATCATTTACAAAAATAGTTTAGATTATCAAGCTTCAAATTTTGCAATAATAATATAATAGAACTCATACTCAACTAGTACCTATAATCGATCAGTGATAATTCAATTAGACAACATTAATTAATAGCTTCATAATATTGATGTAAATAATACATTACATATTACAAGATTTATTTTTTCCAATATAATAATAATAAAACATAACAATAAAAATTATTGAAATATAAAAAATTTGTAAAAAAAATATTAAACATTCAATTAACAATAAGTTTACTAATATTTTATGAAATGTCCACATCAATAAACAATTAAATTAATATTAATGACCGAGCGAGCGTCAGCGAGCGAGGTTCATTACGCTAGTAAATATAAATTTAAATTCCAATTTTAATAAAAATATTTATAATTTCATTTATGAAACTTAAATTCATTGCACTGATCTGTCATATTAAAATAATTTATAAAAATAATTTTATTCTTTTATCTTTGAAAATTAATAGTCTTTATTTAACTTAAAATTATTAATCTTTAAGGATAAGTTAATTATTAAACTTTTAGACTCATAATCTAATAATAGACCTTATAATCTTCTTTAAATTTATAATTTTAAACATTTAATTAAACTCAATAAATAAATGTTGAATATTATTAATATAATAAAAAATTATATTTAATTAATTCCTAAAATTAATTCTTACTTTTTGTAGTAGAAAAAACTGACAAATAATTTAATTTCATCTTAAAAAAAGTTTTTTCTAAATTACTCAAAAGACGTATCTTGTTATTAATGTTCTTAAAAGTAATACAAAATAACACCAAAAATGTATTGTAAGGATTTCCTTGAAATGTGAGAAACTGATTTTTGAATCTCTTTTATTTAAGATAGAACATATATATATATATTATATATATATATATAAATGAAATTATAATTAATTATTATTATATGTATAACGTTTTTCAGTATAGGTAAATATTTTGAATTAACTTTTAAATACAAAATATCTCACTTGTAACTTAGTCTGTTAAATTAAATTATGGTAATCAAAATTTGCGCTTCAGAACTATTGGCTTTAATAATTCTTAGCCTATATATATTTTATTGAGATTTATACAATGTTTGAAAAATCTTTTGTAAAATTAAATTCTTACAGATTTGTTATAAACACATTACAACACATAATTTATAACATTCCTTGAAAAGTTTTTTTTAACTGCTTAAAGGCATTTATATACTTCACAGTTAACGAAATGATCAATTATGAATTTTCTACATGGCTCTGTACCTTTATATATTTTATATCCTTCAGTGCAATACTCTGTAAAAAGCAAGTCTCGGTCAATTTTAGTTTTTGAATTAATAAATATATAGGGGTGATGGGAGCAAGATGGGTACCTGCTTTAATTTAGAATCTAGTTAACCAATCATCATCATTTTTTGTATAACATAGCACCGTTACAATAGTTTTTGATTGACCAAATCACTGATTGATTAAACCGAGTTTTTTATTTTTTACGTATGCAAAAAACTGGTTCTGACGATTTTCTTGTCATTTTTGCATTCTACTTAGAACGTGTTTGTAATGTTAATAACAACATTTTATATACCATATAATTTTATTCACGTTTGAGGTTAGTTTTGTAATTTAATTTTACGTGAAAAAATTAAAATTTCACATTAAACTGGTTTTTTAGTTTATTTTATAAGATCAATAAAGGTGCTTGCGGTAGGCAAAAATAGATTGATTTTTATACTACCCCATCTTGCCCTCAAGGTTTGTTCACTCTTCACAAATGTGAAAGTCTTAATTTATTACTAAAAACTAAAGTATAACAAACTGAAATTAGTTTAAGATAAACTTGGAACACAATTTTAAATTTTAAATTAGTACCTGGATCAATCTGCTACTTACTCTTTGCGTTTTCTAAGTGAGAAAAAGAACTTGAGTACATAAAAGGATTTAACTCAGAGCATCTTTCTGTAATATTTAGCAAAATTAAAATCACATTAAAGTACCTATATCCTTAATTGTTCACTCTTAATTAGGTTAATTTAAACTTACTATTAGCTTCTTCTAATGATAGAAAAGCGTCTTTCTCAATAGAAATTTTGGACCCGTCAGGGCATATGAATACTGTAAAATTCAACAAAAATAAAATCGGAACTAACAATAAAAAACATTTAACATAACATAAAATCATATTCTAACTTTTCATCTTAAGAACATGGGATGCAGAATAACGTCACGGGTATAAGCGAAATTTGTCCGTAAACTTCCTCTTAAAATACTTAATATTTTGACACCAAACTTTGTGGAATTACTTGAAATATCATTAAGATCATTTTCGGAAAATTAAAAAAGTTAATTTTACGGAAAAATTTACACAAAATTGGATTGGAGAGACCTTTCTAATTATATTTTAAATTATTCTATAAAGTTTTGTGTCAAAATATTGATTATTTTAAGAGAAAGTTTACGAACTCATTTTCCCTATAGTAGTACCGTCCTTCTAAATCACATAACTCTAAAAGAATATTGACAATTATTTAATTTAACCTTACTTAAAGAACCTCTGCTTTTAGGCAAAACATATCCACAATTTCCTGTTATTTGGCTTATTAGAAGCAGTATAAAACAATGCCAAAAATGCATTCTGCTCTTTTATTGCTTGTTATTCTTTATAATTTAAGAAACTGATTTTTAAATCTGCTTAGAGGTGTTTCTGGCTTTATATGAATTTTAAATTCATTGCCATGTTACCTGATAAAAATAAGAATAAATGAATAATATGAATAGAAAATATAATACCTTAAAAATAAGCTCTAAACAGCATTATAGTTAATCAATTCTAAACCGCCATGGAATTTACTAAATGAATCAGATTATGCCTTAAATTATAACAAAATTTCCACTTGAGATTGAATAAAAGAAAGAGTAAAATATTCTTTTCACAAAAGTGTTATCTTGAGTCTTTGATTAAACTAAATTTTTTCTATGAATCGTGTTTACATTAAACACGAAAAAATACTGCAAACATAATTTTATGTTTTTGTGTGTGTGTATACATATATATATATATATATATATAAAATTTTGTAATAGGCTTGATAATTCGAAACCAATTTGACGAGTTTTAATAAAATACTGTATTATTATTTTTTTTGTTAAAATCAGAAATTTAATTCGTGTCAGAAGGTAAAAGACGAAATAAAACTGCGTTTTAGTTTATTATTAGGATTATCGTCATTAGAAAGGTCTATTTGGTCCAAGTTTAATTGAATTTTGCCTTAAAATTAATTTTTCAGTAAATTTTACTAGAGAATTCCAAAAAATGTATTTTAAGACAAAATCTAATCAATTTCGTGTCAAGCAGAGTAATGAGATTTTAGGTTTTTAGTTATTCCAAAATATATTTTAACACTAAATAAACCAGTATAACTGTTAAAAAATGTTTAGCCTGGTCGATTGTAGAAACGCGCAAAACAACAGAAATTTTTTATTCCTCAGAACAACTTACGGTAATTGTATAAACGTTTATAGTTATAAGGGGAACTTACTTGCATTTTTAAACGGTTGGTTTAACAATGCTTAATGTGTCCTAAAATTTTTAATAGACTTTTAAAATTTATATTACGTTGAGTTTTTCCCGGTTTTTTGCCAAGCCTCTCTCTTTCTCTACACTGTAAAAATTTTTCGAAATATATCGCACATAAAAGTAAGAAAATTTTCGAAAATGGGTACGAAATACCATTTTTCCCAAGAAGTTTCGAAATTTTTCGACTTATTTAGAAAAATTTCGAAAAAGTATCGAAATTTTTCGAAAAATATATAGGGTTTTAAATTTATCAAAGAAAAAAGAAATTTTTCTAAATGATGTTGGAAATGTTCGAAATGGTTTAAAATAAAATTCGAAAGAAATTCGAAATTTTTCGAAAAATATATAGGACATGAAATTTCTGTAACGGGTAAGAAATTTTTCTAAACAATCTTAGAAAAGTCTCAAAATGTTTCGAAAAATATATAGGATTTTAAATTTTTCAAAGAAAAAAGAAATTTTTCTAAACAATGTTAGAAATTGTTCGAAATGATTTACAATAAAATTCTAAAGAAATTTGACATTTTTCGAAAAATATATAGGGCTTGGAATTTCTGTAACAGGTAAGACGTTTCTCTAAACGATGTTAAAATATGTTTGAAATTTTTCACTAGTTCCTAGCTACATATTTTGGCAATAGTTTTTTAGTGAAGCGGAGTTATTTCTTTGTATTATCAAGAGTACAACTAAAGAGATGCTTAAAACAGGTAAGTTTTCCATTTCTTTTATTGAATTAGCTACAATTTTTTAAATTTAGATTATTATAAAACTTTTATGTAATTTTAAAACCGTCTTATTCCGATAGCTTAGAAATTATCTTTTAACTTTTAAAACTTGAAATATATATCTGCATTTTTATAACTTTCTGTATAGATGTTTAATTAAATTAATGCAACTGATAATGCGCTTCATAAAAATTATGAATAAAAATATTTCTGTATATATTTTCATTGACATCATCACAAAAATGTTTCCCGAGGTCTCAAAAATCTTGACCCCTTCAACAATGCACCCCCACAAACAAGTTTTTTTTCCTATCGAGACAACTCGCTTTGTCCTTTTACGACTTTCAACATGTGTTTCATCTCAACTGTCACTGTCCTGGTAAATTTCCTCAGTTTTCGTTAAATTTTGCTTCAGTCAAGACGTACTAAAAACGCTCATTCGAAGCTAAAAATTAAATTATACTGACAATTTGTTCTTCGGTTTTCAATATAAAAACTATAAAAACGCTTGTGAAAGTGCCATATAGACTGCTAAACTTGCTGGATAGAAAAGTGGATACTTACATTACTATGTAAATTATATAGGTATATATATAATATTTTTGTTTTTTACACCAAAAAATCATCTTTTATGTCAAAAATAAAAAAATGAAAATTTGGATTAATTATTAGTCAAATTCATTTTTAGATTATGTTAAAATTACTAATATTTTAGTAAAATTCGGTTTACAAATTTAATTAGTCAAATTTGAACTATTTTTTAGTTGTATTTTAACTAACAATTAGTCATATTTCACTAATAATTAGTTACCGTCAAGTGGGGCTATTTTGTGCACAAAACCGCTCTTTTTTCCACTCTATGCTTTATTAAAATTCAGAATTTGAAAAAATAAAAAATTTATTTATTCAGTTATGTTGTAGATATCCTTATTAAGGTGTTCTATGAGTTAGCCGACCAGAAAAAATTTGCTGCCTGAGTTATACAAACTCAAAGTTGTGCTCAAAATAAACCCCATGGTGGGGCTATTTTGTGCATCAAAGTTTGCTTATTCATAAAGTTGTGTAAAAAAAAGTTTTTAACGTTTTTGCTGTATGAAGTATTATTTCTAGATATTGTAGAGTACAATAAAGAAAAACAAAGCCAGAAATATTTTTTTTCTAGGAATTATTTAACTAATTTGAAAGTAAAACACTAAAATTTCACAAAAATGTAGATTTACAAAAAAAGTTATTTTTTTAAGAAAATTTTACTTAAAATAACTTCTTTTACATTTCTTGAGTTATTTTAAGAGAAAAAGTTTCAAAATTAACTTGAAAAGCATGTAAATATTAATGTTACATTTTTGAGGTTTTTAAGGCACCATGTGTAAAACTGAAATTTTATGCTTATTTCTTGTCTTTTGTAACAAAAATAAGACAAAAATGTTTCAAAACGAAAGTCTAAAGTAATTTATACTAACTACAAAACAAATTATTGGAAAAAATGGGATTTTAAAGAATGCACAAAATAACCCACTAAATCTTGGTTTTTCAGTTTTTTACACTTTTTTCTTAAAATATGCAATAAAAAGTTAGCGCATCACGTATACATCATCACAACTAAATTGTCAACAAATATTATTAATACCTTTAAAAACACTTTTAAACTTCCGGAGATCTGAACAAAATTTTGAGAACTTTGAAATTTTTCAGCTTGATTTTCACGACTTTACAATTTTTTTTCTGATTTCTGATAAAGAATTAGGTAAATTCATTTAGTACTCTCTGTAGTCTAGCTATCAAAAAATATTTATACCAAGTATCAAACTTAAGCAACTGAATATAAAGATTTTATTCATTAAAAACCTCGCGTGCACAAAATAGCCCCACTTGACGGTATTTTTAACTAATTTAAATATAGAGAGTAAAATTTTTATTATTTCGAAAAAATAAAAGTTTTTAAAAATCTATCTTCTTCCACAACTTTTACTGGCTTTTTTACAATTCTGAACAAAATTACGCATGGATATTAAACCTTTTTTACTTTAAAAAAAAATGTAAATAAATAATTTTTTCTACCACACATGCGCACGAAAACCTCATGTTTTCTTTCGCCTTAAGCGGGGCAGTACTTTACTGTTTGACCAGTCGATTTGAACCGATAACTAGTAACTTTTTTTACTGAATTAATAAATGAAAAAATTTACTGATTATCAGTTAAAATCTACTGGTGAGTAAGTGAGATACGACTGATTGTCAGTTAAATTCATCTGATTGAAATAAAGAAAACCCAGCCATTAAGAATCAGTTATACTCACTAATTGTCAGTGATATTTCACTGATTCAAATTTAAATAATATTGTAATATATTAATCTTATTATTAAGAATATATAATATATTATTATTCAAATATTTTGTAAAGTTCATTTAATGATTTTATGCCTATTTTAGAATGTTCTTGGATATGAATCCCAGCAAGGGGAACAAGAGGCAGAAAAAAAGAAGAAATCAAAAATCAGGAGATGAAGATTCCCGTGCAGTTAAACTAATAAATAATATTATCAAATTTCAAACTCAAAATAATATATAGATTTGTATTTTTCTTGCCATGATTGTTAACAATAAATTTAATTTTTCCAGTAATTTGTTTACGTTAAAAAACTGTTTGTGCTTTTTAATTATCGTATGAATGGTTTCCTTCTTATATATCATTATATACATATTATTAACGAGCGATAGTTACTGTATTAAATTAAATTCTATTTCAATTTACTAATAGTATACTAGTCAGTAAAAAAAATTCGAAATACGCTGATTGTGAGAAAAACAATAAAGAAGTTGTAAGCAGAAATTTCGCAATAACATGAATGGTTTTCTCCACACTTTTTTTCTCGAAAACTAAACCTATAATCATACATTTTAATTTACCAAAAATTTAAATTTGATAAAGTATTCAAAAATATTAACTCTGCAAATCCATCTATTTTTGGGATTCTATTTGTAGAATAAGTATCAAAACTGTTACACGTAACTATTGATATTTACTTTGCAAATTGAATCGCAATAAGTAGATGTATTTGCAAAATTGAAATAATTTTGGATTGTTTTTTAAAATTAAAATTTTTAGTAAATGAACCTTTTTTTATTACAAGTTTAGTTTTCCAGGAAAGAACTGTCCAGAAAACCATTGTCCCCGCCACTGTGAAATCTCTTCTTTTCTTTTTTTAACAAAAAACGATTTTTATTATATTTTTTTATTAAAAATTTTTCGGTGAAATTTATCAGATTAGAAAGAAAGCAAAGAAGATTTTCAAAAATCGATTTTTTGCTTCTATATAAGGTACCTTTTTTCAAAGCGCGTCAAACATTTTAAATCTTTCCGAAAAATTTATAACTGTACATGCAAGAAAAATTCTAACTTTTATAGCATGAAGTTTTTCCCTTCCTTTGCAGTAGGAGTGGGCCCTACTGCAGAGGGAAGGAAGAACTTCATGCTTTAAAGGTTAGACTTTTTCCTCCGTGTAGCTAGAAAGATTTCGGAACATTTTTTTTTAAAAAAAGGGAGCTAAGTTTTGATATTTTTCCCCATAATCTTTTTAAAACATTCCTAACTTTGTTTCTAATTATTTCAGAACATTCGTTTAGAAAAAAAACATACTATGTTTCGATATTTTTCCTAACAATCTTTTCGAAAAATTTAGAACTATAATTCGATGTAATTCAGAATATTTGTTTAGAAAAAAAATGGAAATATTTTTCGAAATTTTTCCTATCAATCTTTTTGAAGTTTTTCGAACTATGGTTTCGAATTATTTCCGAACATTCGTTTAGAAAAAAAAACGTACGGTGTTTCGATATTTTTCCTATCAATCGCTACGAAAATTTTCGAACTATGCTTTGAACTATTTCAGAATATTTCTTTAGAAAAATTACGAACCAGGTTTCGAAATTAAGCTGGCAAACTTTTTTTCGAAATATTTCGAAAAAATTTTTTACAGTGTATCTATATCGAGTCGTTGGTGTATTTCTTAATTTTTATAATAACCCGTGTAGAAAAGTTGGGTGGGCGCCAGTTGGGCCCCATATGGGTTTCCCAGATTTAAGGTGGGCCCCAGTTGGGTCTTCCCACTAGGGAATTAGTGGGCTTGTAATGGTCAACCCGGTTAGTGCCAATTCACAGAAAATATGAACCATGTATAATCGTAACAAAATAGGTTTGTTGAGAGATTTTTGTCAACCAAATAACATTAAGAATTTCAATAAAAGTATTCGGAATCGTAAAACAATTTATTAGGCATTAATAATAATTTTTTTTCAGTTTATTAAAATATTTTCTAAATTATGTACTTTCAAATATAAATAGCGCAAGCGCAGTCAGTCTCAGTGCGATTCAGATCAACTCTCGTCAATGTATTTTAACAATCTTGTTTTTCAAGAAAATTTTTCACGTCTTATAATTAATTAACTATAAAATGAAATTAGCAAAATGTGTCAAAGATATATATGTGGTGGTTTAATAATAAATGCTATTCAGTATGATTATTAATAATTTGAACAAATTATATACACGAAACGGAATCTTATAAACAGTTAATTTATATTTTAATTTAGTTCATAGCTTCATCAAATAGACAACATTTGTTATTAAAAATGTCTTGAAAATTTGTCAATAAAATTATAATCGTGAGAAAATAATTATAATTTGTAAGTAAAGAAAATGAAACAAATGTCTGTATGACCTAACCTCAAAATATTTAAATATGATGCTAATTATTTTTTTAATACAGATTTTGCGACAATTATTTACACTATAACAATAATAATGAAATAAAATTTATTTTAAAAAAATAAAAATGTTAAATAGAAATATTCTTATCTTACCTAGAAATATGAATTAATATTATAAGATTTATTTCGTTGAAAATGCTTATACTATAAATACCAGTATATTATTAAAGAAACGCATATTATCACTTTCACATAGAAAAAGTATTTAAAATAATTTAATGATTAAAAAGAAGTCACACATGAAAATTTCATTTGAATACATTTTTGGAGCCCGTATAATTTGGACACAAAATTTGTTTTATAGTTCATGTTATATTGTTCACCTTGAGATAATGCTATTCTGTACTCCTACAAAAATCAAAGAATTGTATGTTCTTGTTATGAAATATTTGATTTTAATTAATTACTTGGATCTTTTATTATTTTTTTATTGATTACAATCAATTATTTAATAATAAGATCTTAAAAACCTTTAATTATAGTAGGGGCACGAAATAACATTACACTAGGTTGAGCAATTTAATATGGGCTAGAAAAATTTTTCTGTCAAAACGATACGAACCCCATACCCCATACTTGCTGTATTTAACTCTGTTTTCTCTTTTTTCTCCTTTATATAGACATAATAAATTAAACGAAAAAATTTTGTTGCTCGTATATCGATAAAAAATTTGTTTTTAAGCCACCAAACCTTTTTTTTTCAGTGAAGGAATGACCAGGAATTTTAGCAATTAAAATTATTTTTAATGAAAAAAAGATTTTATTAAATTTTTTTTTTACTTTAAACCATACAATATATATTTATATAAGCATGATATAAGATTTGATTAATTACTAGTAACTAAAATGCACGCCCAGGAGCGCAAGAAACTTTGCGTTGTTGTAGGTCATTTAAAACTATAAATTTTTGCAAATGAAAATAATGAAAATTACGAGAAAAAATTCAAAAAAATATTTGAAAAATAACGAAAACAATGGAGAATTGAAAGCAAAATTCGAAAAATGACTAGATCAATACGCAATCGCAAACAATAATTTAAAAAGTTAAACATTAAATATTAAATTTAAACAAAACAATTAAAAAATTTTAAAAATTATAAAAATAACTGTTGGAAATAATTTTAAATTGAATAGCTAGATTGAAAATAGAAGAAAATATTTGGAATTAATTTGAAAATTAAAAAAAAATTAAAATTTAAGATATAAATACAGAAATGTAGAGAATAATTGCCAATTAAAAAGAAATTCGAAAACTGTCGAGAATAATCGATAACAGAACAAAATAATTAAAAAAGTTAAAAAATAATTATATAATTTATGGAAAATAATTGCAAACTGAAAACTATTGAATATTATAGAAATAATTTACTTCCTCATAGAGGAAGCAATAAATTATTAATATAAGCGTTAATTGGAGAAGTAATTAAAAAAAAATTTAAATGCAAAAAAAAAAAGAAAAAATCTGAATTATTTTACTAATTTTTGATCAATTATAAACGTTATATAGGTCAACCGATTCGTTCTGAGATAAGGAATGTGATTTTTGTATTTATAAAGTTGAATTCTTAGTATCGAAAAAATTTTTGTCAAAAAAAGAATTTTTTCCGTGAAAAAAGGTGATCAAAAAAATTATTTTTGGTATTTGCAAAAATTCCCGTGTCCCAATTTAGATACTTATGAGCTTAATAAGTCATGCAAGTTTTATTGAAATACATTGAAGCGTTATCAAGATATCCTGGCAATAAGAATTGTATATTTATTAATGATAAATAAAAGTATAATTTAATGCTTTTTATAATTTTTAATTTAAATCAATTTAATACAGTTTTTAAAAAGTAACTGATGGTCGAGTCCATACCAAGTGATCACACCAATTTCAGTCATATTGAGCAATATTTACGAAATTGATATTTTGGGTTCCTTTAGGAGTAAAAAAAATAAATTTTAATTATTTTTAAAAAATTCAAAATATTTTCGAAAATATTCAAATTCAAAATTTTGAGTACTATTTTTTTTGTTTTATCATAACGTCTGTAATTTTGAAGCAATTGAGATCATTTTTTTTTTAAATTACTCGTATTTAAATACTCTTTCAAAAAAAATTATAATAATTAAGAAATTGTTTATAATTAAATTTTTATTAAAAAAATTAAATTATTTATTTAAACAAAATCTAAAGTATATCATCGATCTTTTTCAAAAAATTCATAAACATAGCCTATAATGTGCTTAAAACTTTAAGCCAAAGAAAAAGATGGTATGTATTATAGTTTTTGAGAAAACAAATTATTAAGTTATGCTAGCGCGGCGCGGACCGGTGTCACCGCTACTCAACGCGTAGTTCCGTAGTAACCGAAATGTATGTATATTATTACATAATATAAATACAGTTAATCGTCATGTTTTTTTTTTATTTTACAAATTGTGCTGTGCACAGAATTTGAAAAAATTTTTGTTTCAATTTTATTCTCAAGGGGTACGAAGGAATGAAATTTTTGTGTACCTTTAATGGTCATAGCTTGATTAAATCTTTCACTTAACAATTGTTTTTCAGCTTCATATTCTGCGTAATTACAAAATTCTACATTAATTTTCTCTAAACTGGATTTTGCCCACTCGTATAAGTCAAGAGGAGTAACAATTTGATTGTTTAATGGTCGTTGTAAACTTGCTTCTTTCAACTATTTTCAAACTATTTTTATCATTCTTTAAGGGGAGAGATAGGTGAAATTTTAACTCAACAAAATTTTTGATGCTCAGAGGTGTCATTTTTTTTCTTACATCAATTAAGATGTAGAATTATGGTATTACATAAAAATTAAAAAACAATATTTTTTTGGTCATTTTCGAAATTTTATTTTTCAAAATTCATACGATGGATTGTAGAAAATCATTTAAAAATCCCACAAAAAAATTGTCGATGGAAAAAATGAAAATTGTGAAAGAGTTTTAATTTTTAAAATTTAAGTTTTTCTTAGAATAAATTTCTCAAACTCCGCAAATTATTTGTTTCTCTATTTTTGACATTACCCCATAATTTTAGGTCTAAAATTGCATAAGTAAAAAAAATTAACACCCCTGAACATCGCGAATTTTGATAATTTTACCAGTCCATTATTTTTCTTTCTTCATTTTTAAATTATTTTAATTATTCACTTATTTTCACTTATTTTTACCAGTTTTTAATTATATTAATTATTTTTCAATTGATTTAACAAATTTTCAATTATTATTCTTAAATTTTAATAATTTTCCCAATTTTTAGTTATTTTTATTATTTTTCTATAAATTACCAATTTTTTTAATTACTTTTTTTTACTTTAATTATTTTCTCCGATTTTTTTAATTCTAAAGTTTGATGTCCATGCACTATGAAAAGATCAGTTTGACTTTCTGAAGCTTATAATTTAAATATAATACACTAACTATATTTACATTATGTAAAAATATACATACATTTCGGTTACTACGGAACTACGCGTTAAGTAGCGGTGACACCGGTCCGCGCCGCGCTAGCATAACTTAATAATTTTTTTCTCCAAAACTATAATACATACCATCTTTTTCTTTGGCTTAAATTTTTAAGCACATTATAGGCTATGTTTATGAATTTTTTTAAAAAGAACGATGATATACTTTAGATTTTGTTTAAATAAATAATTTAATTTTTTTAATAAAAATTTAATTATAAACAATTTCTTAATTATTATAATTTTTCTTGAAAGAGTATTTAAATACGAGTAATTTAAAAAAAAATGATCTCAATTGCTTCAAAATTACAGAAGTTATGATAACACAAAAAAAATAGTACATAAAATTTCGAATTTCGAATATTTTCGAAAATATTTTGAATTTTTTAAAAATAATTAAAATTTATTTTTTTTACTCCTAAAGGAACCCAAAATATCAATTTCGTAAATATTACTCAATATGACTGAAATTGGTGTGATCACTTGGTATGGACTCGACCTGATGCAAAACAAAGACACACAGAAAAACTGATTCAAGGAAGGAAAGAAGTTGAGCAGAAAGAGTTCTGGATCTTTGTTTTCCCTGTCTCTGCGGCCTCCTTCCCAATCCCTTGCACCAGTTAAAGTGTTTCCAATAGCGTCCAAAACTATTTTTTCCACGTTGTTTTTAGAGTTTTCTGTTGATTTATTGTGCGTTGCAGTCACAGTATCTAAAACATTAAATATATATTTCTATAAACAATCTAGAATAAAAAAACACTAAATTAAATCTTAAAACTTTATCACAATCTCAGGGATTACAGTACCTTTTTTCCTTTAAACGAATTATTCATAAAAAAAATGTTACTCAAGGTGTCAGAAATATTACATAAAATAATTTGATGATTATAATAACAGGAATTATTAATTGAAGTTTGTATGCATCAATATTTTCTCTGATTAAACTAATATTAAATTTATATTATTATATTAAAAATTATATTAAAATTAATTTAAATTTGCACGAATTAGAATGAAATTTCCACCTTTTAAAGTTTTTAGCATTAAAAGTTTTGTAGGATTAAATTTGTGATGAAAAATTAAAATAAGGAAAAATTTATATCGTTTCAATTCTTAATGAATTAGAGGAAGAAACGATTCAAATTTG
Organism: Ganaspis brasiliensis; assembly: GCA_037103525.1. Taxonomy (NCBI): domain Eukaryota; kingdom Metazoa; phylum Arthropoda; class Insecta; order Hymenoptera; family Figitidae; genus Ganaspis; species Ganaspis brasiliensis. The sequence goes on along the minus strand of JAZKLR010000544.1, from coordinate 933,992 downwards.
TATAAATGAAATCTGGAGCTGATGAAATCTAAAATGATTTGAATTTAAAGCTTGATTAAAAGTTGAATAAATTAAACTTAGAATCAATTTAAATTTTCTCCAATAGAAATAAGAAATGATTAAAATTCAAAATAAATAAAATTTTTATTAATTGAAATTTAAATCGATTGTAGGATTTGAATACATTGAAATTTTAATTTATTAAATTTAAGGTTGCCGACTGTTCAAAGTTTGGGTGAATTAAACTAGGAAACGATAAAAACTTTTTATTATAATAAATGTTAAAAAAAAAAAAAAAATTGAACTTCGAATTAAAAAAGTGAAAAGTTAAAAAATTGGTAAAATATAGGTAATAAATTAACAAAATAGGTGACAAAATTAAAAAAGGTGACAGTCTGTACTCCCTGTAATTCGCTTAGTAATTATATACTATAATAATGAAAATAAGCAACTTTACCTACGATGCATTGGTGGACTTTGTAGTCTTTAAGCAAAAGTTTATTTTTTTTTTTTATATTAGTAAACTGAAGGGCAACATCTCGAGAAAAATATTTTTTAAATATGTTTAAAATACTTTTCGTAATATTTAGTTCTTTATCAAAGAGGTGATGTAATGAAGATGTCTGAAAATAATTTATTGTTGAAATCAAAATTCAATGACATTAAAAATTAATTAAAAAAGTTGAATTGTGTGCTTATGATTTCAGTGTATTAGAACATATTTTTAACTTACAAAGTCTTCCCGAAAGGTGTCATCTGTTAATTTGTCATTAAATTCCTTAAATTCAGAAATCGATTTAAAAGGAAGATTTAAATTATTCGCGACGATAAATCCCTTGGTAGAGGTTAGTCCTACTTTAATTGCAATTGCTTCTAACAAGCTTCCCTGATGAGTTAACTGAGTTTTTATGTCATTTATTTGCACGCTAAATCCTACTAGTGTTGCATTTAGAAGTAAATAGTTATCTACAACAATAAAACAATTTCATAAATATATAAATTATTTAACTTTCAATAAATAAATGTTAATTAATCATTTTTATGATTTTTTAATTTTTGTAAAGGCAATCCTTTTTTTTAGTATATATTACACATTTGACACAAACATGAAAACTTTTTAGATACCTGTTGGAATTTCAACAACCACTTTTGCTTTTTCTTTATTTTTGGCCTTATCTTTAGTTTTTTGTTTCTTTCCTTTAATATTTAAATCTGGAAGCTCTTGTTCTAAAAAATATACAGATACCCAAATTTAAATTAAAATATATTAAATGTAAAGTAACATAAGTATATATTACTTACTTGAATTGGAGAATTCTGAATTTTCATTACTAACAGTCAAACTTTTTTGTTCAACGACTGAAACCAGTGTTTTGTCTGTAGTATCTTCGCTTCTTAAAGACGAGTTTTGCGTCAATGGATCTGGATCAGGTTCTACAAATTAATTAATGGTATTAGATATAACAAGACATGACTAAAAAGTAGTAATTATGCAGACAAGTAAATAAAAATTTTCAAATTAAGGGTTAAAAAAAAATTTAGATAAAGTTTAGTTCGAAAATATATTATAAAAAGAGAACAGAAAAATTATTTAAAGGCATGTAATAGAGTAAAATGTTACTGGTATAGGCAAATTTTGTCCGAAACCTTTATCATAAAGTATTCATTATTTTTTTTAAAACTTAGCAGATTTGCCTAAAGTATTCTTAAAAAGGTCTCTGTGTTCCAAATCTTTTTGGATTAGGTTTAAAGTAAATTGTTTAGACTTTTAGAAAATATTCAAATTTTGTTAACAATTAATTTTAATACAAAATCCAAACGATTTTAGGTCAGATAAATTTTTCATTTATGTTGCTGACATCCGTATTTTATAAAACAATAAAAAAAATTTCAAAAAATAAATAAATTAAATTAATATAAAAGCAAGAAAAGGTATCAAGGATAATCTTCTTGAAAATGGGAAAATTAACAACAAAAAGAATATGTAAAAAGATCATTTAAATCTTATAAACAATAAATAAATTCTTTGTAAATAAAAAGGTTAATAAAATTATTTAAAAACAAATGAGTTAAATAAAAGAATATGACAATAATGTCTTAAAATATTTAAAAGCGAAAAGGTAGTCTAATAAAGAATTAAAACAATAAAGGATTAAAAAGAAAACTATAAAAAAGAATTAAAATATAGGTATACGGACATGTTTCTTCGAGTTGAAAAAATAAATAATAAATGGAACGTAAAAAAGGAGATTTTTTACTGAAGATAAAAATTGATGGAAAAATAAAAAAATCGTTTCAAAGCGCCATGAAAAAAATTATAAAAAGGAACAATATTTCTATTCTCTAAAAAATAAATAAATAATAAGGATTTGTTTTATAAGATAAAAATTAAACAGTTTTCAAGAAGTGGGAAAATTGTTAAAAAATAGAAAAAGATGAAAAAATTTAATAAGTTTAGTGAAAACTCAAAAAGTGATTTAAAAATTATGAATTAACGAATAAATTAAAAGGAAATTAAGAAAATGTTAGGAGAAGTTAATAATCTAATAAGAAAGGAAAATATATTTTTAAAAAATCTAACAAATTATAAATAACAGGGACTTTTGATAAAGTTAGACGGGTTAAATTCTGTGGGAATTTCAACCCGATTCACCTTAAAACTTAAAAGAATCCCCGGTACCCCGTGAAATGTAACCCATTTCTCTAACAACTTTTACCAATTTTTTTTTACTGTATCAATATTTTACTATCCGGACGTTTAGTCTCATTTGTGTTATGTTGCTAGACAACCGGCTATCTGGAAGAATTATTTTGTACTGAATTCGCCCGGATTGCGGATACCCGGACGTTAGGCACACTGTTAAGAATTATACTACTACAATAGCATGTAAAAAGATTATTTTGATAAACATTAACATATGAATTGAAAAAGTTTACATACGAGCTTGAGCAATTAATCTGATAGTGTAAAACGGCCAGTCTGCTTCAGGAGGCAGTTGATTTTTAATTAAATTTTCCAAAACTTCACACCTTTCTTCATCGTATGGTGGAGGTAAAAATTGTGCCTCCAATTTTCCTTTTGATTTATTAAACTGAACCCAAGAAGAAGGTATAATATCAGTTTTTCGTGAAACTTTTGGACCACGTGTGATAAATTCAATTATTTGGAAGGGATATATCACTTCTTTAGAGTAATTTGCTTCACTCATTTTCTTTAGCAAAAATTGTTCAATATACTTTGGATTTTTTCACTTACATCACAATAAAAACAAATAAAGTTTTAACAACGCGGAGATTTTAGAAATTTCAAGCACAAAAGTGGACAACGAGGTTAACAACCGGACAAAGTAAATGCCATCTGCCGACATAAAATAGAACCACAGTCATCACCAATCAAAAATGCTCCTTCTTAAAAGTGCGCTTTTCAAATTGTATTTATACTTGGTAGTACTTTCAGACCTAACCAGTATGTAACTTTATATTTCTGTTATTAGTAATTAATTGAAAGTACTAATAACAAAATTAAAAAAAAATCGGTTTTATCTTTATTACTGAAAAATGAGAACAAAACTAGAGAAGAATTAAAAGTTTGCTATATTTAATAAACTCGAGAAGTCTGCAGTTTTGAGTCTGAAAGGTTTTGGAACCTTTAAGCAGTATATTTTTCTAGTGAGCGTATTTTCTTCATAATCCGTATTTTTATGTTCTTAGCGACTCTGAATACGAATGTAATTTCAGAATTTAAAAATTCTCAAAGTTGAATTCAATATTGCAGATGAATTTGTAAGAATTCATAATTTTTTTTAAATCTTCTGATTCACACAAAAATTTATGCTCGGGGTTGTGGGAATTTCTGAAAACGAATTTGATCTTAGATTTTTAAAATTAATCATAATTGAGTTAATAATTACAAAATGTTAATTTTAGAAAATTTATATTAAAAAAAAACTTTCATAAAACTTCTAAAAATAATCGAATTTAATTTAAAGAAAACGAATTTTTTCAGATACATTGAATAATATTAAATTAAAAAAACGAAATCGTTAACAAATGTTATCACAGTCTTTATGATATTCCTAATGTTAGGTGCTCTAATATCAATTACTTTTTAGATAATTAAAAGCCTTAGATTTAGACATAACCTAGACACAATTCTTATATTCGTTCTACTTTTTGAGATAATCTAAAAAAATTTGTGAAAACACAAATTGAAAACAAAAAATTTTTATTTCAGATCGCTGCGCGATTTCTATATATTTTTCTCTGTTGAATCCAAATACGAAAACATAATAGACAAATTGGCTAATATTTCCGAGAAAATCTGAAGAAAATGTTAAAAAACACGAAAAATAGTACTTTTTGTCCAGGACACTATGCTAGTGTATTCCTATGTATTTTTCTTCCATGAATCAAAATCCAAAGTTAAAATAACCATGTTGCCAAAATTTTTTTAGATGATCTTCAAAAATTAATTTACTTGATACAATTTTTATATTTGAAAGTACTAAAACTAAACTCATATTTATTCTTACGGCATTTTCTATGTTATAATCAAATGTAGAACATATCTATATGCTTTAGTTTTGTTAACAATCCTTTTTTAAATAACAAATAAAACAGTTTAAGTTAATATACAACTTATATTAATAAATAAAACATTTTTTAATTTATAATCACAACGCGAAATTTAGTTTATTTGTATCTCATAATTGCAAATGGTAAAAAAATTTACTTTATTAAACCGGGTTTAAATTATTTTGCAAAATAATTACTGAAAAGTATATTATCTTCTTTTCATAATTGATTTAAAGCTTTTTGAATCAGAATACCACAGATGTGGTTAGTTATGGAGTAATGGAATAACATATGTTTTTAAAGGAGTTTTTTGGCTTAAATTTAAAGATAAGCACACCATTTTACAATCTACATCTGTTAGGCGAAAAGTATCAACATCATTTAGAGGTTGATCGTTCAATTGATACATCTTTAATTTTGCCGAATCAAACGGATTGATTTATATCTTATTTTGACAATATTGTCGCCATTTTCTTCCAAACTTTCTAGCAGTAGTGGTACAGCAGGTTTTTCAACATTAACAACGCGTTGTTCGTACAAACGCCGACATATTTGCGCGAGTGGACGATTTGGAGTACGTAATTGCTTTTTTAATTTTCCTAACAAATTTTTTGAAAGGAAAAGCTGATATTTTGCTTAAACTGCATTTCATGGATGTTACATCATCTGCAAGATGAATTAGATGGTGCGAATTAACAGTTTGAGACGAAGGTCCATAATACTCCCGTAGATATTTAAAAAATACTTGGAGATAAGTTTTAGCGGTTATTCCGTTGTGGTGGCCAATCTGTGTTCTATCTCTGAAAGATGCATCTGTCCTTTCTTTCGCATTCATGTCAGGAAAAACTGTTCTATTTTCAAATGTATAACCAGTGACTGTACAACGTTCGCATGCATTAAAACCTTTATGACCAACTGTACACTTTATAAACGCCCTGGCAAGAGTATCGCTTATAATACACTTTAAAATTACAGCAAAATGGTCATCAGATATATCGATCCCATCTCTCTGTAAATCATTAATTTCCTGAACAAAGGCATCCAAAAATAAATCTACATCCGCTGGTTTCGATTCTCCAGAGTAAATCGCTCCTGGATATGGTTTATAAATATCAACATTGCAATGAACTTTGCAACTCATCACACAGAACTTCCGATCGGCTGATTTTACAAGTGGTATTTCGTCTACAATGCAATTCTGTATTTATACATCCAAGTAATCCAGCTGCCACTCCAAAATAAACAAATTCACCATTAGAACCATTACTATCAGGCATCGGAATAATATTATAACGAGCTTTAGTTGTTTGTAGAAAAGTTTTTCCACATTTTGGCAAAGTCGGAAATTTTTGTTTCAAAATACCTAAAAGTCCATCTAAATGAATTAATTGAATTTTACTGTTTACTGCCCATTCTCTTAATTTATTCACTGTATGTTGATCTTCTTCTTCCTCTTCTGTTTTTTCTTCTTCATCTTCTTCACAAACGTGGTCATTTGTACCAGAATCAGAATCCAGATCTGAATTCGAACCTGAATCCGAACCCGAATCCGTATCTGAACCCGAATCCGAATCTGAATTAGAACCCGAATCTGAATTAGAATCCGAATCTGAACCAGAATCCGCAGCCGAATTACTGTTGGTTACTTTTCCTATATTAGCATCGTCTTCCGATATAAAGTTTCTACCTTCCTCATTCTCGGATAATTCTTCCTGCCCATCTTCTTCATCTCTTTCACTTGGTAAAATATCTTGATCCTCGCATTTATTTCCAAGTAATTCATCATCTTCAATTTCTAAATAGAATAAAAAAATTTATTATTAATACTCTTATATAAATATAGTAGAACCCCAATCATTTACTTTTTTTTAATATAAAGTCTTGCGTAAACACACACACACAAAAGTAAAAAATGTTTATTAACCCGTCGTAGCATGACTCTCATTGTTTTTTAGTCCTAGGATTGTATAAATTTTTCAACAGTTTTTTTTTTAAATTTTAGGCCTTGAATTTTTTACGCCGGAAAAAACTTATTAAATAAAACCTCTAGTGAATTGGAGTTTAAAAAAAACGACTGATATTCTGAATAGTTTTGAATCGGAGTTATATTTAATAAGTGATTTCCTATTAATGCAAAATTTAATGAATTATTTATTTATTATTTGAATTACATAAAATTTTAAATTTTTAATTAATTGGAATACTTAAATAAATTATGTGCAGCGCTGTTAGATTTGATAATACTTTTTAAAATTGAACAAATATATAAAATTTTTGTTGAACATATTTATAAAAAGTAAAAAACACTTGGAAAATTAAAATGATTTGAATCGGAGTTAATTGGAAAGATTTTTTTTAAGAAAGCAGATTTAATTTAGCTCAGAACCGATTCCGAAAAAGTGAATACGTTTTTATTTCCGGGGTATGTTACTTTATAGTTATTATGCTGGTGAGTCATAACAAGCCTTTAAATCTTAAAACTATCTTTTCCTTAATTAGATTTTTTAAAGTACTTTATGATCTGATATCTTGATAATTTTCAACTTAGAATTTTTACAGTTCGAGGAATCAATAATATTGTCAAGAATTAAATAATAAATAACATATGTAAAAAGTTACTTTTTAAGGTTTCTAATAATTTTAGTAAACATTTGAAAAATTACTGAAATATTAATTTTTTAATGTTGAAAACTGAAATATTTTTAATAATATTTTTTAAAAACTTTTTCATGAATTATTTTGCCTAAAAAGTTAATATCTATTTATCATCTAATAGTAATAGTTGATAAAAAAAACTTTCAAAAATTTTCAACGTTTTAACATGCAACAGTGGTCTTGCAGACCAAGATTTTGCTTCTTATTAAAAAACCCGTGCATTATCTAAGGGTCATACTAATGAAATAACTGTCAGTATATATATATATATTATATGTTGAATTCAAGGCATATCATGTTTACACCTTTAAAATCGGGGTTCCACTATATATTTTTAAAAATAAATTATAAATTATTTATGCAAAGAACAGAAACATTTGGAATTTATATATGTGACATTGTAACACGCTACAAAGAAAAGTACCTAAGAAGAAAAAAAATTTACATTTCGTTCGGTAATAGTTTTATATTAATTAAAAATTAAATATCAATTCTGTAAAATCAAAATCAATTTTGATTAAATATTTTGCGTGGAGTGTGAACTTAACACCAATGGTTTATATTGAAAGTTGATTCTCTTTGTTTATTTTTATTCGAAAAATAACAAATCTAACCTAAAATTGTTTACTTCTTATAGATACCTTTCTTTATAATTCGACACATGTACATATATGGCAAATACTATTTGTATTTTTATTATTATATATTACATATATATTTCAACAATTTACCTAAATTATTAATGTCCATTATTTTATTGAAGGTTTGAGCTTCAGGAGCAGTTTCTTCAATTTCTGTAAAAATAATTTATTTCCATAAAATCTGTTTTCATGTATACTATGTATTTTTTTGATTTACTAATCAAATTTGTTACTTACCATTACTGTCAACGCAATTTGATGCTTCTAAATCAACCGCACATTGATTTTGATTACTTACAAACTTTTTAACTTTTTCTACAGCCCGATGTTTTTTTACCCTTAACAGGTTTTTTCATCGGACAAACATTTTCGATCCATGAAATTCGAAGCTATATTATTATATTTATTATAATATAAAAGACGGAAAGAAATTAAACACCATCAGCATATATTTGAGGAATGTAAACGATGTAAACATAAATTTTATACTGATTTCATACATAACCTCAATATAAACGTCAAAAATGGTCAAAAGGGTTACAAGTTAAAGTATTTGCAGTGCGCATTGCGCATACGCACTCTCCTTCTGATAGGTCTGAGTTTGACCCGCGAAAGACAGATAATTTTAAATATATTTCACAAACAAAAATGCAAATTTAAATAAAAAAATATTCAAATCAAACATGTTTTCTATTGAAACATTGAAAACCTCCTTCAGGAGATTATTTAGTAACAAGAAATAGATTCTGTGTAATTGTTTTACTAAAAAAGATGGTTCTATTAAATATTAGTATACGTAGATTCAAGAATGTAAACTTTTAGACCGAATTTAATGAATTGTTCAATTATAATGAAGAAAAAATGCAATAAATAAAACCAGGTTGACGATAAGCTCAGCATTGAAACTATTATTTAGTAACAATTTACATATTGGAAAAACTGGGAAGCCCAGGTGGGCCCTAACTGGCGCCCACTTACAAACTGGGAAATACTGGGAACTTTTCTACACGGGATAAGAACAAAATATCCTTCGTGAAATATAAAAGTGCTATGAATCTTTGTGAAATATCATCAACCCCTTCTAACAGTAATTAATTCAATAAAATAAAATCACATTAAATTAAATTCTTTCTTTTTCTAATAAAGAAAATTGACGAATAATTTAATTTAATCTTACATCTAGCTTTTTCTAATTTAGTCAAAAGAAGTTTCCTTTTATTAATTTTCTTAAAAGTAGTACAGATTAACACCAAAAATATATTGTGAGAACTATTTCCAAATTTGAATCTCCTTCATATAAAACAGGACATATATATCTAAATATTTTGAATAATTTTTAAATAACGAATATTTCACTTGTAACGTAGTCTGTTGAATTTTATTATGGTAATCAAATTTTGCGCTTCAGAACTATTGGTTTTATATTTCTTAGCCTTTAGTAAATAATTCAAGGAATGAAACAAACGTGAATGAAAATGCTGCAGAAAAAGGTCCATTTACATTTAGTAAATTACATATTTTATTGAGATTTATACAATTTTTGAAAATTTGTATATTACAGATTTGTTATAAACAGATTGCACCACATAATCTATAATATTAGTTAAGAAGTGTTTTTTAACTGCTTAAATGCATTCATATACATCACAGTCAACCAGTCGATCCATTACCAATCTCACACATGGATCTGGACCAATATATCTTTTAAATCCTTCACGGCAATACTCTGTAAAAAGCAAGTCTAAGTCAATTTTAGTTTTTAAACAAATGAATATAGTTTCGGGTAAACTTGAAACAAAATTGAAAAATTTACTTTGGTTTGGAATCAACGCAAAGATAAAACTGTATTAAGTTCAATATAAAATTTACTTGAAACTAAAACTAACAAACTGAATTTAGTTTTGTGTTAACTCCACAAACTAAAGTATAAGAAAGAGAATTTTGTATCGTGTGGGGACCTTCATGAATTATGTGAGGTCAAAATAGGGAGAGGGTTGATCAATAAATATCACATAAACTTTCTAATTTTGGACAAAACACATTTTTCTATATAAAAAATAATATTTCGCATATTTCTGAGAATAATTAAAAATCTCACTGGGGGGTGGGGGAGAATTCCATATTTTAAAAAAACACCTCACGTAATGAATGGATGTCCCCTGTTTACTCCGCATGAATGTGAAAGTCTTAATTTATTAATGAAAACTAAACTATAACGAACTGAAACTAGTTTCGGATTAACTTGAAATAAAATTTTAAATCTTAAATTAGTACCTGGGTCAACCTGCTACTTACTCTCTGCGTTTTCTAAGTAATAAAAATATCTTGAATTCAAGAAAGGATCTAACTGTTCAGAGCATGTTCCTATAATGTTTAAAAAAATTGAAATCACATTAAAGTATACCTATATATCCTTAATTGTTCACTCTCAATTAGATTAATTTAAACTTACTATTAGCTTCTTTTAATGATAGAAAAACACCTTTCTCAACAAAAATTGTGTATCCAGCAGGGCATATAAATGCTGTACAATTCAACAAAAATAAAATGATCATGATTTATATTACAACTTTTCTTCTTAAGGGCATGTGATGGAGAATGACGTTGCGGGTATACGTGAAATTTGTCGGTAAACTTTCTCTTAACATCTATATCCATATCTATAAAATCAAAGTTTTGTCTGCACACTGCTTAGAACTTAAAAATTCATGTACAATTTTTCATTTCAAGTTGCAAAAACTCCAAAAATGACATTAAAAAATGTCTGTATGTCTGTCTGACTGTCTGTTTAAGGGGGTCTTCTACTCTCCAGGCCCGAAATTCAGTGGTTTTTTTGGGAATTAATTGTGAAGAAACTACTGAATATTTTTTGACAAATTTTTTTTTATTTTCAAGATACATCCTTTAACTTTGAAATTTTCTTATTCATGATGAAAAATAAAAATGGTGTTGATCTTGAAACGCCCTTGCGTAAACGCGTTTCAGAAATGCAGAGGTCCCGCTTGAGTCACGGTTTTTGGCACTGGGACAATCCAAAATCAAAAAACGAATTTTTTGCATGTGTATAGTTGCGTTGACTATTTTTTCCCGTTGCAGATTTTTTTTATTTTTTAATTTGTCAAAATTATGCGAAAATTCGCAAAAATTTTCATTTTTTTCTTTTTCTTTTTTTACTTTAAGGGGCTATAAAAAAAACGAAAAATAATTTCAAAAATCGTACACGGAGAAAAATAGCTGCATCATTTTTGAGTAATTTAAAAAAAAAATTAAAATCAGACCATTTTTACTATAAAAAGCGTGACTCAGCAGTTTAAAAAACACTACTTTCGGGGAAACGAGTTTAAAGTTAACACATGGTGTATAACTTGATTGTAATAACTTATGAGTTAATCTGCTAATATCGGGTCCGAACAAGGTTTTTTGTTTTTATAGGGGTCTTTGGACATCAGCAAAGATAAAAAAATTATAAATTGGTAATTTGTTGATAATGGAAACATTATAAATAAACAAATGTTACAAATGAACAAAAATTCGTGAGTTTTTTCGATTCCCAGAAACATGCAAAAGAACGTGATTCTCACGGAATCCTTTTTGTGGCGTATTCTCAGATACATATAGATTGAAATAAAAAAGAAAAAACATTTTTTGTTTTTGAAACCCCAAGAGTAGAAGACCCCCTTAAGAATTATATTTAGAACCTGATATATGTCAAGGACACATATAAGTACACAAACACATTAGGGGGATCTAAAAAAATTATAGTAGGAATTTAAATGCTCTCACCCCCTAGGATTGTTCTATATCGAAAAAAATGCCCCTTTTTTTTGAAAATCAAAAAATATTTACAGGTCGCTCAAAGCGCTCGAAGTTTCCTATGTAAAATGCATGGGGAAAAAACACTTTTTCGTAGAAATGGTATAAAATCTTTGAAAATGAATATTTTTCAATTGGAAAACTCTGTTTCTCTTTGAGAGACTTCAAAGAATATTGCTAAATATCCCAAAACACCCTATAAATTACAAAATTACAAAAAAATCGTTTAAAAATATTTTTTATTACTTTTATTAAAGTTTTTTCATAAATTCTGAATAAATAACATAAATATTGATTTTTAATCATTTTTCCATGTAATTGCTAATTTGTTTAAACAAATTATTATTGTTTACTTGCAACTTTTTAAGCCGAATGTAACCAGTTACTAACAACAAACTAAGAATAACAATTTTAAAATTGTTTAAACAAATTAATATTGATTAACTTACACTTTTTATCAAATTGATCTACAGAGTTGCTATTTTTTCTCACTTTTGCAACTTTTCAAGCTGAATGTAACCACTAACCAGTTACTAGTAACAATCTAAAAATAACTATTTAACCTAAACAAATAACAACCCTTTGTTTAAACCCTTAAACAAATAACTATTGTTTAACTTCTACTTTTTATTAAATTATGCTACAGATTTGCAATTTTTTCTCAATTTTGCAATTTTTTCAGCCAAATTACTAACAATAAACTAAGATGTCGTGGAGAGAGGTCTCAAATTAATTTTCGATTTTAATAAACCAATTACCAGAGTCGAGTAACAGAAGCAGTATTTACTGCTATAATTATTGGTTGAATCCATTTCAAATCATGCAGACTGACTAACTTCAAGTTGTAGATTTAAATGACGCTAAAATATGTTATTCTATATGAAAAATAAAGGGACACGTATTTTTTTATTTTTGATAAAAGTTATTTTTAACGAAGTTACGAGCACTTGAATTTTGAATGGTAAAACTAAAAAAAAAACAGTGAAAAAAATTTGTTTCACTTGTAATTTTTTTTCTAATTAATATAATCAAATTTTGTTTCTTGGATCTTTTAGGTGGTCTTTTCTTCTTCAAAATGCCGTTTGAAAATTTTAAAAAGCTTAAAAATTGAAAAAATTAATGATGGTTTTCCAAAAATAAATAAGGTTCATTTTCTCAAAAACCCCAGCTTTTTTTTCTTTAAAATTTTGACCATAAATTCTTATCAACATTATCAAATGTTCCTATAAATTTCAAGCTTGCTAAACCATACTGGCAGCCAGGAGAATTTTTTTTCTAAAAAATTTTTTGCTTTAAATTTGAGATTGTTAGTGTACATTAATTATTGATTCTATATAAAAGGACTTACTTCAGTTAAATTCGTTGCACTTCATTTGTTCGTAAACTTGCATGCCAACAATCTCAAATTTAAAGCAAAAAATTTTTTAGAAAAAAAATTCTCCTGGCAGCCAGTATGGTTTAGCAAGCTTGAAATTTATAGGAACATTTGATAATGTTGATAAGAATTTATGGTCAAAATTTTAAAGAAAAAAAACCTGGGGTTTTTGAGAAAATGAACCTTATTTATTTTTGGAAAACCATCATTAATTTTTTCAATTTTTAAGCTTTTTAAAATTTTCAAATGGCATTTTGAAGAAGAAAAGACCACCTAAAAGATCCAAGAAACAAAATTTGATTATTTTCATAAGTAGGATGAATTAATCAATCACTCCAATCACTTATGAAAAAATTTTCACCAAGTGATAAATTCAAATTATCAAAATTTGATTATATTAATTAGGAAAAAAATTACAAGTGAAACAAATTTTTTTCACTGTTTTTTTGAGTTTTACCATTCAAAATTCTAGTGCTCGTAACTTCGTTAAAAATAACTTTTATCGAAAATAAAAAAATAAGTGTCCCTTTATTTTTCATATAGAATAACATATTTTAGCGTCAGTTAAATCTACAACTTGAAGTTAGTCAGTCTGCATGATTTGAAATGGATTCAACCTATTAAAGAATACCATGAGCAGTTATCAGATTGTAATAAACAGATATTATTAAAAGCAATGATGGAAATAAATATTTTTGTACTTATAATTTTATAATAATAAAATAAAACTGGTTACATTCAGCTTAAAAAGTTGCAAAATTTAGAAAAAATGGAAACTCTACAGCTCAATTTGATGAAAAGTTGAAGTAGGGGAAAGTCGGGTAGCGTAGCACCGGCCATCGGGTAGCCGCGGCCACTGTTCATTTCATGTATAATACCGTATTTTTATCATTGAAACAAATTAGAAATGGCGTATAATTTAATTGAACTAATTTTTTTAGTATAGTGACTCAATTATTTCATTTCTTTTTTATAAAAAACTACTATTCTGTAAATGTAACCTTAAAGTGTTCGGACAATTTGAAAAATGAGTGTCGCATTAAACGTCATATAAAAATGTTATTATATTTGTAAGTTCCAAAACTATTGAATTAATATTTTTATTGATATCCATAAATTATTCTCTGACGATTATTTAAGACATAATTTGTTGTTACTTTACTGAGTTATATAATTAAAATAAAAAGTTTCTTTTCCTGTAGCCGGAGTTACCCGATGAACTTTTGAGGGTTAGTATTTTACTACTCATATTTGTCCTTATGTTTCTCTTAATTAATATGTTTATTTTATTATTGGAAGCATTTTAAGTCTTGATAAATAGTTTGTCTTCAACATGAAACAATTTAATTATTGTTCTTGAAATATTTACACAATTTATTGACAAAAAAGCTTAAGGGGCCGGGGCTGCCCGACTTTCCCCTTAAACAATAGTAATTTATTAAAACATTTTGAAAAATGTGTTATTCTTAGTTTGTTGTTAGTAACTGATTACATTCGGCCTAAAAAGTTGCAAAATTGAGAAAAAAAATCGAACCTCTGGAGCTCAATTGGATAAACAGTTGTAAATAATCAATAATAATTTTTTTAAACAAATTAGTAATAACATGGAATAATGATTAAAAATCAATGTTTATGTTATTTATTTAGAATCTATTAAAAAAGTTTAATAAAAGCAGTAAAAAATATATTTTAACGACTTTTTCGTAATTTTGTAATTTATGGGGTTTTCTGGGACCCTTTTAAAAAATAGATAATATTAAAAAATGATTAAATGTGTTTATTTTCCTGTTATTGTATTTCATTAATATTGAAATTCATTTTTGGACCCAAAATAAAAATTGGTCCTTATAAGACCCAAAAAAAAAAATGTAGTTTTTTATACTTCTGACCTCAAAATCTTTTAAAACATAAGAAGTTTTGTAACTACTAATATAACTGTTTATTTTCAGCCCTGAATTACAAATTGGTTCTTATATGACACAAAATAAAAAATACTTTATGTGACACTCTTCTGTCTGTGTGGAATTTAATAAAAGACATTAGAATAAGTACCTATAAAATTTTTGTAAGAGAAATATGTTGGTTCGAAAAGTTGTTTTAAATACTTTCTGCACAAAAATAAATTCTGTCAGAAAATACTTTTTGGCAAAAAATACTTTCTGTCAAAAAATACTGTTACTGGCACGGCACTAGATTTTGATGTTCGCCGAAGCTACTACTAAATATGTTTACACTTAACTTTGTGAAATTACTTGAAATATCATTAAGAAGGTCTCTCTGACAAAAGTTTCTTTAAATTTTGCCTTAAAGTTATTATTTAAAAAACTAGCTGATTTTCGGAAAATTAACCCTTAAAGTGTAACGTGTTTTTCGGCACCCTTAAGCTGTAACGCTGGGTCACTTGTGCCTTGCGCTTTAAAAAGTGCTTTAAATTGCTCTGAAAATTTTTTAGAAAATTCATAATCCTACATCAACTATTCTAGTATAAGGACTAATTATAATATTGCCGATTTGTTCATTTGTTTAAGCAGTACAATTGTTAAAACAAATCAAAATAGTAAACAAATTTTAATTTTTCAAATTTGGCAGGGGCACAAGTGACCCAGCGTTACAGTTTAAGGGTTAATAAAGTTAATTTTACAGCAAAATTTATTCAACTTTTGCCTATAATAGTGACGTCATTCTACATCACATACCTTTAAAAGAATATTGATACTTATTTAATTTAACCTTACTTGAAGGTTAAATTTATTGCTTGTTATTTTTTATAATTAAAGAGACTGTTTTTTTAATCTGCTAAGAGGTGTTTTTGCCTTTGTAACAATTTTAAATTCACTGCTTTATTACCTGATAAAAGTAAGAATAGTTGAATAATATTAATAAAAATATAATACCTTAAAAATAAGCTCTAAACATCATTAAAGATAGTCAATTACAAACCCTCTTGCCACTTTGAACTAACTATATCACTCAATTTGTGCCTTAAATTCTGACAAAATTTCCACTTTACATTAAATAAAAGGAAGAGTAAAATATTATTTTTTACAAAAGTATTAACTTGAGTGTTTAACTTAAACTATTGTTTTCTATAAATCGTGTTCATATTGTGCACGAAAAGACTGCAAACATAACTTTATATTTTTGTGCGTGTGTATATATGTATGGCGCGCCCACGATGCGCAACGATCTGACTGTATCCTATCCTATCGTAGCGAGCCACAACACGATAAAATTAGCTAAGTAGTGTCGTGGCAAGCCACAACACGATAGACTTAGCTAAGTAGTATCGTGGCTCGTCACGATACGATATAAATATATGTCGTAGGCAAGTAGAAGAATCAGGCATTTAGCTTAATTCCTAGGCATTAAGCTAAACTTTGGCAAGTAGATGAATGAAGATGCGAAGGATGCGCATTCTTCTACTTGTCTGGATTCATATAGGCATTAGTCTAGACAATCCCGATTGGGTCCGGCAAATCATAAAGGCTTTGTTTCCTCCAGCAGAACCATGGCCTAGGATGGACTGGAGTAACTGTCATGTCGGTGAGGAAGAACTTTTCACTCTTACAGAATTACAAAAAGCAGGCAGTAGGTTAAAGCCAGGTAAAGCGCCGGGATTAGATGGGATAAGCAACGAGATCCTTAAAGAAGTGATCGTTGCGTCACCCCAGATTCTCCTAGACTGCTATAACAACTGCCTGAAGAGAGGAGAGTTTTTCCGCGACTGGAAAAGACAGAGGCTGGTCCTCCTAAGGAAAAAAGACAAACCTCTAGATAAGTCTCATCCTACAGGCCTATATGCCTGTTAGATACGATGGATAAGCTTCTGGAGGACATGATTCTGCAGAGAATGCAATCTCACTTGACCGGAGAGAATAGTCTGTCTGACAACCAATTTGGATTCCGCAAAGGCCTGTCCACAGTAGACGCCATTCAGAAGGCGGTGGACCTAGCCAGAGAAGGAAAAAACAAATTGGGACCAGGGAAGAAAAAGGGCTTCTGCGCGTTGGTAGCCATTGATATACGCAACGCGTTTAATACCGCGCGATGGGAAGATCTCATCAAGTCGATGAGAAACAAAGGAATACCGCCCTACCTGTTGCGGATCATGGATAATTATCTTAGCGACAGGTGGGTAATATACGAGGGTGACACCTGCATTCTGAAAGAGGAGATGCAGAAAGGTGCCCCCCAAGGATCGAAGATAGGACCATTCGTATAGCGTTGATCGTATGCACTGCCGAAACAGTAGAAGCTCTGGGCGTATTGGTGAACGAATGTCTGAGACGGGCAAAGCGATGGCTGAAGGCCAGAGGCCTCCAAATGGCTCTGGAAAAGACCGAAGCGCTGCTAGTCACAGACAGACGTGGTTATACAGCCCCTGGTATTCAGATAGACGAATTCGAGGTCCAATGGAGGAAACATATTAAATATTTAGGTGTCGAACTCGACAAATTTTTGAATTTGAAACACCATATAACCGTAGCATGTCAGAAGGCCGAACAGTGTTCGTCAAGTTTAGCTCGTCTAATGCCGAACATTGGTGGGCCTTCTGAAGCAAAGAGGAGACTGGTGGCGAGTGTTGCCCTTTCAAAGCTGCTATACGCAGCACCTGTATGGGCTCCGACCCTGCGAAATGACAGAAGCAAGACCATCTGTAGAAGGGTGCTGTCCGCGCAGAGAACTATAACGAAACGTATTATTTCGGCCTATTGGACAGTACCGACGTGTGCTGCACAGGTCCTTGCCAGCGTCCCGCCGGCAGATCTTTTGGCACAAGAAAAAGAGGAAGTTTTCCTCCTTTTCATGAAGAGAAATTCTTCCGCATATACGGAAAATAATAGACCCAGCAAGGACCAAATTCGCCGAGATGCGAGAAGCAGATTCGTCGACAGATGGCAAGAACGATGGAGCGGGGAGGAGACAGGCTGATGGACGTATCGGCTGATACCTACACTCGCCACCTGGATAAGTAGGAAGCACGGAGTGGTTTCCTACTATTTAACCCAAGCTCTCACAGGGCATGGGTGTTTCGGCTCCTATCTGGAGCGATTTAAAAAAGTCGTTAGCTCGAAGTGTGTACTGCAAGTTCCCAGTGGACGACCCAGAGCACACACTCTTCAGCTGTAAGCGTTGTGACGCGGAGAGGCAGGTTATGTTTACCGGTGTTAATCGCAAGGTTACACCGGAGAACATAATCTCGCTTATGACTCGCTCTCCCGAGGATTGGCGAACCATCGAGACCTTCATACATTACGTTATGAGGGTCAAATACCTCGATGGTCGCCAAAGAATGGAGGTCCCATAGAATAAGGGAGAAAGTCGTTTTGGCGACAGAGGAGGGGATATAAGACTACTCCCGATGGCGATACGCGCGAAAAGTAATAGCCGGGATTGGTCCTAAGGTCCCCAAATAAGGGTGTGTTTTTAGCGGGTCGGCAGAACATCGCCACCCCCGCATAACCCTGTAGTACGGGCTACAGGGTACCCGAAGGCAGGTTTTCACATCCTACGCAAAAAAAAAATTATATATAAATACAATATAAACAAACAGGAGCTGTGTTTACTTTCTTATATAAAAGAAATGATGAGCTCTTGAATCCTTTTATTAGCATTTCCAAGAAATGCTAGCCCTCCTTATTATTTCACTTGACCCCTTTTATATGATCTTATACCGAAACGCGTCAAATTGATGCTATTATTTGTATAACAAATGAAGAAACAAAAAGCCGTATAGGCTAAAAGCATTTTAATTTAAAATTATATAATATAATAAGATATATAAAATACTAATCTAATTTTTACATTACAAATATTTTAAAAGATCTATATCTTGAAGTGTTTGTAATTTTAATTACATAACTGATAAAACGTCTGTCATTAATAACTTAGTAAAATATATTTAAAGTGTTATTAAATGTTTAGATTAAAACATAAAAGATGAAAAATACAATTTAGAATATCAGACATCAAATAACATAACCAAAGAAATAAAAGATATAAAATTTTCTAAAATTAATTCTTGTTTTTTCATTTGAAATGTAATACATTTCAAAAATACTTCTTTTATAAAAATAAGGTTCTGTGTAAAATTTTAAAGTCGTTACATGAAAAAATTAAAAGAATGATTTAATTAAGTTTAATGATTGGAAAGACCGGTTATAATGTATTTTAATCGTTTCTTGATATTTGTGTTGATACACTCTATTTTTTAGATGCTGAGATGTTTGACCTATGTAACATGAATTACAATTTTTACAATTAATTTTATAGACTAAATTAATCTTTTCAAATTTCGGAAATTAATCTTTAGGAAGTTTAATTAAATTATTCTTAAATGTATTCAATACATTAAAAACACTTTACACTTCATATTTTTTTAAAATTTTTATCAAATTATCTGAAAATTTATTAATATAAACACTACTCTGGTATATTTTTATGTACTTTTCTCCACTAAATCCAATTCCGAAGTCAGAGTAACTAGATTGGCTAAATATTTGTAAAAAGTTATACTGGTTTATTTAGTGTTAAAATATATTTTGGAATAACTATACTTTATCCAATATAGTTCACAATATGATTTTTAATTAAGTTTGTTACTGGTTTTTAATTTTTATGTACTTTTCTCAACTAAATCCAATTCCGAAGTCAGAGTAACCAGATTTGTTGAGGGTCTATATTACAGACGAGTTCGATATTACAGATTCAAAAAAATTTAACAGAAACACATTTCCATCTGGGTAAAGAGGAATACCTGATCATTATCAAGTATTGAAGTAATAAGATGGGGTCTAGATGACTTTTTGAAAATTTCTACTGGAAACTTTATTCTATACTTTAAAAACTCATACCTAGAGAGCAACCAAGTGCCACGTCAGTGTCTAGGTGACTTTTGGTCATCTTCTTCGGGGAAGTTGGCTTTTGTTTTTTTAAAACAAATACTTAGGAACTTACCAAGTGCCACGTCGGTGTCTAGGTGACTTTTGACCATCTTCTTCCGGGAAGTTAGCATTATTTTTTAAAAACGAATACTCAGGATCATATCAAGTGCCATGTCAGTGTCTCGGTGACTTTTGGTCATCTTCTTTGGAGAAGTTAACTTAATTTTTTTAAAACGAATACTGAAGAACCTACCAAGTGCCAGGTCAGTGTCTAGGTGTCTTTTGGTAATCTTCTTCTGGGAAGTTGGCTTTATTATTTTAAAATAAATACTTAGAACTTATACTGTGCCACGTCGGTGTCTAGGTGACTTTTGGTCATCTGCTTCTTTGAAGTTGGCATTATTTTTTAAAAACTAATACTTAGGAACTTACTCAGCAAAGTTAACCTTATTTTTTAAAAGGTAGTATTTTTAAAACAACCAAGTGCTAAGTGGGTGTCTAAGTGGTTTATGGTGTATTTTTTAGGTTAGTTGTCTATTATTTTTAAAACTGATTTTTAAGGTGCCAAACAAAAACTAAGTCGGTATCTTTGTAAATTTTAATTAACGAGTCTTCCTTGTTTCCTGATATCCATCTTGCAGAGTACCGTGAATGTAGTCTCCAATCGGTGCTTCTTCTGCTTCCAGCAGAAGTGTTTACGGATGTCAGCCCTATGACTCTTTTGGCATAGCAGTTTCGAAAATGTGTTCAGGGAACTGTTGTTCACTGGTGGATTCTCAAATGAACAAAAAGATGACTTTTACAAAAATTTAGGTTTTAAATTTTATATAAAAAATATATTTATAGGTAAGAAACGACATTCGATTAATTACTTAAAAGTATATTCAAGAAGCTTGTGTCAAACTTTGAGACTGATGGGTTCAGACGTGTCTTTAAAAGACAGTTTATACAAAAACGTGTTTAAACTGAAAACATTTGACAATAAATAATAAAACATATATCAAACATTTAATAAAAATTAAACAAATTGTGAATAAATTAGAAAATTAAAAAAACTATTATCCTTGCGAATGCAAAATTAAGAAAGTTAAAGAAAAGCAACAAAATAATAAGAAATTATAAAAACAACATATAAAATTGTAAAAAAAAGATAACTGTTCACAAAGAAAAATACAATTTTTCAAAATAAATAAAGTTAAGAATATTATTAAAAAATAGAGAACAATTTTCAAAACTACACCACAAATAAAAAACAATGACAAAATCATAAAAATGTAGAAAAACTTTTTAAAAAATTTAAATATTTGCAGACTTTTTTCTTTTAAATTCAGAAAAAAATTAAAAATATAAATAAAAAATGTTTAAATATTACTAGAGATAGAAGCCTTTTAACAAATTGAACATTATTTCAAAAGTTAAAGAAAGAAACATTATAAATACATTTTTTGACTACTCAACAAATGATCAAAGGTATTGCAAGATTAAATTTGAATACAATAAATTAAAAGAAGAAAATTATTAAAAAAATCAATAAAAATTTTCTTGACTCCAGCTTAGGTTTTTTAATATAAAATTTTCTGCCTCAAACTGAATTATCGCCCAATTGTTACAAAAGAATCAAAACTAAAAAATGTATGCATAAAACTAATTATCACGGAACGCAAAAATAATTTAAATGTTCTATAATTTAAAATTGTTAACTAAATAAATTACTCCGCATTTACCTGAACTATTTTCTATTTATCATAATCCTCATTTACCAGATGCATTTTGATACATACATCCTCAATAAACAGTGCAGCAAAAGTATTACAGCAAAATATCCGGCTTATCATTAAAGGTCATTTACGCTGTCACACAACGAAAACAATAAAACTTTGATTTGCGTCTATTTATATTTCCATTTGTTTGCCAATTTCTTATCGGAAGAAGACGAAGACATCATTCACGGAACTCTACAAGATGGACCTTAGGAAACATTCCTGCTTCCAACAGCAGAAGCACCGATTGATTAAATCCTACACTCTTTGAGAGTTTCAACCCTGTGCGTTTTTTGCAGTAATTAGGTAAGTATGCAGGAGTTGTGCAAACTTCTTTTATAGTTATTGTTTTTTCATTTTCCTTTTATAAAGCATAAAACTTCAATGTTTAGTTTGATTTTTTGCACAATGCTTAAATAGAATTTTATTATTTTCATTTTGATTAAACGTTAAAAAATAATTTTTTTCGTTCACGAAGCTCCACGAGATCAACTTCAAGAAACTTTCTTACAGCAAAAGCACAAGAACCAATTAAAGACATCAAGAAACTTTCGAGCTGTCAACAGCAGAAGCTCCAATTAAAAAGATCATTCACGATACTCTACAGAATGGACATCAGAAAACATTCTTTGGGCAAAAGCAGAAACACCGATTGATGAACTCATTCACTCTTTAAAAGTTGTAACCCTGTGCGTTTTTGCAGATGTAAAGTAAGTATGCAGAAGTTGTGAGAATTATTTTAACTATTATTGCATTTGTTTAACTTTTATCAAGCTAAAAAAATCAATGTTTAGTTAGTTTTCTTACATGGTGCCAATGTAGAATTTTTAATATTTTCCATTGGATTAAACGTTAACGTATCATTATCTTTATCGTTTACGAAACTCCCCAGGATGAACATCCAGAAACTTTCCTGCTGGCAACAACAGAAGCACCGATTGAAAACATCATTCACGGTACTCTACAGAATGGAAGTCAGGAAACTTTCCTGTTGGTAAGAGCAGAAGCACCGAGTGAAGACATCATGCACGGTACTCTACAGAATGGACGTCAGGAAACATTCCTGCTGGCAACAGCAGAAGCACCGACTGAAGACATCATTCACGGTACTCTACAGGATGGACGTCAAAAAACTTTTCTGCTGGCAACAGCAGAAGCACCGATTGAAGAAACCATTCACGGTACTCTACAGGATAGACGTCAGGAAACTTTCCTGCTGGCAACAGCAGAAGCTCCAATTGAAGACATCATTTACGGTACTCTACAGGATGGACGTCAGGAAACTTTCCTGCGGACAAAAGCAGAAGCACCGAATGAAGACATTATCCACAGTACTCTACAGGATGGATGTCAGGAAACTTTCCTGCTGGCAACAGCAGATGCACCGATTTTTCGTCCGAGGAGTACCATAACCGTTCTTCAATCGTTACAGGTATAATTTTCTCCGTGTATATTTTTTACTTCAAATTATAATAAAAAATTTTTCGGCTGTTATAGAAACTTCGACAAATTTTTTGTTTCCTGTAAAATAGACTTACATCAATTTCAATATATATTCTGTAAAGTAGGCACGTAGATACTTTTTTCTTACAACCCTTAAAAGTATGTTTTTTATTACAACTTGGTTGGTTCCTGAGTATTCGTTTTTAAAAAATAAAGCTAACTTTCCTGAAGAAGATGGCCAAAAGTCTCCTAGACACCGACGTGGCACTTGGTAAGTTCCTAAGTATTTGTTTTAAAAAAACAAAAGCCAACTTCCCCGAAGAAGATGACCAAAAGTCACCTAGACACTGACGTGGCACTTGGTTGCTCTCTAGGTATGAGTTTTTAAAGTATAAAATAAAGTTTCCAGTAGAAATTTTGAAAAAGTCATCTAGACCCCATCTTATTACTTCAATACTTGATAATGATCATGTATTCCTCTTTACCCAGGTGGAAATGTGTTTCTGTTAAATTTTTTTGAATCTGTAATATCGACCTCGTCTGTAATATAGACCCTTAACAAATCTATCCTTTCTGTAATATAGACCCTACAGTCAGACAAATTTTATTCATCTGTAAAATAGACCTTCACATGTTTTCAATATTCTGTAAAATAGGCACCTAGCTACTTCTGTCTTGTAAAAAAAATATACTTTTAAGGTATGTAATAAAACTATTTGCCAAGCAAACTTTTGTGTATAAATGATACTGTCTCAATAAAAGACATTAGAATAAGTAGGGGAGACCGGGTCTGGTTGGGACATTTTTTATTCTTCGTTGTTTAACTTCGTTAATATTGATAAATGTGTCTATTAATGTAAAATGTTTTTCTAATAATTTCTATTGCAATAATAAATATTTTTACATACAAGATTATAAAATTAGTTAAAATATTTTTAAGTACTCCTGTCTATGAAAAACTAGATTAAATTTGTTTAATTTAGTTTAAAATATTTAACATTATTTTAAATAATTTTATAAAATTCAAAATAAAAATTTATAACTATAATATTAATTACAAAATCAAATAAATAATTTCAAAAAATAACATATTAGATTACTTATAAATATATTAATTAATTATTTTTATAATTTGTTATTAATTAATATTTAGTATTATTATCATTATTACTGGCAATATTTTTTAAAACAATATTTTTGAGAATACTAGATATTATTTTTAAAATAAAGCAAATAAAATTTTAAAAATTAATTTTATATTTCTAAAAAAAATTAATAATTAATTATAAAACAATTTAAAAATATATATTATTATTACATAATACATATTACAATTTACTACTTTTTAAGTTATTCAATTATCATATTCTTTTAAAAATTGGCCGCATCGACTTAAGATGAATTAGAATATAGATTATTAAAATTTATAAATTTATAGATTTATATATATGTTCAAGAATACATAAAGTAAAGAAATCTATAAAAGAAATAAAAAACGAGCGAGCGTTAGCGAGCGAGGGTTGTTACGCTAGTATAAATTAAAATATCTTCATTGTCCTTTGAAAGGAACTATTCAAAGAGCAAAATTTGATAATTAAACTTTTTCTAAAACTATTACTCAGGAAGATATAACAAAAAAACCAAGTGGGTAAAAATTTACTTTGGAGTATCAAAATTAGTTTTTCTTACATATACTCCACATAAATGATGATATAAAAATGAAACTTGGCACAAACTTGCATCTCACTATGTAACATAATTTTTGGGTATAGAGAGGAATTTATTCGACCAATAGCCTTTGAGTAAAATGCAATGACCCACTCTACCCCTGACCCAACAAGCCCCGGTCTCCCCTACCTATAAAATTTTTGGAAGAGAAATATGTTGCTTAGAAGAGTTTGTTTTAAATACTTTCTGCACAAAAATAAATTTAAATAAATTTTTGACAAAAAATAAATTCTGTCAGAAAATACTTTTTGTCAAAAAATACTTTCTGTCAAAAAATACTGTTGCTGGCATGGCACTAGATTTTGATGTTCGCCGAAGCTACTACTAAATATGTTTACAACTTTGCGAAATTACTTGAAATATCATTTATTAACTTTTGCCTATAATAATGACGTCATTCTACATCACATACCCTTAAAATAATATTGATAATTATTTAATTTAACCTTACTTGAAGGACCTTTGATCGAGCCTTCGATTCTAGGCACAATATATCCAAAATTTCCTCTTATTAAGTTTATTAGAAGCAGTATAAAACAGTACCGAAAATGCATTCTGCTCTTTTATTGCTTGTTATTTTTTATAATTAAAGAGACTGTTTTTTAAATCTGCTAAGAGGTGTTGTGCCTTTGTCACAATTTTAAATTCACTGCTTTATTACCTGATAGAAGTAAGAATAGTTGAATAATATTAATAAAAATATAATACCTTAAAAATAAGCTCTAAACATCATTAAAGATACTTAATTACAAATCCTCTTGCCTCTTTGAACTAACTATATCACTCAATTTGTGACTTAAATTATAAGAAAATTTCCACTTGACATTAAATAAAAGAAAGAGTAAAATATTCTTTTCACAAAAGTATTATCTTGAGTTTTTAACTTAAACTAAAGTTTTCTGTGAACCGTGTTCATATTGTCCACGAAAAGACTGCAAACATAACTTTATATTTCTGTGCGTGTGTATATATATATATATATATATATATATATGGCGCGCCCACGATGCGCAACGAACTGACTGTATCCTATCCTATCGTAGCGAGCCACAACACGATAGACTTAGCTAAGTAGTATCGTGGCCCGCCACGATACGATTTGAGTTTGGGAGAAGTAACATTACCTGTAGAACCAGGGGCGGCTTTAGGCAAAGTGGTCGGGAGGGGCGATATATGGAATAGAAAGAGATAGCACCATAGTGCTATCTCTCTCTCTCTCTCTTATACAAATATAAGATTCTCGGGTGGGGGGGCGGTCGCCCCATTCGCCCCTCCGTAAAACCGCCACTGTGTAGAACGGTAATGAGAACAATAATATAACCGGGAATATAACCGACCAAAATTCTAATCGAGAATTTATGAGAATTTAAGTTTTTTCATTTATTTATCAAATTAAGTCAAATTTTCTCATTCAATGTACGAAAATAGAATCTCTATTGTCATTCTAATTAGAAATGATTTGAATTTCAATGTTAAAAGTAAGAATTATATCTATGTAATAATTTACAAGTTTCATTCATTCATAAATTTCTTCTTTCTGTCCACATCTGAAGTTAATTTTTGAAATTTTTAATCATTCTTTTCTCTTATGATTTCAATTACTTAAAACTACAATTTTCAACTATTTTAGCATTTTTCAATTACTTTCTGCAATTTTTAATTATTTTCATTGTTTCTCACTTTTTCCCCTAAATCTTAAATCTACCTTTCGGAAATTTCAATTATTTATAAAAAAAATTTCAATAACTTTTTCAATTTTAATTATTTTTTCTTTAACAATAAAACAATTTCATTATTTGTTGATAAATTTCATATTATTTATCGCAAGATGAAATTACTTTTTTAAATTCATCTTTATTATATTCATTTTGCAATTATTATTTTCAATTTTTAATCATTTTCATTATTTCTGAATTAATATCCTATACTTTCAAATATCTCAATTTTCAATTATTTTGTTCAATAGTCATTTCTTTTTATCATTTTGCAGTTATTTTCTCCATCTTTTAAATATGTTTTGCTTAAAAGTAAATTCTGTAATTTTTGTATTATTTTCTCCAATTTCTAATTATTTTCATTCTGTTTGCATAATTTTCAAAAATTTTAATTATTTGTCTGAAATTTTAATTACTTTCATCATATTTCAATTATTTTTTAAAAATTTTCATCATATTTCAGTTATTTCTTTCAATTTTAAACTATTGTTATCATTTTTTAATGATTTTCCTAAATTCTTGATAACCTACTATTCTAATTTTGTAAAATTATTTTTTAAGATTTTAAGTATTTTTCTCAAATTTCAATTAATTTTTTCAATTTTTAATTATTTTCATTTGTTTTCATAATTTGCAAACATTTTTATTAACTATCTTGAGTTTCAATTATTTTTAGCCGTCTTCAATTCTTTTATTCAATTTTTAATTATTCCCTTTTTTCAATGAAGTTCTTAGATTTTCAAGTATTTTTCTGAAATTTCAATTTTTATTTTATTATTTTATTTATTTTTATTTATTTCATAATGTATCACGCAGTAAAAAATGGACCATTATGGGAACCTTACAAAGTATTTATACAGAAATAATCATTTTTGTCAACTTAATTTTATCATATTTCGATTATTTTCTCCAATTTTCAAAATTTAAAATCATTTTTCAATTATCTTCCCCAATTTTTAATTATTCTTATTTTTTAAATTATTTAAATTTCTAAAATTTTAAATTTTTTTTTCAAATTTCCTATTATTTTCTTCAATATTTAATCAATTTCAGTTCTCTTCTCAATTTCCAAATTTTAAACTATTTATCTGACATTTCAAATATTTAAATAAATTTTCAATTATTTATATTATTTGTTTATTGCTTTCTTCAATTTTTAATTACCTGCGTTCTTTTTCATAATTTCCAACAAGTTTTTAATTATTTATCTGAAATTTTCAATTTTCAATTACATTTACGATTTTCTTGTATTTTATGTCTATTCTGTATTTTTTGCAATTATTTCTCTTAAATTAAAAATTGTTCTTTTCCGTTTTAAATTATGTTTATCTTTTTTCATTTATTTTCTTTAATTTTTAATTATTTTCTCTTTTTTTTTAAAGAATTTTTCTGATTTTTTCTTTAATTTTCCTTTATTTAAAATATATAACCTATTTCTTTTAAATTAAAAATTGTTCTTTTCAATTTGAAAGTATCTTTATTTCTTTTCATTTACTTTGGCTAATTTTTAAATTCTTTCTTCTTTTTTTTTGCAATGAACTTCTAAAAGTTTTAAGTAGTTCTCTAAAATTTTCTATACTTTTCCTTTGTTTAAAATATATTATGTAATTCTTCAATTAATTTAACAAAACTTAATTATTTTTTTCAATTTTAAAATTCTTTACATTATTTTTTCATTATTTTCCTAAATTTGTTATCATTTTCATCATTTCTGAACTAATTTTCTAAAATTGAAATTGTTGATCTCAAATTCAATCGTTTTTTCCAATTTGCAATTATTTTCTCCAATTTTTTATTAATTGCTTCAATTTATTTCTAAGATTTTGAAGTATTTTTCTCAAATTTCCTACCTATTATTTTCTTCAATTTTTAATCATTTTCAATTCTTTTCATAATTTCCAAATTTTAGACTATTTATCTGATATTTCAATTATTTAATTAAATTTTCAATTATTTATATTATTTGTTTATTATTTTCTTCAATTTTCAATTACTTACGTTTTTTTAATAATTTCCAAAAAGCTTTTAATTATTTATCTGAAATTTTCATTTTTCTTTTCAATTTTAAATTATGTTTATTTTTTTAAATTTATTTTGTCTAATTTTTAATTACTTTCTTCTTTTTTTTTGCAACAAAATTCTAAAAGTTTCAAGTATTTTTCTAAAATTTTCCTTTATTTCGAATAAATTATGTAATTTTTTCAATAATTTTCTCAAACTTTAATTATTTTCTTTAATTTTAAATTATTGCTTCCTCATAGAAGAAGTATTTATATTATTTTTTCATTAATTTCTTTAATTTTTTATCATTTTCATCATTTCCGAATTAATTTTCTAAAATTTTAATTATTTATCTTAATTACAATAATTTTTTTCAATTTTTAATTCTTTTCTCTAACTTTTCATTATTCTAATTTTTTAAATTTATTTCTAAAATTTGGAAGTATTTTTCTGAAATTTAAATTATTTCCTTTAATTTTAAAATATTTCTATGATTTTTTAAATAACTTTGGACAATTTTAATCGTTTTCATTTTTTTTTTCAATGAATTTGTAAAATTTGCCATTATTTTTTTAAATATTATATTTAAAATATTTACAACTGTTAATTACATAAAGTGTAGAAACTAATTGCGCCCCAGCGCGCATTGTTTAATCTAGTTGGATATAAGAAATTACAATTTATATAATTTATATAAAACATAATAATTTTTACACTAAACTGCCTTATAGCTAATTTGTAATGCTAATTATTTTGTTATTTATTCTTTTTTATTTCAATAAATTGTTTGTGTTTCAAAATAGTAGAGCTTATTCAATCATAGAAAATTCTCATAAATTCTCCGGAAGAAAAATATTCTCGGTTATATTCTCAAGAATGTAACCGAATTTTAAATTCTCGAGAATTTTGCAAAAATGTAAAATGTCAGGGAAATTGATAAACCTTCACTTTACAGAAGGTTTTTTTCTATTAACAATTTTAATATTAGTCTATTTGTTTATACCAATTTGTTAAAACAATTAATTTTTTGAATAATTTGTAATGTTAAATTTAATTATTTAAAACATTCTGTACTTTTCAGGATTTATTTCCTGATAAAAATCTTAATATTTGTCCATTTGTTTATAACAATTTGTTTAAATAAATATTTTTTTTAACAATTTATAACGTTAAATTTAATTATTTAAAACATTCTCCGCTTTTCAATATTTTTTTCCTGATTTTTTTAATATTTGTCTATTTGTTTATAACAATTAGTTTTAACAATTAATTTTTTAAACAATTTGCAATGTTCAATTTATTTATTTAAAACATTCTGTACTTTTGAGAATTTTTTTCTGATAAAAATATTAATATTTGTCCATTTGTTTATAAAAATTTGTTTAAATAAATAATTTTTTAAACAACTTATAATGTTATATTTAATTATCTAAAACATTCTCCACTTTTCAGAATTTTTTTCTTGATAGTTTTAATATTTGCCCATTTCTTTATAACAATTAGTTTATGCAATGAGTTTTTTAAACCATTTTTAATGTTAAAAATAATTATTTGAAACATTCTCCACTTTTCAGAACTTTTTTTTTCTGAAAAAATGTAATATTCTCCACTGTCCGCAGAATCGTCTCTTTTTGGTATTGTTATCTGCTTGCGCATAAGCTGATATAGCGTATTGTTTCAATTTATTATTTATTAATTTATGTATTATGATAAAGGGGCCAAGTGAAAAAATAAGGAGGGATAGCATTTCCCTTATATATATAATTTTGTAACAGACTTGATGATTCGAAAACAATTTGACGAGTTTAAATAAAATACTGTATTATTATTTTTACTGTTAAAATCTAAAATATTTGTTCTCGTGTCAGAACGTAAGACGAGAAAGAACTGATTTTTAGTATTGTTTCAGGCGCATGTTATAAAATATTTTAAAATATACTTTTTTCTTAACTTTTTGTGACGAAAATAAAGAACTCTGATTATCTATATATTATTTTCAATACTTTTTAAAAATATCATTAGCAACGTCTATTTGATCCAAGTTTAATTAAATTTTGCCTTAAAATTAATTTTTAAAAAATTTTTACTGGTTCTCGAGAAATCTAAAAAATGTTTTAAGACAGAATCTAATCAATTTTGTGTTTGAAAAGCTTAAAAACCAGTAACAAATTTAATTAAAAATCATATTGTGAACTATATTGGATAAAGTATAGTTATTTCAAAATATATTTTAACACTAAATAAACCAGTATAACTTTTTACAAATATTTAGCCAATCTGGTTACTCTGACTTCGGAATTGGATTTAGTGGAGAAAAGTACATAAAAATATACCAGCGTAGTGTTTATATTAATAAATTTTCAGATAATTTGATAAAAATTTAAAAAAAATATGAAGTGCAAAGTTTTTTTAACGTAATGAATAAATTTAAGAATAATTCAATTAAACTTCCTAAAGATTAATTTCCGAAATTTGAAAAGATTAATTTAGTCTATAAAATTAATTGTAAAAATTGTAATTCATGTTACATAGGTCAAACATCACAACATCTAAAAAATAGAGTGTATCAACACAAATATCAAGAAACGATTAAAAATACATTATAACCGGTCTTTCCAAACATTAAACTTAATTAAATCATTCTTTTAATTTTTCATGTAACGACTTTAAAATTTTACACAGAACCTTATTTTTATAAAAGAAGTATTTTTGTAATGTATTACATTTCAAATGAAAAAACAAGAATTAATTTTAGAAAATTTTATAATACCTTTTATTTCTTTGGTTATGTTATTTGATGTCCGATATTCTATATTGTATTTTTCATCTTTTATGTTACAATCTAAATATTTAATAACACTTTAAATATATTTTACTCAATTATTAATGACAGACGTTTTATCAGTTATGTAATTAAAATTACAAACACTTCAAGATATAGATCTTTTAAAATATTTGTAATGTAAAAATTAGATTAGTATTTTATATATCTTATTATATTATATAATTTTAAATTAAAATGCTTTTAGCCTATACGGCTTTTTGTTTCTTCATTTGTTATACAAATAATAGCATCAATTTGACGCGTTTCGGTATAAGATCATATAAAAGGGGTCAAGTGAAATAATAAGGAGGGCTAGCATATCTTGGAAATGCTAATAAAAGGATTCAAGAGTTCATCATTTTTTTTATATGAGAAAGTAAACACAGCTCCTGTTTGTTTATATTGTATTTATATTGTATATATATATATATATATATATATATGTCGTATGCAAGTAGAAGAATCAGGCATTTAGCTTAATTCCTATGCATAAGGCTAAACTTAGTCAAGTAGAACAATTGGAAAACATTAAGAAAATATTAAAAGATGCCAAAAATTAGTTTTGAAAAAAAATCAGCCTGACTATTATTATTTAAATAACTATGAAAAGCAATGGATTTAGTGTATATGGTGCCATTCAAAACGTATTTTCCAAAATTGTTTTCTATTCTAAAAACATCTGTAACTCTTGTTTTCGTACTCTTTACTTTTACTTTTAATAAATTATGTATTTCGAAAGTTTGTTTATATATCTGTGTTTATACTTCGCCTTAGAATATCCTTTTTCTTCTATTTGCCGGAAACACTTTAGGCAGTTAGCTTATTGCCTAGTCAATAAGCTTAATGCCTATATGAATCCAGACTTTGTAGAAGAATGCGCATCCTTCACATCTTCATTCATCTACTTGCCAAAGTTTAGCTTAATGCCTAGGAATTAAGCTAAATGCCTGATTCTTCTACTTGCCTACGACATATATTTATATCGTATCGTGGCTCGCCACGATACTACTTAGCTAAGTCTATCGTGTTGTGGCTCGCTACGATAGGATAGGATACAGTCAGATCGTTGCGCATCGTGGGCGGGCCATATATATATATATATATATATATACACACACAGAAATATAAAGTTATGTTTGCAGTCTTTTCGTGGACAATATGAACACGATTCATAGAAAACTTTAGTTTAAGTTAATCACTCAAGATAATACTTTAGTAAAAAATAATATTTTACTCTTTCTTTTATTTAATGTAAAGTGGAAATTTTGTCAGAATTTAAGGCACAAATTGAGTGATGTAGTTAGTTCAAAGTGGCAAGAGGGTTTGTAATTGACTATCTTTAATGATGTTTAGAGCTTATTTTTAAGGTATTATATTTTTATTAATATTATTCAACTATTCTTACTTTTATCAGGTAATAAAGCAGTGAATTTAAAATTGTTACAAAGGCAGAAACGCTTCTTAGCAGATTAAAAAAACAGTCTCTTTAATTATAAAAAATAACAAGCAATAAAAGAGCAGAATGCATTTTTGATACTGTTTTATACTGCTTCTAATAAACTTAATAAGAGGAAATTTTGGATATATTGTGCCTAGAATCAAAGGCTCGATCAAAGGTCCTTCAAGTAAGGTTAAATTTAATAATTATCAATATTCTTTTAAAGGTATGTGATGTAGAATGACGTCATTATTATAGGCAAAAGTTGAATAAATTTTGCCGTAAAATTAACTTTATTAATTTTCCGAAAATCAGCTAGTTTTTTAAATAATAACTTTAAGGCAAAATTTAAAGAAACTTTTGTCAGAGAGACCTTCTTAATGATATTTCAAGTAATTTCACAAAGTTAAGTGTAAACATATTTAGTAGTAGCTTCGGCGAACATCAAAATCTAGTGCCGTGCCGGCAACAGTATTTTTTGACAGAAAGTATTTTTTGCCAAAAAGTATTTTCTGACAGAATTTATTTTTGTGCAGAAAGTATTTAAAACAACTTTTCGAAGCAACATATTTCTCTTCCAAAAATTGTATAGGTACTTATTCTAATGTCTTTTATTAAATTCCACACAGACAAAAGAGTGTCACATAAAGTATTTTTTATTTTGTGTCATATAAGAACCAATTTGTAATTCAGGGCCAAAAATAAACAGTTATATTAGTAGTTACAAAACTTCTTATGTTTTAAAAGATTTTGATGTCAGAAGTATAAAAAACTACATTTTTTTTTTTGGGTCTTATAAGGACCAATTTTTATTTTGGGTCCAAAAATGAATTTTAATATTAATGAAATACAATAACAGGAAAATAAACACATTTAATCATTTTTTAATATTATCTTTTTTTTTAAAAGGGTCCCAGAAAACCCCATAAATTACAAAATTACGAAAAAGTCGTTAAAATATATTTTTTACTGCTTTTATTAAAGTTTTTTCATAGATTCTGAATAAATAACATAAACATTGATTTTTAATCATTATTCCATGTAATTTTTAATTTGTTTAAAAAAATTATTATTGATTATTTACAACTGTTTATCCAATTGAGCTGCAGAGGTTCGGATTTTTTTTCTCAATTTTGCAACTTTTTAGGCCGAATGTAATCAGTTACTAACAACAAACTAAGAATAACACATTTTTAAAAATGTTTTAATAAATTACTATTGTTTAAGGGGGTAGTCTGGTGTTTGAGCCTGTTTTGAAAGCTTATTTCAATATTCTTTTTTTTATTATAAAATAATTTTTAATCATATCAAATCTTTTAACATCTTTTTTTCCTTATTATGAATTGTTAAAAAAATTGTATTTTACTATTTTTAAATTGATATTGATATATATACTTATAATTATAATTTATAATAAAAAAAAACTAAGTAGTGCGCTGGCGCAGGTGCACTGAGAAAATAAGCCTCTAGCTAAGCAGCTTTATTTCTAGGTTAGGGTTCCTCGGGACAAAACAAACAAAACACCGGCGATGACAATCAAACTTCTAGGATACCGGAGCATATGCTCTTGCTAAAATCAATTAAGTGCTTTGCAGGTGCTATAGCAACAACCTCTCTGTGCTAAATTTAATCAATAATTGGTTGTATTTAGTTAACTTATTTTCTCAGTGTGATAACTTCCGTTGGCGTTATCTAAAACAAAAAAATCAAATTGATTATTGTTCTGTATGTAAGTGGCTATCGCCTGAACTAGAATAAAACATTTTTGTTAATAAATAACAAAATGGTGGACTATTATACTAAAAAAATTCAAAAATTAGCTGTTTATTATTGATAAAAAGTTAAAAATAAAACAAAGTTATTAATAAAAATGCATAATTCTAGTTCGGGCGATAGCCACTTACATACAGAACAATAATCAATTTGGTTTTTTTGTTTTAGATAACGCCAACGGATGATATCACTTGCGCCAGCACCCTACTTTATTTTTTTATATTATAAACAATAATTATCAGTATATATATCAATATCAATTTAAAAATAGTGGAATACATTTTTTTTAATAATTCACAATAAGAACAAAAAGATGTTAAAAGATTTTATTAGATTAAAAATTATTTTATAATAACAAAAAGAATATTGAAATAAGCTTTCAAAACAGACTTGGAACACCAGACTACCCCCTTAACTTCAACTTTTTATCCAATTGAGCTGCAGAGATAAGATTTTTTCTAAGGCTTGCAACTTTTCAAGCTGAATGTAACCAGTTTTATTTTATTATTATAAAATTATAAATACAAAAATATTTATTTCCATCATTGCTTTTAATAATATCTGTTTTTTACAATTTGTTAACTGCTCATGGTATTCTTTAATAACTATAGCAGTAAATACTGCTTCTGTTACTCGACACTGGTAATTGGTTTATTAAAATCGAAAATCAATTTAAGACCTCTCTCCACGACATCTTAGATTATTGTTAGTAATTTGGCTTAAAAAGTTGCAAAATTGAGAAAAAATTGCAAATCTGTAGCTTAATTTACTTAAAAGTAGAAGTTAAACAATAGTTATTTGTTTAAGGGTTTAAACAAAGGGTTATTATTTTGTTTAGGTTAAATAGTTATTTTTAGATTGTTACTAGTAACTGGTTATATTCAGCTTGAAAAGTTGCAAAAGTGAGAAAAAATCGCAACTCTGTAGATCAATTTGATAAACTAGGTGTGAATTCTGTCCATTTCATGAACACTTCGCTTCCAAGGAAGCAAAACAATTTGCTTCCTCATAGAGGAAGCAATAATTTAATAATATTTTAAATATTTTAACTTAATAAAAACAAAAATTAAAAAGACATGAATTATTTTGATTAAAAAGATACTAAAACAATTTGATTAGTTAATTTCAAAAATCCCTAAATTGTATGTTTTGGAAACAATGAAATATTGTATTCTTAATAATGTGGTTTCTCCTTATTTAAGGGGAGTCACCTGAGAAATTTCAATCCATCGAAATGTTACTTATCAGTGCAAATTTTTTTTCTGGAATTTTTTTGGATGTAAAAGAATGACATATTATCAAAATTAAAAAAAAAAAATTTTTTTGAATAAAAAATTTTTTGAAAAAAAATTAAAAAAATTTTTTTTTTTTTAAAAAATTAAAAAATGTTAAAACCCATACGATATTTTGTTTGAAATCTTAAAAAAGGCATATAAAAAAATTAGCATTAAAAAATATGAAAAATTGTAGGAGGAGATAGATTTTTAAAAATTGGCACCGATAAGTAACATATATTTCGATGGGTTGAAATTTATCAGGTGACTCAACTTAATGAACCAAATTTGATGATTTTCATTTCTCCCAAAAAATATGTTTTTTTCAGCCAATCAAAAAATGGCTTAAACAGACTTAAGGTACATGTTTAAAGCTTTAAAAATCCACTTAGAAATTTTATTTAACGTCTATTTTTGGTGTTACTATAGCTATTTGAAGAAAACGACTTTTTAAAAAAGTATCTTTACATTTCTTGAAATATTTAAAAAAAAAATAAAGACACATTAATTTAAGCTAGATATTCTTTTTCTACAGGTTCTGGCAATAAGTTTTAAAAAAAAGGCGTCCCGGTATGTTCATTAGGCTCTGAGCAATCAGCGTTTGAAAATCACTCGGGTCCCGTAGACCCAATCTAGCAGTTACGTTAAATCCCGATAGTCTAGCAGTTGAGGGTTAATATTATTAGTAATATTATTATTATTATTATTATTATCATTATTTTACTAGGTGGAAATTATGTCCATTTCGTGGATATTTTGTTTCAAAGTTAGCAATTAAATTTGCTTTCTTATAGAAAAAGCAATATATTAATAATATAAAATTTAATTTGAGAAATTCTTTAAAAAAAGGAATTTTAAGTGCAAAAAAATGAAAAAACATCAATTAATTCACGAATTTTTGATCAATAATAAAAGTTATATAGGTCAATCGATTCGTTTTGAGATAAGGAATATGATTTTTTTATTCATTAAGTTGTATTTTTAGCTTAGAAAAAAATTTTGGCAAAAAACGATTTTTTTCGATGAAAAAAGGTGCTCAACAAAATTTGATTGGGTATTTTCAAAAATCCCTGTGTCCAAATTTAGATATTCACGAGCTTAAAAAGTCATCCAAATTTTATTCAAATCCGTTAAAGCGTTCTCGAAATATCCTGGCGACAAAAAACGCTATACACACACACGTACACACACACACACACACACACACACACACACACACACACACACACACACACACACACACACACACACATACATCTGGACATTTGCTTAGGAATGAAAATTTACGCTTTTTAGATGAAACTGAGTCGATTTAGACTATTTTTGGAAAATCGAAAATCTTAACGATCACAAAGCTTCCTCTATGAGGAAGCAAAAGTGTAAGTTAATCAATAGTAATTTGTTTAAACAATTTTAAAATTGTTATTCTTAGTTTGTTGTTAGTAACTGGTTACATTCGGCCTTAAAAGTTGGAAATAAAAAATGATAATTAGTTTAAACAAATTAGCAATTACATGGAATAATGATTAAAAATCAATATTTTTGTTATTTATTTAGAATTTATGAAAAAACTTTAATAAAGGTAATAAAAAATATTTTTAAACGATTTTTTCGTAATTTTGTAATTTATGGGGTGTTTTGGGATATTTAGCAATATTCTTTGAAGTCTCCCAAAGAGAAAAAGAATTTGCCAATTGAAAAATATTCATTTTCAAAGATTCTATACCATTTCTACGAAAAAGTGTTTTTTCCCCATACATTTTACATAGGAAACTTTCAGCGCTTCGAGCGACCTCTAAATATTTTTTGATTTTTAAAAAAAAGGGGTATTTTTTTCGATATAGAACAATCCTAGGGGAAGAGAGCATTAAAAAAAAATTTGTCAAAAAATATTCAGTAGTTTCTTCACAATTAATTCCCAAAAAAACCACTGAATTTCGGGCCTGGAGAGTAGAAGACCCCCTTAAACAGACAGTCAGACAGACATACAGACATTTTTTAATGTCATTTTTGGAGTTTTTGCAACTTGAAATGAAAAATTGTACATGAATTTTTAAGTTCTAAGCAGTGTGCAGACAAAACTTTGATTTTATAGATATGGATATAGATTTTAAGAGAAAGTTTGCCGAAAAATTTCACGTATACCCGCGACGTCATTCTCCATCACATGCCCTTAAGAAGAAAAGTTGTAATATAAATCATGATCATTTTATATTTGTTGAATTGTACAGCATTTATATGCCCTGCTGGATACACAATTTTTGTTGAGAAAGGTGTTTTTCTATCATTAAAAGAAGCTAATAGTAAGTTTAAATTAATCTAATTGAGAGTGAACAATTAAGGATATATAGGTATACTTTAATGTGATTTCAATTTTTTTAAACATTATAGGAACATGCTCTGAACAGTTAGATCCTTTCTGGAATGCAAATACTTTTTTTGACGTAGAACACGCAAAGAGTAAGTAGCAGGTTGACCCAGGTACTAATTTAAGATTTAAAATTTTATTTCAAGTTAATCCGAAACTAATTTCAGTTCGTTGTAGTTTAGTTTTCAGTAATAAATTAAGACTTTCACATTCGTGCAGAGTAAAGAGGGGAAATCCATTCATTACGTGAGGTGTTTTTTGTAAATATGGAATTCTCCCCCCCCCCCCTCCCCAGTGAGATTTTTAATTTTTCTCCAAAATATGCGAAATATTATTTTTTATATAGAAAAATGTGTTTTGTCCAAAATTAGAAAGTTTATGTGATATTTATTGATCAACCCTCTCCCTATTTTGACCTCACATAATTCATAAAGGCCCCCACACGATACAAAATTCTCTTTCTTATACTTTAGTTTGTGGAGTTAACACAAAACTAAATTCAGTTTGTTAGTTTTAGTTTCAAGTAAATTTTACATTGAACTTAATACTGTTTTATCTTTGGGTTGATTCCAAACCAAAGTAAATTTTTCAATTTTGTTTCAAGTTTACCCGAAACTATATTCATTTGTTTAAAAACTAAAATTGACTTAGACTTGCTTTTTACCAGGGACGCACACGCCCACGATGCGAAACGACAGAATTGTATCTTATCGTATCGTGGCTAGCCTCGAACACGATAGACTAAGCTGAGTTATATCGTGTCCGGGCACAACACGATAGACTTTGCTCAGTCGTATCGTGGCAGGCTTCAACACAATACGATCAGAAAAATCGCATCGTGGCAATCCACAACAGTCAATCCACATATTCAATAGTATCGTGGCAGACCACGACAAAATATGTATCAAAGAATCGTAACGTGTCAAACACGTTAGAAATTAGTCAAATTTTCAGATCGAGGTGAAAGCAAGCGTCGCGTCGCCTTGACGTTTCGTCCCACCACAACAAATTCTAAGTCGTCCGACGACAAAGGCTCTCCGCGCCTTTCTTCTTCTTGTTTTCGCAGTAATGTTTGTAAGCAACCTTGAATGGGAAAATTGAAAATATGCCTCCTAATTAATAATGCCTAAATGGTTCCAAGTGTTTTATTGAATAAATACTTGCGACCTAGTGTTCTAATTAATAAATAGATATCCACAATTGTTTTATTTAACAAATAGATGCGCACTACTTTTTTAGTGCACATATAGATGCGCACTACTTGTTTAGTGCACATATAGATGCGCACTACTTTTTTAATGCACATAAAGATGCGCACAAATTTTTAAGTGCACATATAAATGCGCACTACTTTTTTAGTGTACATATAGATGCGCACTACTTTTTTAGTGCACAAATAGATGCGCACTACTTTTTAGTGCACATATAGATGTGCACTACTTTTTTAGTGCACATATAGATGCGCACTACTTTTTTAATGCACATATAGATGCGCACAACTTTTTTAGTGCACATATAAATGCGCACTACTTTTTTAGTGCACATATACACGTGCAACACTTTTTTAGCGCAGAAATAGACGCGCACTACTTTTCTGGCGCACAAATACATGCGCACTACTTTTTTAGCACACAAATACATGCGCACTACTTTTCTAGCGCAGAAATATATGCGCACAAGTGTTTTATTCAAGAAACATTTATTCATGTAAACTAAACATCGATTTTCATTAAATATTTTTGATGTAATGAAGACTTAAACATTAATGAGTTGTATTCAGAGTTGATCCTCTTTGTGTATTTTGATTCCAAGAACCACAAACTTAACATAAAATTTGGTTCTTCTTAGATCCTTCGTAACGCGTCACAATTATTTACATAATATATTAAAAAAATTAAAAGTACGTTTTAAAAGTCAGTTTATAACATATGGTGCAAGTATATTTTTTAATTCATTCAAAATCTTTAATATTTA
Source organism: Ganaspis brasiliensis (assembly GCA_037103525.1). Taxonomy (NCBI): domain Eukaryota; kingdom Metazoa; phylum Arthropoda; class Insecta; order Hymenoptera; family Figitidae; genus Ganaspis; species Ganaspis brasiliensis. The sequence goes on along the minus strand of JAZKLR010000544.1, from coordinate 893,751 downwards.
GTACAAGATTAAATTTACATAATATAAAATAAAAGAATCAAAGCTTTCAAAAAAGTAGAAAATTAATACCTTTAAAAAACGTAGATAAAGACATCAAATAAATGTTTTCAAAAATTCGTAATTATAAGATAAAAACTAAACAATTAAAAAGAAGTAAAAATATTTCTAAGAAATGGAAAAACTATGACAAAAATTTAAGAATTAATTAGAACGCTAAGACTAAAAAAATAGTGAAACATCAAGAAAATGGAGAAAAGTTTTTTTCCTGAACCTAACAAACTGTAAATAAATGTAAAGTACAAAGAATAATAAAATTTGTTTAGAATCTACTAAAAGATTAGAATTAATAAAAATAAAATAAAAGCATGTGCCATATCAAGATGAATAAAAAGTCCACAAAAGAAATTTAAAAATCACTTAAAAACAAAAAAGTTTATGCAAATTAAACCAAACAAATTTTTATAATATTACATGTAACTTTTAAAACAAGTCCAACAATAAATTTAAAGAAATAAAGAAAATCTCAAAATTTTATGGAAGAATAAGTAAGTTTGCAAAAAAATCTCCCAAAAATCTCATAGAAATATTATAAGAATTAAAAAAAGGATTATTGTGAATATGAAATATAATTAATATTACGTAATGATTTTGCATTAATAATATGCATTTGAAATTTGAATTAATTGAATTAATTATTAATTAATTTATTTAAATTATAATGACTTAAAGATATAAAATTCTAATACTATTTTTTGCTATCTTCATACCAAAAATTTGTAAATCGTAGGTATTTTGATAATCTGTATTAGCACAATTTTTTCAATTTGATAAAGATTAAAATATTGAAATCGTAATTTTTAAGATTTATCCACAAATTTGTGTGTTTTGTTTATATGGTCTTGTGATGTTTTGCATGCAGTATTTTACATCTAGAGAATTGTAAAGTTTTTTTAATTATGTCATGATTTTAATGCCAATTTCCCAATGATTTAAATCAATTGTTGTTGATTTATTTTGGCCTTGCCAAATGAGTTAGTGCAGTCGATTATTTTTGGAATGACCCAAAAGATAAATAAATTTGTTGTGTCAAAGAATAATTGAAAAGTGCAAAGAATGAAGAAAATTATACAAGAAAGGATGCCCATAGAAATACAACGGTATTGACCACGGTATTCTGGTACTGCATAAATAGGAAAATAAATTATTAATTATTACAAATATATTTAACTATAATAATGATATAAATAATACAAACTTAATTTCATTTTTTAGTTTTTTCAACAATCAAGAATCTTCACATTTTATGTTCTATACTGCAATACAAATTTTGTATGCTTTCCAAAAATCGGAAATCTACTAGATTTTGTGTTCTAGTTTATTCAAACTTTAAAACTTCAACTAATTCAAATTTAAATATATATAAATTAATGCATAATAATTAAATAATAATTATTTTCCATATTGACAATAATCCTCTTTTTAATTCTTACAAGATTTCTAAGAGTTTTTAACACTTTTTTAAAACTGTTTTAAATTTTTATGTTATAATTTCTTATTCTTACATAATTTTAAAATAATTTTTTCTTTTACTTTTGATATTTTTTTGTTTTAGTTCTTTTATTTTAGAATTGTCTGTAATTTTCTTCTTTTTATCCAAATTATGTAATATTATTTTACATAATTCGGTTATAACATTCACTAAACCTTTTAATTCGTTGATTTTATTAATTATTTCTATATTTTTAAAAATATATATTCTAAATTTATTTTTGGACCTCTTTAAGTCTATAAGAAGAATATTTATAAAATTATTTTGGTTTATTTTTTTTTAAACCTTTTTATATTATTTATTTTATTTTTAAAAATGCATTGATGTACAGTTAAACAAATATTCGGTTTGTATAACCAAATAATTTGATTATACACATTTGTTTGAATCAACCAAATGGTTTATTACAGTTGACTAAGTGTTTTGGTTAATCCAACCAAAAAGTTTATTTCATACAAACAAAAAATTTGTTTTATTCAAACAAATTAATTCTATTGAATTTATTTGGTTCGTTCAAATAAATATTTTGGTTTACACAATCAAATGTCATACTTATTTTTCTTTAATGCTTGAATTTCTTAATTAAATATTTTATTTGTATATTATTGATTAATTTCCAATTTTTAATTTACAATTTTAAAGTAATAATAATAATCACTATAATAAATTGGAAATTAACTGATAAATATGCAAATAAAATATTAAGAAATTCAGATATGGGTGATTCTCCACGAAACCAACAATTTGGTTACTGTGATTTTAGAAAAAAAAATTTCTGATTAAAATAAAAATTGTGATATAACTTTGAAGTATGATAGTAAAAAATGAAATATCTGTGATGGGCCGGACAAATTGTTTATAATTTTTGTATTTTTTAAACAAATTAGCTGTTACCGCATCCATGTACCATAATCGGTTGCAGTATAACAGAATTGATAGTTGAATTTATAGAAAAGTTAAATAAAAATCATTCGCATTCTAGCTTTTATATTTTCTATTTGTTAAACAATATTTGTTTAAACAAATAATAAAAAAAGTCACATTTAATTAAAATTATGGATCACAATCGATTCTACAAGAAAAATTAGAAAGATTTTGTTATGATCATATTTTATTTTAAGTCATAATTTGTTAATAAAATCGCTTTAAACAAATAAATAAATCTATGGTGGTAATTTATGCGGTAGTTTATAAAAATATTGAGGTAATTTATAAAATAAAAATACAAACGAAATTCAGGATTTAAAAAACTGATGTAGGAAATTTATGTAGTAATTTATGGAAATTTATGGTAATTTATGCGGTAATTTATAAAAATTTTGAGGAAATTCATAATATTAATACAAAATAAAATTCATGATTCAAAAAACTAATGCAGGAAATTTATTTCGTAATTTATGGAAATTTATGGTAATATATACGGTAATTTATGAAAATTTCGATGCAATTTATAGTTAATAAAAGAAAATTAAAAAAACTAATTTTTGAAATTTATGGAAATTTATACGGTAATTTATGGAAATTTATGTAGTAATTTATGGAAATTATATTAAAATTTATAGAAATATATGTTGTAATTTTATAAATTATTTTAAAAACATTTATTCTAATTTATTAACAAATAATTTAAAATTTGCAAATCAGTTGCCAGCAATTCATATAGAAATTTATACGGTTATTTATGAAAATTTATAAAGTATTTAATGTTAAACTTATATTAAAATTATGACAGTTTAGGTAATTTCTATTTGTTTAATTTTATTTAACACAATCACAAAAAATTTTAAATTGTACACTTGTTTAAACCACAAATTCAATGAAAGACAGCCAAAAACCTTCACCATGATGCAAAAGGCTTCACCATGACGCTGAGGATTCACCATGACGCTTAATGAATACTGTTTTTTTAAACAAATTATACTCTCTAAAACTGAATCAGTGAAATTTTCACTGATTTAAAATCAGTGAACAACTTTTCGTTGCTGAATCAGTGAAATTCACTGAAGATCAGTCATTTTCACTGATTCAGCAAAGAGAAGTTGTTCACTGATTCCAAATCAGTGAAAATTTCACTGATTCAGTTTTAGAGAGTAAGAAGAAAACTAAAAATTATTAAAAATAAATAGTTTCATTCGATTGTACGCGAAAATATTGTTTATTTAGTATTAAGAACACATAAGGTAAAAAGATTGAAAACGTTACACATGCCTTCTTGAATAATTTTTCTCGTACAATCGATTAATGACATTGGTTTTTATGTGCATTAAAAAAGTAGTGCGCATCTATATGTGCACTAAAAAAGTTGTGCGCATCTTTATGTGCATTAAAAAAGTAGTGCGCATCTATATGTGCACTGAAAAAGTAGTGCGCATTTATATGTGCACTAAAAAAGTTGTGCGCATCTTTATGTACATTAAAAAAGTAGTGCGCATCTATATGTGCACTAAAAAAGTATAGTGCGCATCTATATGTGCACTAAAAAGTAGTGCGCATCTATTTGTGCACTAAAAAAGTAGTGCGCATCTATATGTGCACTAAAAAAGTAGTGCGCATTTATATGTGCACTAAAAAAGTTGTGCGCATCTTTATGTGCACTAAAAAAGTAGTGCGCATCTATTTGTGCACTAAAAAAGTGGTGCGCATCTATATGTGCACTAAAAAAGTATAGTGCGCATCTATATGTGCACTAAAAAGTAGTGCGCATCTATTTGTGCACTAAAAAAGTAGTGCGCATCTATATGTGCACTAAAAAAGTAGTGCGCATTTATATGTGCACTAAAAAAGTTGTGCGCATCTTTATGTGCACTAAAAAAGTAGTGCGCATCTATTTGTGCACTAAAAAAGTGGTGCGCATCTATATGTGCACTAAAAAAGTAGTGCGCATTTATATGTGCACTAACAAAGTTGTGCGCATCTATATGTGCATTAAAAAAGTAGTGCGCATCTATATGTGCACTAAAAAAGTAGTGCACATCTATATGTGCACTAAAAAGTAGTGCGCATCTATTTGTGCACTAAAAAAGTAGTGCGCATCTATATGTGCACTAAAAAAGTAGTGCGCATTTATATGTGCACTAAAAAAGTTGTGCGCATCTTTATGTGCATTAAAAAAGTAGTGCGCATCTATATGTGCACTAAAAAAGTAGTGCGCATCTATATGTGCACTAAAAAAGTAGTGCGCATCTATTTGTTAAATAAAACAATTGTGGATATCTATTTATTAATTAGAACACTAGGTCGCAAGTATTTATTCAATAAAACACTTGGAACCATTTAGGCATTATTAATTAGGAGGCATATTTTCAATTTTCCCATTCAAGGTTGCTTACAAACATTACTGCGAAAACAAGAAGAAGAAAGGCGCGGAGAGCCTTTGTCGTCGGACGACTTAGAATTTGTTGTGGTGGGACGAAACGTCAAGGCGACGCGACGCTTGCTTTCATCTCGATCTGAAAATTTGACTAATTTCTAACGTGTTTGACACGTTACGATTCTTTGATACATATTTTGTCGTGGTCTGCCACGATACACTGTTAAAAAAAGGAGTTGAAATTTAACTCCCTACGGGACTCTATAAAAGTCGCACGCCTTGAAGAGTTGAAGTAAAGAGAGTTAACGCTTAATCCTTCAGTCCCCACTCTTCTTAAACATGGAGCCTATGAGACTCACTCACCTTGGGGAGTCAATTTTTAACTCTAAAATCTCAACTCCCAACTCCAGCAACCGTTAACTCCCCAAATTTTTAACAGTGTACTATTGAATATGTGGATTGACTGTTGTGGATTGCCACGATGCGATTTTTCTGATCGTATTGTGTTGAAGCCTGCCACGATACGACTGAGCAAAGTCTATCGTGTTGTGCCTGGACACGATACATTTTAGCTTAGTCTATCGTGTTCAAGGCTTGCCACAATACGATCCAGCTTGAGCTAGCGTGTTGTGGCTGGCTACGATACGATTCACTACCAGCCAAAGTGTTGTGACGCTGACACAACACAACACAACACGATGGGCTCGGGCGCATCCCTGCTTTTTACAGAGTATTGCCGTGAAGGATTTAAAAGATATATAGGTCCAGATCCATGTGTGAGATTGGAAATGGATCGACTGGTTGACTGTAAAGTATATGAATGCATTTAAGCAGTTAAAAAATACTTCTTAACAAATATTATAAATTATCTGTTTATAACAAATCTGTAATATACAAATTTTCAAAAATTGTATAAATCTCAATAAAATATTATAAATTATCTGTTTATAACAAATCTGTAATATACAAATTTTCAATAATTGTATAAATCTCAATAAAATATGTAATTTACTAAATGTAAATGGACCTTTTTCTGCAGCATTTTCATTTACGTTTGTTTCATTCCTTGAATTTTTTACTAAAGTCTAAGAATTATAAAACCAATAGTTCTAAGGCGCAAAATTTGATTACCATAATATAATTCAACAGACTACGTTACAAGTGAAATATTTGTTATTTAAAAATTATTCAAAATATTTAGATATATATGCCCTGTTTTATATGAAGGAGATTCAAATTTGGAAATAGTTCTACAATAAAAAATATGTATTTTTCTACTAAGAGTATGCTCAATTGTAAAATTTAAACTATTTCCTTTATCGTTAAATCTTTTTTTAAAATCTGCAACTTTGTAAATTGGTAAACTTGACTATTATATCATCAATGTATCTGGGCCCGTATCATTTTGACACAAATTTTTTCGGGCAACTTGTTATATTGTACTCCCGAAGATCAATGTTATATTTTACTCCTTCTGAAATTAAAGATTTTGAGTCTTATTTAATAAATAATTGATTTTAATACATTAAATTGATATTAAAAGACTTAATTAATCCAGTAAGTCCAATTGTTGAATAATTAAAACTTATAAATCTTTGATTTTAGTTGGAGTAAAATATAACATTCATCTTCGGGAGTACAATATAACAAGTTGCACGAAAAAATTTGTGTCAAAATGATACGGGCCCATGTATCTTTTATAAAAAATTACAATGCAATTGATTTCACTGAGAACTTGATTATCGATGTATTGCATAATTATTTCTGCTAGTACGGGGAATATTTTTCATCTGTTGAAATAACAATTTTAAATTCAGAAAGTAATTTGCAAAAAAGGAAAATACTAGAAATGTTTTACATTGTAAAAAGTGAAAAATCCATAAATTTAAGAATGTTAAAAATTTGAGTCCGATTTATTTTAACTCAAGTTTCGTCAACTTTCAGAAAGTTTGCTGCAAGTTAATAAACTTGAGGAAAGGATGGCAAACTTAAGACAAGCTTAGTTGCTATGCAGGTTATAAATAAAGCTATTAGGCCAAAAAATATTTCATTAAAATAAAAATATTAAATTTTTTTTTCCAGAAACAAGAACAAAAGTAATTTAATAATCACCCAATGCATTATATTCTTGCTCCTGTTTCGTTATTTGATCACTCGAGCGCCGCCTCCACAATCTGTTGATTCAATAATAACAAATTGCCATCGAAATCTGTTCAGTCATACTCTATAATTGCGATCCCAGGCTGGGTGACGGTCCGCGAAGCTAGCAATCGTTCTGCAGAGTGAGGAGCAGATTTCTAGTAGAGCGACCGAAAGAAAGAGGAGAGGAGGCTGCTGCTGATGATGATGATGATGATATATAATAAAAGACAGAGTGAAACGATGCGTGTAACCGACCTAACGGATTGGTACGAATCCTAGGTCACAGTGAGGGTGAAAAAGTCTCGACATTCTCGTTCTCTTTCGTGGAAGGAAGACTTTGCTGCATGTCTGCAAAGAGCGAGAAAGAATCGACAATCGTGGAGCGTGTCGGGAAGTGTCTTAGAGGGAAAAGTTGAAGGCTGCTGGAAGATGTGCTCCAGTGCTGGGCTACAACCACCATATATATGGTTACAAACTCTCACGGCCTCTGAACTCGAACTCGTCATAACTGCAAATGGAATGAATACCTGTCTTACTACCCATAGTAGCAGCCACGAGTGGCCATTGCTTTGCTTATACAGCCACTTACTGCACTAACTTACTGAATGTATGAAGATTGGTTCGAGATATTAAGCGTGCCTCCACAGTTTGTAAACCCAAGTGAATGTGTCCGTAAACGAGAGCGTGTGAGATGCTGCAAAATTAGAACGGGTATTCAGTAACGAAGAAAGAGATGCTGCGATGAAAGGACCTGATGCAGTCCTTCTTGAGAAATCGTTCTGGTGCATCTTTATAATTAGAAGTCAAAAGTTATTAGAGAAAGAGGAAATAAACTAATTGTAAGGATCACCAGTCATCTGATGATATTATCATCTCGTGTAACCAAATTGTTAGAATGCTATTCATCTAATCAAATTGTCGTCTTTAGGTCGTCAGTCTACGATTTTAATCGACTTAATTAATTAATTTCTCCTTTTTTTAACACATTTCTTATCGTTCAAATTGGTTACGCGGGGCGAAACCAATTTTGAGGATCCGATATTATCTAGGAGAACCATCCATAATCACAATGCAGGAAAATTAGATAAGACACTCCAGATTTTTTACCAAAATTGTACGCGGAATTACTAAATGCACCATTCTCAACGTTTTTCTGATTTTTGTTAGTTATTCCCAAATCTTAGTTGAAGCTTTAAGTAAACTGAAGTGAGTATTATGATCTTATTTATTCAACGTCTTTCGTGGGAATAGGTCCTTTGGAACAGGCGGGGGTGTTTTGAATATAACTATTTTTAAATTCCAGAGGTCACAATTTATTTTTGTACTAGTGAATCTTTTTAAATCTATAGACATTTTTGGAATTACGAGTACTAAATTTTCCATGAAGTTTATATCATTCTGTTGAGGAAGGATAGTGGCTTTACTGTCAATTTGAAGAAAATAAACTTTCTTTAGTACACTAAATACATCACCACACCTTATATACACGGTCTGCCTCAAAAAATCTCTAACACGCTAAAAAAATACAATATAAAAACATCATTTACAAATGCAAAAAATCTATCAAAAATTTTCACAAATAATAAAGACAAAGTGAACTTTGAGCTAATCTCAAATGTAGTCTACTCTATACCCTGCTCAGATTGCCACTCCGCATATATAGGGCAAACAAAGCGTTACATAAAATCCAGACTTTATGAACACAAAAGAGATTACCTCAAACCTCCAGAAAAACAAACAGCGCTCACAAAACACTCTAACACATTCGATCACATTTTTGACTTTCAGAATACAAAAATATTAGACATAGCACAAAAATACCGAAAAAGAAAAGTATTGGAAATGACTAGAATTGTAACAAATGACTCAGTTAATGCACGAAAAGATGTCGAACATCTTTCCGAGATTTATCTGCCTCTTCTGCAAAAAAATATCACTAATTAATATATCGCAAATAGGGAATACACTAATTAATCAATCTAAATACACCACTAACCTACTTTAAAAATGGGGGATTATTTCTCAAGTGTCACAGGTCCGAAAAGCAAGTTTATTCTATCGGGCTGAAACTTGGACAAAATGTTGTCCTATTGAATAGTAATGAATAAAAAAAAAATCTTGACTATAGTAGAAATATTAAGATTGGGGGAGGGCATGAAATTTTTGATTTTTTTAAAAAACTGTTTATTTTGATAAAATTTTTGTTCTTATAATTTGAATTGAAAAAATTTTTGTAATACCAGTTTCGATAGATTTTTTCACGCTCTTTCGATTGGTCATATTGTTTTTTACGAGAAAAATTTGTTTGATCCCTAAAAATGGAAAATAAAAATAAAAATGACTTTTTCTTCAAAAAGGACAATTTTTAATTTTTTTTTATTTTTTTTTAAATGAAAGCCCTACTTTTTTCCTATAAAAAATCTTTGGAGTAAAATGTTGGATGAGAACTCCTAATCATCGAAAATAAATGTTGAATAGAACCTAACGCCTGTGGCGCTCGCTGCCCCTAGCACACACTGTGGCCAAAAGCACTATTTTTGGACAAAAATCAGCCGACAACTTAAAAATGAACCGATTTTAATTATTTTTTTTTAAATACTCAAAAATGTTTGTACTATAACGCTTAACTGCTACAAAATCAAGATTTTTTTGATAAACTAAAATAAATGTTAATAACTTTTTAAAAGTAAAAAATTGATTTTTGAGAAAGTGATTTCCAGATACTTTGATGCAAGAAACTATATAAACTTATATATTTTACATACAAATTTTGTCTAAAATATTTTTAAATGGTTCCAGTTATAACACAACAATTTTTAATTTGTTTAAATAACCTTAGTTAACAAATAAATAACTTCCGAACTTTTCCTACCTTAGACTTCGTTTATTTTGTAAAACTAATTAATTACTATTGGCCTAGAGTTCTAATACATTTGGGGATAATTTCTAACAATTTTTAAATTGTTTAAACAATCTTAGTTAACAAATAAATTACTTTTAAAGTTTTCTTTATTTAGATCTTGTTTTTTTGTGAAATTAATTAATTACTATTGGTCTAATATTCTAATACAGTTCAGGTTGTTTATTAACAAATTTTAAATTGTTTAAACAATCTTAGTTAACAAGTAAATTACTTTGAAAGTTTTCTTTACTTAGATTTCGTTTGTTTTGCAAATTTAACTGATAACTTTTGGCCTTGATTTATCATAGAGTTTAAGATATTCAGTAATAATTAATAATTAACTAAGATATTGGTTAAACAATAGAATAATTGTTAGAAAACATTTCAAACTGTATTATAAATCTAGGCCAATACTTAATAATTAAATTTGCAAAAGTATCCAAATCAAAGGAAGGAAAACTTTTAAAGTAATTTATTTGTTAACTAAGATATTGTTTGAACAATATAATAATTATTAGTATACATCGTAAACTCTATTTTATAAATGTAGGCCAATAGTTATCAGTTAAATTTAAAAAAAAACGAAATCTAAGTGAGGACAACTTTCCAAGTAAATTATTTGTGAACTAAGATATTGTTTAAACAATATAATAATTATTACTGAACATCTTAAACTCTATGATAAACCAAGGCCAAAAGTTATCAGTTAAATTTGCAAAACAAACGAAATCTAAGTAAAGAAAACTTTCAAAGTAATTTACTTGTTAACTAAGATTGTTTAAACAATTTAAAATTTTTTAATAAACAACCTGAACTGTATTAGAATATTAGACCAATAGTAATTAATTAATTTCACAAAAAAACAAGATCTAAATAAAGAAAACTTTAAAAGTGATTTATTTGTTAACTAAGATTGTTTAAACAATTTAAAAATTGTTAGAAATTATCCCCAACTGTATTAGAACTCTAGGCCAATAGTAATTAATTAGTTTTACAAAATAAACGAAGTCTAAGGTAGGAAAAGTTCGGAAGTTATTTATTTGTTAACTAAGGTTATTTAAACAAATTAAAAATTGTTGTGTTATAACTGGAACCATTTAAAAATATTTTAGACAAAATTTGTATGTAAAATATATAAGTTTATATAGTTTCTTGCATCAAAGTAACTAGAAATCACTTTCTCAAAAATCAATTTTTTACTTTGTAAAAGTTATTAACATTTATTTTAGTTTATGAAAAAAATCTTGATTTTGTAGCAGTTAAGCGTTATAGTACAAACATTTTTGATTATTTAAAAAAAAAAAAAATTAAAATCGGTTCATTTTTGAGTTGTCGGCTGAATTTTGTCCAAAAATAGCGCTTTTGGCCACAGTGTGTGCTAGTGGCAGCGAGCGTCACAGGCGTTAGGTTCTATTCAACATTTATTTTCGATGATTAGGAGTTCTCATTCAACATTTTACTCCAAAGATTTTTTATAGGAAAAAAGTAGGGCTTTCATTTAAAAAAATAAAAAAAAAATTAAATATTGTCCTTTTTGAAGAAAAAGTCATTTTTATTTTTATTTTCCATTTTTAGGGATCAAAAAATTTTTTCTCGTAAAAAACAATATGACCAATGGAAAGAGCGTGAAAAAATCTATCGAAACTGGTATTACAAAAATTTTTTCAATTTAAATTATAAGAACAAAAATTTTATCAAAGTAAACAGTTTTTTAAAAAAATCAAAAATTTCATCCCCTCCCCCAATCTTAATATTTCTTCTATAGTCAAGATTTTTTTTTTATTCATTACTATTCAATAGGACAACATTTTGTCCAAGTTTCAGCCCGATAGAATAAACTTGCTTTTCGGACCTGTGTCACTTGAGAAATAATCCCCCAAATATAAATACATAAATAACACAAAAAATAAATAAGTATAAAAACAAAACGTATTTGAAACAAAAAACAAACAAGAAATAACGCACAAATCAACAACAAATTAATAATATATAAATAAATAAATATATAATAATTGTTTAATATTGTTATTATAATACTTTATTATTATTTATAAATTATTATAATATAATAAATAAATAGTTTCAATTTTTACTGGAATTCTTTCATTTCCAATTGAAATTTATTTTTTAAATCAAACCAAAAAAACAAAAAACAAAAACCAAAAAAATAAAAAAAATCCAACAATTATTTCATTTTTACAGTTTTTGTAATAATTATTTTCATTTACTGCAATTAATTTTTCATTTTCCGTTTTATCGACATTTTTCAGGGATTTTATTCAAATTTCAACTAATCTTACATTTGCATTATATAATTATTTTCTTTTATTTGTCCAATTACTGTTGTAGTTCTAATTAATTTCTTTATTATTGAATTAGCTTTATAAAACAAAAATGAAACATTCAAAACAAAAAACAAACAAGAAAGAACTCACACATCCATAATAAATTAATAAATAAATAGTAGGACGAACAAATAGAAAACGAAATAAAAACCAATTATAATATATATATTTATATAAATAATTGCGGAGAAAGAAAATATAAATAAACACATTTGTAATTCATAACAAAAAAGTTCCTGAAAATGTCATTCTTCAGAAAATACTCAAGAAACTTTCTCTTTCGGAAATAAAGGGAAAAATCAACACATGTTTTATGTCTCCCACCAAACCTAACTGAAAATGCATCTATGTTAAAAAAAAATTGTGACCGTAACGAATGGTCCATCGTCCCTAGGTCAGTTACCAGCAAAAGCTGTTTTAAGAAACATCTTAAATAAAAACAAGTCTGAACTTGACAATTTAGTGTAAAATGATTTTACTATGTTTCAAATTTTTTAAAAAACATTAAAAGTGCAAAAATGGCTTTTACGTTTGTGCAGTGTTTTCCGAATTATTGAAGGAATGTTGCTTTTAAGGATGCTTATACCCTCAAGCGGTTCTCATTCTATCGGACCATGTTAGTCAATATTTTTTTAATTTCATTTCATCTTATAATTTGGTTTCTAAATAGTATTTTGTAGTTAAAATCATTACACAAACAAATTATATTGAAAAAAAAATTTTCTGTTGAAAATTCCAACTTTTTAAAATTTTTTCTTCCTGATTATGTCAAAAAGGTGAAGGATTACTACCCTTAAATAACATTTTCTTAACAACGGAACGGTAAATTAATTAAATATTATTGTAAAAGTTGTATTCCATTACAGTTTAAAATATATCAGTTTTTTAAAAAAATCTGTAGAACCGTGTTTTTTTAATTAATTAAAATATAGTCATTTTGCGCGTTTTGTTACTTTTTCCATGTAAAAGTCCCAACTTTATAAATGTATATCTTAAAAATAGAACGGTAAAATTCAATAAAATTGTAACAGTACATGTAAAGTAATGTATTTAATATGTCATGAAAATTTTTTAAGAATCTGTAGAAAATGGTTTTTTGGATAAACATCCTTAACAAACAGGTTAGTCTGTCAACGGTTTCAACGTTTTCCCTATCTTCTTCTGACATTTTTGTTTTATTCCTATATATTCATTATTAAAAAATAAAAATAAAAATAACATATTTACATATATATATATTGTTATAAAAAAAATACAATAAATAAATACATGAATAAATAAATTTTAAAGAAGAGTGGGAAAAAACATTTAAGATCAAATAAAAGTCAAACAAGACTATGTCATAAGCTTGTATATCGGAAATAAATTAAATTAACGTTATAAGGATTAATTATTTTAAAAAATTTTAATTTACGAAAAAAGAAAAGATTTTTGTTTTTCTTTTACAACCAAAGACAAACCAAACATCAAATGTTACTCTCTTCATTTACTACGATATTTATAAGTTAAATATTACAGTTAACACAAAAATGTCAGAACTAAACAACACTCACAGTTCAATATTGTACAATACCAAAAATATTAATTTTGCAGAATAAAATTTATCCACTGAAGAGGGCCCATATAGGGGTCGAAACGTATGGATTTAATTTAAACTAAAGAAAGTTAATTTTCTTCAAATTGACCCTAAAGCCACTATCCTTCCTCAACATTTTTAACTTGGGTCATGAAACCAGCAACCAAATTATTTATATCATTCACCGATACAAATTGATGTCGCCATTGACTCAACTCACGATTCTTCGTTTCTTATTGTTTTTGAATCTGTCAATGGCAATATAATTTTTTATTTCCGAAAACCTAGTCTTATCGATTTTTATGTATCTTACAACCATCGATTGATCTGTTATTGTTAATTTTTCCGACGCTGATCTTGCGTGTAAAAAAATTTTGTGCTTTATTAACAATATATTTGTGATCTAGATTTGTTTTACTCTTTGAACATAATTTTTGTAAAACAGTTTGAATAACTATATCTTATGATCTTTATTGTAAACATTATTATTATATTTTTGAAAACTTTTGTAACCCATTTATGGTCCTTTTGGACCGCGGGATATTGTGTTTAAATAAATAAAATTCCATCAATTTTTATCGTTCAAAAAAATTATGAGCTTACTTTTTGAGGCCAATTTTACGAGAAAAATCGAAATTCACCATTTCTAAGGTCAAGTATGATCAGACAAAAAAAAGTTTCTTCGCCTTAAACACAGTAAACTTTTTCCAGTAACATGAAGATAATTTTACACAAAGAGAAACTTTTCTTTACATTAGTTTTAATTAAGCTAGAATCGTGAAATTGAAAAATATCCATGTTTTCATGAAAAATGGACTAGCGCGACCTCTAATCTTTTGCATTTTTTCCTGTTCTTTCTTTTTGCCGTTTCTTCTTATCTACGTCTCCTTTCTCATTCATTTCTTTGCATATCTAATATATTCTTTCTGATCTTAAATCTATATCTCCATTCTCTATTCCATTTTTCCTTATCCTTATCCCTTTCCTTATCCATCTTGTTTAGTTCTTCCTTCTCATTCATCTCTTCTATTTTCTATTTCTAGCCTTACTGTCCACTTTTCCTCATCCAATTTTTCCTAATTTCCCCTTTTTCTCATTCCTCCTCTTAAAAAAAAACTACTTCTTTCTACCTAGATATTCGTTTCTTTATCTACTCACCACCTCCTTCTTTTCCAACCTTTCTCCAAGCGATAATACATCTTCAGCCAATAATAGGATACTAATGAAAGACCTTTTTTTTAAATAAGCTACTAATAGAGTTGTTGGAAGTTGAATATAATCAAGTTGTTTTTTTTTATTCTCGAAAGCATCTTTATTAATGTTTCCGACTGAGTGCATTTGTATGGTGTAGCCCGAAGGAAGAAATTACCGAATGACCCGAGAGTGACGACAATGTGAAGAGTAACGAAGATGGTGGTTATCAAGTGTGGTGTGTATGGTGGTGTTGTGTGCGAAGGTGGCTTGGTTCTCGAGCACCTGCTACCGTCATTATCATCAACTGGCACTCTAGAAAACACGGGAGCAAAGAGACAATTCGAGTCTAATTTCTGCCTACGGCAGGGCAATCCTCTCGTTGCTGCTGGACGCTGCTCTCTCTCTCTCTCTCCGATTTACTTTGCGCCATACGACTAACGACGCTGTATATAATGGCGCAACGACAGCCTGCAAAGAGCACCGACTGTTAGATACAACTCTAGGGATATCTAGACAAATGAATCGCTATTAGAATAAAACTTTATGGCTTCTCAAGAGAAATAAAAAAGACACCCATTTGTCCTAACTGTCCCTTCATTAACGCAGGCACCTTATAAGGCTAAGGAGTCTTATGACTCGTTCAAGTCTACCTCTCACAACAAGGATCAATAAGAAATACGATCTTTCAAATTACCATTATCTTGTGAGAAGATGCGAGTTGCTTTGTAAAGAAAAATTTGCAAAATCTTTGCATCAAATTGCATCTTAATCAAATTCCTAATTTGCTAAGGCCAATTTTGAATGTTGTGCCATTTCTTAACGAGTCGATAGAGGGGGAAAAAACTTTGAGGTACCAACCGAAGGTAGCTCTTTTGGCAGAGCCAGTCCAAGCCAGTCGACGCTTGCTCTTCAAGCTGGTATTGTTGAAAATTTACGTTCGGAACTTTTTGTAATTTTTTCAAAGGATCTTGAACACTATTGTTGACTGCTATGTATATTTACACTTTTTGCCATGTATTTACAAATATTACAGTAAATGTATTTATTCCAATGTTCTTATTTTATATTTATTGTTAAATTTTTTCCCTAAAGATGCCACGTCCGAGAACTAGAAGCGTAGCTGCTCTAGAACAGCTTTATCGTGAGGTTGAAGAAGATGAGGAAGGAGCAACTGATTATGCCAGCGACACAAACGACGCCATTGACAGGGAAGCTGTCTCTTCGCATGACTCTGAGCCAATGTGCAGTCAATATACAGGGAGCATGTTGCAAAGATTTATTTATTTATTATTACATATACGGGCCACGCCCTTTGACTTAACCTAAAAATTACAAATCGTAATATAATTTATTCGGGTTAACATTCTAATGCTAGGTTAACAAACTATTAATTCAGTTTCATAGAGCGACGTAATCGTGTGATGAGTCTGGCTAAATCACTATCAAAAAAATCAACTTGATCTGACATTTTATTAGCTTTCTTATTCAGTCTATTTATTAATGAGTGATTTCCATAATTAGTTCTGTGAAATTTAACATAGAATGGTGAATAGTGTCTAGTCATGATTTCCGGAATATGTAATTTTATTAGTGATAAAAGATGCGAACAATGAATCATCCCGTGTAACAATTTGTAAAAAAATAATACATCAGCGTAATCTAATCTAGTGGTGATCAGAGGAATGCCAAGAGTTGACCTTAAGACACTGTAGTCATGGGTAAATCTATCAAACGGAATATTAAGTTGTCGTGCCGCAAATCGCAAAAATCTATTCTGCACACGTTCAATTTTAATTATGTTGTATGTGTAATATGGAATCCATATTACTGATGCATACTCAAGGATTGATCTTACCAATGAGTAATAAAGCACTTTAATCGCAACCATATTTCGGGAATTAGATGCATTTCTCATTACAAAACTTAGAGTTCTATTTGCTTTAGCTACCATTTCCGAAATATGATCATTAAATGAGAGATCCTTACTAAATAGGACTCCCAGATCACGCACTTTAGTTTCCCTAACCAGTTCATCCCGACCAATGGTATAAAGATAAACATAGGCCATTTGTTTCGAGTAAGTAATAACCAAAGATTTTTTAACATTAAATGACATATGATTCTCCTCACACCATCCATCAAGACGATCCAAGTCAGACTGTAGTTCATCATGAGATATACAAGGATTTTGAGAATCAATTACTTTATAACATTTTAAATCATCAGCGTATAATAGAAATGAAGAATACCGAAAAACTGACTTTATATCATTCATGTATAAAACAAAGAATAACGAACAAAGATTTGCTGCAATTGCGCAAACTGAAATTCATTTTCTTTTTGTAATTTTACGATTTTTATAAAATCTTGTCAGTTTTAAGAAAAAAAAATTAACAAATCAGTTTCTGTCGTTTCTTAATGTTATAATCATCAACTTTGTACGTAATGAATGTATTCTACGTTATAGAAACAAAATTAACGATCTTTTTAATAACGAAACAATCGCTTTTAATTCCTTGATTTTAGACAATTTCTGATATTTATTATTATATTACCTCAGGCTTGGTATCTATTGCTATTTATGTATTTCATATCAGCCATTTTACGACTCGAAATTTTAAATAATTTTTCCAAAAAGAATTGTCATTTTTCGTTATACTCAATGGCATTTTCTGAAAACAAACGTTTTGCAAGAGCTTGTTACTGGTGGTAACGAAGGTAATTCCAGATGCTGGAACGAGTGAGTGGAGAACATGGGAAGGAGGAAATATTGTGGCTATTCTTCGAAGAGAGACAAGAGCACGCAGGTCTCCATACATTATCCAACATGAACCAGATATGTTCCCGGGAGGCCTGTCGCAGTAAATTATCATTTTCATAGCAGTGCGCCGACAATTTTAAAAGAGTCTGGCCAGAGGCGAGGTATTTGCTTGGGTGAGAAAGTGCTACAGGGAAAATAAATGTCGAGATTGAAGGAATAAGAAAGACAGTACTACTTGCTCTACAGTGGCAAGGAAAATCACGACAAGAAAAGGCGGTAAACTTGTCTATACTATCGTATCTGTGCGCTCATATTTATATGAATTTTCACACGGTTCAGGTCTGCTTCCCATAAATCAAGCACGATTTAAAAAATAAAAATCTGTTTGAAATTCCTTTCATTATGATATATAATAAATAATAACACGATATATAACTAGTTTGTAATTACCGTAATGAAGATTGCAACTGTTATCGAAGTCATGACCAGAAGGGATTTATTAATAGAGATGTTTTTAACAACAGCACGTGCAACATTACAATTTATCTATCAGAGTGAACTGAGAGTAAGCACATAATGCAAATAAAATTTTCCTGTTATCGTATGCGCCTTTGCGGTCAAATTTCGAAGCTTTGATGATTAGCTAAATGTATTCTCTAAATAATTGGTGAGGTAATACTCACACGCAAAACCTAATGACTAACCCGAATTAAGAGCTGATGGTGTATAAAAAGGAGCATTGCTTCGAGTTAAATAAATTGGGCTATTAGTAGAAATCACTTGTAAAATAAAAGAACAGTCTATCAAACCCTTAATAATTTTGAAAAGAAATAATACATCAAAGAATTTGCGTCAGTCCTCCAGTGACCATTTTGCTTATAATATCTTAAATTCAGTTCCTCTCGATGGATAAACCTTGTCCTCCCTCCAGGCCAAAAATTGTTTATGACAATTCTCAATGGCATCTGAATATTTCTGAAAATATTGACACCAGATTAAGGACGCGTATGGTAATTTAGAAGTCACAAATATTTGGAAGAGAATTTTTAGGGTTGAGATTCTTTTGAATTGTCTACACATTCTGTTTAAAAACCTAATTGTTTTACTAGCACTGTCAATTATATCACTAATGATATTAAAATTATTAAAATATTTCGCAAATTCATTTATAATAAAATTGGGAGAATTAAATTCAACGCCTCAAGATCTGATAATTCCCGGTATTTTCGATTCACGTTTTAGACGATCAATACGTTTCTTTATTCCATTAGGAAATTTTTTAAATAGATTATAATAATAAATATTTCCATTTTTTTTTTAAACTTAGCTCTATAATGTGACAGTAAAAGCGGAACGGACAAATACTATTTACAAATTTAATTGTAAGGACTGCGCTGCTTGTTATATAGGTAAAACAAAACGCGCTTTAAAAGAACGAATCAACGAACACCGAAATAACACTAATGTATCTTCCGTCATTGGTCATCATCGCACGGAGATTGGTCATGAATTTAATTGGGATAACGTGGAGATTTTAGACTATGAATCAAATTGGAAAAAAAGGAGAATTTCAGAAATGATTCATATAAATTCGAATCACTCCACTATTAATATAAAAGAAGATAGCTTTGCTCTAAATAAAATTTTCTTCCCGTTACTCAGAAAGTTAAATTCTTGATCACTTTCACGTATTTTTGTTTATTATTTGTCTTGTGAGTTCGTTGACTTCCATTAGTCATTGTCACCGTTTGTATATAAACGAGAAATTCTCAAATTTAAATTTATGTTTTAACTAATAAGGTAATTCTGTGTTTTTTTGTTTTTTGACTTGCATAAGAAAATTATTTTGTTATTTGTGTTGTGACTAATGAAGTGTTAATTTTCTAAATAAATTCTAGCCTGAGGAGGTTGGCAAAACCCGGCCAATGAAACGTTGCGTTTATGCAAAAATAAAAATTGTGTCATAATTTTTATTTGATAACCTTCCCGAGATCACTAAAAACAACTTTCTGTCTTCTATAATTTTCTATTAGAAAAATATCAGTAACAATATCCTGAGTAAACCAACTCGGATATCGACCATTTTCTTTATTCAAGAATTTAGAAACAGACTCAGATATCGATGCATTCAATATTTTATAAAAATTATCTTTACATTCAGTTAATATAGTCCAATCAGTATCAAACAATGAGATATAAAGTAAATTCCAATTACAAAGCTTCCAGTTATAAAAGAAAGAAGCTTGAATAATAACTGTATTAGTGGCTTTATTATTGTGCAATAATGTAAAACAAGCGATTAAAGATGGATGATGTTTGCCTTCAGGAAAAATTAGGCATGATTAAAAAATTTTGTTAAAGAAAAGCTAAAGGTGATTGATTTGACATTTGGTTTTTTTCTGTTTGTTTTAATTCGTTTTAACTTTATCTAAACCACATTTTGTGACTCATTGACTGAGAAACAGGAGGTTTTGAAGTCAGTGGGCCCGAGGGCTTTAAAGAATAATGTAAGCAGGAGCAGTAGTCTTGGTCGTGCAAGTGAAGAATGAGTGTAAGAGGTAAAAGTAGGAGGGGGTTGAAGTAGTGCATTACCCGTTAGACATGGCCTCTTCGCTGATATATTGACTCGTACAAAAAAGCGACTGTTCTTATGCTCCTTGGCACGGTGGTTACAGTTGCCGCCGCAAAGTCCTCGTTCACTTGGTCTTCGGTACCAGTAGCCATCAGAAGTAAACTTCAACCTATAAGTTCCGACTATTATAAACTATTCATCATGATACGAGTTACATAAAAAAAAATAGTCATGCGAAATATCAGCAATTTTTCAAGTTGCGTCACTCGAGAGAAACATTTCTATCACATCCGTGAAAGAAACACTCCATCACCTACAAGCGCGCGCTTTTGAAACATCAAATCTCGCAGGAAAATGATTCAATTTATGATAAATAGACCTGTATGATGAAAAGATGAGGTGAATGGTGATTAAATTAGCTATCTGGGAAAATTATGCTACGGGAAATTATAACATTGATTAGGAGTTGTAGACCCGACGTGAGTGCAATCTGCGGACTATCTATACTTATAATGATGATGATCGAGTCGCTGATTGATTCTGTATTATGTTTGTTGTTTCTATTTTACTGTTTATTACTTCAGATCGTCTAAGGAATGATCATTTTCAAATTCCTGGGTCATAAGCTACAATTTTTCAGGATTTGTTCTTTTAGTGATTTACTGTATATTTGAATATTAATCGGATTGGTAATGAGAAAAAGAACAGTTTACGAAAGTTTTATAACGAAATATAGAGTACAATTGTGTTTATGTTTTTGTTGGCTTGAAGGTCATAAAGACACAATTTTAAAATAAAGTTCAATAAATAGGATAATAGAGTAGTATTTTTGAAATATTTATTTTAAAATTAGGCAATTGCTTAATAGCATATAAATTGATCGATCTTTTGTTGGAGTACATAATACAACCACCAATTGATTGGTTAATACTGTTTTATTGATTTGCTTGGTTTACAATACTTTTTTCAAAGCTTGGTAAGTCGTGGTGCATTATACCATCACTGCGACTTATTAATGAATTTAAAGAGAGTAGAATCATCCTCAAATTTATAAAATATTTATTTTATTTGTTTTTATTAAAAAGGAAAAGAGGGATTCAGAGTTCATTGAGAAATAAATCTATAACAGTAGTATTGTTGAATTCATTTATATTAATTATTTATTCAGATAAAGGAAAAATAAAATTGATAAACGGAGAAAGATTTAAGAATCAATTAATTGCAACGAATTTGCGGCTGAATTATAAAAGCAAGTAAGGTAAATAAACTTTGTTTTGTTTGTTTTCGGAAAAAGAAAGTAAAAGTCTCATCAGAAATTATTTCAATATTTAAATTCTAAAAGAGAATGATAGAGAAAAGTTTGATTTTGTTAATTTTGATCTTATTTTATTTTTGTTAATATAGTAAGATCTATGATGATCTCTTTGATGCTTATTATATTATTTAATAGAAATGATTACTGAGATTATTTATATTAACAAAATAGAATTATGATTTTGATTAATAATTCGAGCATAAATAGAAGTTGAAAAATCCTTAAAAAATATTGTTAAATTAGGCAAGGATCCAGTAGACAAATGGAAAAAATGTGGTGTTGTTTACAAGATTTCATGCAAAAATTGTAATGCAGTTTGTTATGTCGAAACTAAGCGTTTTCTCGAAAAACGACTTTCTGAACACAAAAAAAAACAAAAATCTGAATTTTTTTATCAATATTTATTGTACCAACAAGAATCATAAATTTAATTTTGAAAATACTACAATTGTAGATTACAAACGTGATTGGAGAAAACGTGTCCTTTCAGAAATGATTTTTATTAACAGTGATCCGAATAGCATAAAGAAAATTTCGATGTTTTAAACAAAACTTACAAATATTTTCTACAACAAAATGTTCCAATTTCTTGATTGCTTTTAGCTTTAATTAAAAAGCTTTAACGTCCGAGGTTTGGTTAAATTTTAAAAAATTCTAATGACACTTTCGGACAAGTGGGTTATTCAATAATGCATTTATATTAAAAAGATAAAAAAAACTACATTAGTTCGACGTTTCGAGAATAAACCATTCTCATTTTCAAGGACTGTACAAAATATAACAACAATGAATTTTTTACGTTATTAAATCTAGTTTTTGTATAATATATATCACACTTTTTATAAAGACACCAATATTTTCACAACAAGATAAATTCGATCACAAATCAAAAACGAGTCAAAAGTATGTCATTTTTGTGTCATAATTTGTAGACATCTTCAGGCTGTAATAATAACACGTTTAACACTTAGTATAAACAAAATTTTGTTAATGCGAACCAACACAGAATATACTTTTTGAGAAAGGATTTTTACCTCATATAGAATTTGATAAATTTTCTTTAAAACATCACAGACTGTTATTAGTCATTTTGTCAGGTGCTTGTAGGCCCTAGGTCAGGGACAAACTAAACGAAAATTGCTATGGTGACAATTACAAGTATAAGCGAAGAGTACAAATACAAACTGACATTGAGAAATCAAAACAAAGTTACCAAATTAGAATAAATTATACAAATAAAGCTAAAACTTTATCTACAACTTTTTAGTCATGCAACATAACCTAGAACTGATTTTAACTAATATGCAAGTAATTGTTTACCAATCTATCAGTAGAAGAATTACTATTTGGAATAGTAACCGTGCTCTTACTATTAAAATTAGTAGTACTTGACTAATTAAGATTTTGAGCAGTAAATATTTACAGCTTAATTTCTCCACCGACAATAATCTGCGGGCAAAAGTCATCCGAGTTGAATGTCCAGGGCAGAGTTTAATGCAGCATGACCAAAGTGATCGCTCAGACGTCACAAATGGGAGCAGAGGCTGGAGAAGAAGTAAGCGTAATTTTTTCGCGACTTGTGGAGGTGGCAAAGTTGGTTGGGTGAAAGAAGCAGCAGCAGTGGCAAAAGACAGCGGGAACAACGGACAGCACACGCACAAGAAAATAATCGCTGTGAGTGTAGTGGCATAAGGACGAGAACAACCTATTATAGCAGGAGCGAGAGTAAAAGAGTCTGGACAGGTGAGATAATCAACCTGCAGCCATAGCTCGAAGCACCTCGTAGTAATCACTATTCCTGCCTGGTGTCTTTTATGCTCCCGCGAACTCTAAGCCGGCCATTCGCAGTTGATTCGCTGTTAAGAAGCGATTCTCGAACGGCCTTCGACTTCTGGTCTTCCTGGTCTTTTGGTCGCCGACCATCAATCTGAACACCTCTTCTTTTATTCCCTTTCGCATCACAGATAGGCTTTTGTTTTGTTAAAAAGAATTTAACTACGCTGAACAAGTGTTAGCCTTCGAGGCAAACTGTGGCATCTAAAAAGTGCTTAGTCAGGCATTCTTCCTAATGAGACGATTCGAGAGAATCGTTACAGAAATGTCAATTTTTCATGCTCCAAAATTGTCCTTATTCTTTCCTGCTGTACTAAACTAAATAAAAAAAAATACTCAAATACTATTCTCTCAAATAAAGCAAATTGCTAGTTCACAACATTTTTACTATTAACAGTAAGAAATAATTTGTATTTTGGAAAGTTATATTCGCTGTATATTATATAAGAGATCGACCCGCGCACCGCGGCGCGCTTGTTATTTTTTTCTTAATGAATATTTATAACGTGAACTGTTTAAGATAATTCATAAGGTGTAATTATTTATATAAATTGTTAATAACAATTTTTAAGCGCAAAAACTTCTGTTTGCTATTGACACACCCCCAAAACATCAAATGCATACATTATAAAGTATGCAAAAAAATTTATGTGCAAAAGAAATAAAAAATTGTAAAAAATTATTTCTTTTATACTTTTTTGCATTAACATTAAAATTTTATAAAACAATAATTAAAAAATCGACTCTCACAGATTTCTTTAGAATTTAGTTTTGCGTTAGAGCATAGAAGAATTTTTTAATTTGGTTTAAAATTGCGATCTAAAAGTCAATTTGAAACAAATTTTGTCATTTTATCCTACTGATCTACCTAACGGGGAATAATAACAAAAAACATAACCTTAAACATGAAAGTATAATACTTTTAGTTTACAGAAACTTAAAAGGTAAATGAATTATAAACATACAGTAAAACAAAATAAAGAACTAAAAATTATTATTACTTACCAGTTTCACCATTTCCACTTGACCGAAAAGAAATCCGATAACAATCACCACGTGCATTCCAATAAAAAGAAATATCAAAACCTTAAATGACATAAATAATTATGATACTTTTAGCAAAAAAAAAAAAAACATTTAAATAATAGAACTAAAAAACAGATAAATAAGTTAGAAATAAAATAAAAATAAATAAAAGATTATTAGTATTATTCTCATTACTCACCTGCCAGAAACTAATGACAATGTAAACAAAACATTATTTCACTTAAAACACTATAACCTGAACAACTTCACGAAAATCACTGTCACGTCTTAAATTCTATCACTCCTTAATTTTAGAATTTAATTTATTTTTAATTTATTATTATTTCATAAAATGCAATTATTCAATAAAGAAAGATTTTAAATAAATTGAAAAATAGTACAAATAAACGTCTAAACTGTGATATTATTGTTGACAAAAAATATCGAAAATCTGCTAGCCAATCAGAAGCCCGATAAAATGTGTTACACCTCTGAAGTTGGTCGAAAGGGTTCTCGTATAGGGAAGTCAAGGTCAAAGCTAATTTCTATGTATTAATTTTTTTAATAAAATTTTTTGTTATTTTAGATTGCTAACATTATTAGAAATATTGTAAAATAAACTTGAAGTTACAATATTTAATTAAAAGATTTTAATTCGTCTGGAAAACAAAAAATCGAAACTGAAAACTATCTACTGACCAATGGGAGACTCGGAAATGGAGTTACACGTCTGAAGTTAACCACAACGTCCGTTCTCTTTAGAATAAGATTTAGGGTATTTTAATTGGCCGTGACTATTCAAACATAAAATTCAAATCCTGTCTTTGGTGGTGTAATACCTTTTGTTTTGGTTGTGAAAAAAAATAATAAAAATATATTTGTCAATTCGGACAAAACAAACCCTCCCGGGTTTTCGGCTCGTAATTTTAATCAAAATTAAAAGTTTTGTTTTTATAAAAGCTAATGAAATCTTCAATCGACTCTTTGAGACCGATGTTATTTGTTACTAACAGAGTAAAATTTGTTAAGTGGCTCCCTAAGAACATAACCTAGAACCACCAAATAAATTAAAAATGTTTTGCTATTGTTATAAACAAATTAGTACCTATAAAAGTTTTTCTTAGCAAATTTCTTAATTTCGTAGCATTTAAAGCAATATTTAATGTAAAAACTATATTTCATAAACACTAAAACTAAAATATTACAAAATTAATAATAATTTGTTATTAATTATTTAGCTTTTATAAATAAATAAATAAATATTGTAATTGTTAGCAAACAAAAAATCTTGTTTTTCTTTGTGAAACTTCTTACTATTATATCACGCCTGGCCTCAAGTAGATTTAGGTTTTGCAAAAATGGTGACAAAATCGGGTCGCGGAATTTTATTCCTCTTTACTTGAAGCTTCAAAAAATGTAATGATCAAAATCAAAGCTGATCCTTGTTTCGAGTTATTGTTAAA
Organism: Ganaspis brasiliensis; assembly: GCA_037103525.1. Classification (NCBI taxonomy): domain Eukaryota; kingdom Metazoa; phylum Arthropoda; class Insecta; order Hymenoptera; family Figitidae; genus Ganaspis; species Ganaspis brasiliensis. Next base: position 867,763 of record JAZKLR010000544.1, on the reverse strand, counting down.
TTTGTAATTTTTACTTAATACCTGCTGACAAGAAATTGTAAATATAAGTTATTTTAATTTAAAACAAAAAAGATTACTTATATTTGCTTTTGTCGCATATTTCAAACAAGTAATTTGACCTTTCGATACTATTCGATATATAATTTTGTCAGCTGTAATTTGTTGTGCATACGAAAAATACTTAGGATTTTATTAATATCAGGATTTATATCTTATCCAATATATATAATATAATATCTTATTATGTTGCTTGTACCATGCAAAATATTTTACGTTTGACTACCAGTCGATACATTATTATGAAAGCTTCCAAACCTTGTGTATACGAAGACCACTTTAAATTTTGAGAAGGTAAGATTTTGCTTAGGCAGGCTGGGTAAAATATTGTTGAAATGTTGTAAAGTAATGTTGATTTAAATTTTTACTTATTTGTAGTTTAATTCAACATCAACAATAAAGTCAATTCTCATTGCCAAAGTAAATGTGATCACGAGGAGAATAGAATTAAGGTATGTGCAACTTGCGGCTCAAAAATTGTTTTTGGAAATAAAAATTCCAACTTTTTCCGCATAAATGATAATATTGAAACCCTTATAAAAAAGCATATTAAGCAAGAGTTGGAAATATCTAATTCAATTGCGTTTAGTCCCTATAATATCTGCTTTTAAGGCTATGGATAAAGTGTTAAGTTGTTGCTTTTCTGCGAAAACAGTTGGTTCTGATCTAGATAAACACATCCTAGATAAAAACTGCCCTAAGAAGTACGGAAGCTACCGAAACTTTAAAAATTCATGTTGCTGCTTCACATCTTCAAGATTGTTTGAGCTTTTTAGGAAACTGTGGTTTAGGTTTGTGGTCAGAACAAGCCGGTGAATCAGTTCACCGAGAATTTTTGAAATTTTGGGGGGGTCATAAAATGAATTTGATTGATGATCCAACCTACATTATTCGATTTAAGAAAGCAGTTATTGAGTTCTCTTCAAAACATCCTTGAGAAAATTTTTCGATCATTTCAATTGTGTACGAAACACAAATTAGTTAATTAAAACTAAAATAATTAAAAAAAATATTATTGTTGTTATTTTGTTGTAAAAAACTTTATTGTAACTGAAACATTTAATTTTTCTATTAATCTTATGTGCAATAATTAAGTAATCTTGTTTTATTCTGTTTTATAAATTTCATTTAAAATAAGAAAAATGCAATTCGACAATAACTTCACAAAAGGATCATCTACAATTTTGGTCTTTGAATTTTTTGAAGCTTTAAATATAGAGGATTGAAATGCCGCAACCCAATTTTGTCACCGTTTTTGCAAAACATAAATCTACTTGAGGCCAGGTGTGTATACCTTAAACAACACTTAATTAAATTAAATATTGCTTTAAAAACAACGAAATTAAGAAATTCACCAAGAAAAGCTTTTATAAAAACTAATTTGTTTATGAAATATGAAAAAAAAAATTATTTTTTTGGTAGTACTAGGTTATGTTCTTAGGAAGTCACTCAACAAATTTTACTCGGTTGGTAACAAATATCATCATAATCACGAAAATGAAACTTTTTTTGTCAAAAAAAAAATTTATTGTCAACTTTATAAATAAATGAAAAAAATTATACTTTATTTTTTAAAATCGGCCTCCAGGGGTCGATTTAACATTTCATTAGCTTTAATTAAAAAAAGCTTTAAATTTCAATTAAAATTACGACCTAAAAGTTATTTTGTCCAAAGTCACTTTTCCCCCCACAGGCACCCTAATAAACAAGTTGTTTATTTTGAACATTTCTTATCGTTTGTTTACCAAACAGTGCGACAAGTAATATAACGTATAATGAGTCAGGAGTGAAAAATTGTGAATCTTAAGAACTAATATATTATTTTTGTACTTTGACGATAACAATGGCTCGCTCATTTGAGCCAAGAGCATTGTGGCGTCGAGGAGGTCTACTCGATACTGATTTACCGCTCTTCTAATTTGTAGGCGGTCGCCATTAAATAATCCATAAACGCGCATGCGTAAAACACTCCCGACTTGCATGGACGACCCGGATGGACGGACGGACAAACGATTTATTCATATTCAAATGTGCGCCTTTACGAGCACGCGCATGCGCAACTCCCTTTCGGGGTAATGTTACGCGGAGTTAAATGCAACCGCTCTGTCGTTAGCTTGCTGTTTTATCCGTCTCTCCAGCTCTTTTCCCTTCATTTTTTATTGTCTTCTTGCATAGCACCGACAGTGCACCAAGGACCTCTTACTTATGAGTTATAGCTCCTTCTTCCGAGTGCAAGAACTTGGATTAGTGACCAACAGACCTCACACATTTAATATATTTTTACCCTCAACAGAACAGAATTACTTTTTGCAATCAAATAAATGGGTAATTGGGCCAATAAAGTTGAGAAAAAAAACTAAAACAACTCTTAAAAATCATTTCCTAAGCATTATTTTTACAAGTTAAAAACTATTCTTTGGGAAATAAATTTAATAAAATTTTGACAACTCTACAGGTTATACAATTTTTCTAAGATATCATTTGATGAAAGTAAAATAAAAGATAATCAAAAAACATCCCTTAAAAATCACTTCCTAAAAATTACTTTCTCAAGTTAGGAATTATTGTTTGAGAAATCATTTTCAAATTTTTCTGTAAATTTTACAGGCTATAAAATTTTTTTTATGATGATTATCAATTAAAGCAACATCCAAGAAAATCAAGAAAAATTCTTAAAAGTCATCCCCTAAGCAATAATTTCACAAGTTGGAAATTATTCTTTCTGAATTCAATTTGAAAATTTTCTGTCATCTCTACAAACTAAGAAATTCTTTTAGGCAGTCAAACGATTAATTGAATTGAAGTAATTAACCAAAAAGCGACAAAATTAAGAAAATCTTAAAAAGAAAATAATTGAAAATTTAAGAAAAATATTTTCAAGTAAAATTTTAATAAATCAAAAAACATCCCTTAAAAATCATGCCCTAAGTATTTAAGTATTAAGTGTATATTTTAAACTAAGGAAGAAAAAGTAAAAATTAAAGAAGATAATTGAAAAACGAAAAAATTAATTTTAAAATAACAAGATTTAAAATTTAAAATTGGAAATTCCTTAAACAATAATCAAAAATTAAAGTTTATATGTTAAAATATACAAACATAATAATTAACAGATGAGAATAGACGAAATTTGGAAAAATTAATTTAAAAATAAGAAAAATGATTGAGCTTAAAGACAATACTTTTTTAAAAAAGGAACCAAAATTTCGGAAGAAATTAAAGATTTAAAATACAAAATTGTAATGGAAATTTGAAGAAAAAAATTAAAATTTGAAGAAAATAATTGAAATTTCAAGAAAACAATTTCACTATGGCTAAATTAACTAAAAATTGAAGAAAATAATTTTAAAAAGAAGGTAATTAAGTAATGATAAAAAAATTCAAAGGAGATGAAAAAATAAAGTAGTAAAGAAATTCATTTAAAAATAACAAATAAAATAAAAAATTATTGATTACAAGTTAAATTTAAGAAAGTAACAAAAAATGAAACAAAATCTTTAAAACAATCTTTTCTTGAATTTGAAAATGAGAAAAATAATTAAAATGGAAATAATAATTTAAATTTAAAGAAATATTATACAAATTGAAGTCATTAACTAAAAAGCGACAAAATTAAGAAAATCTTGAAAAGAAAATAATAGAAAATTAAAGAAAAATATTTTAAAATACATTAAGAATGTAATTGAAATTTTAGAATCACCTAGAAAACAATTTAAATTTTACAAACAATACTTTAAAATCTCTGACAATAACATGTTTTAAATTTTAAAAATTAAAAAATAATCTGAAATTGAATAAAATAATTGAATATTTAAGACAATACGTGAAAATTGAAGATAAAAACTGAAAGTTGAAGAAACTCGTTATAAAATATAAAACATAATTGAAAATTGTACGTTTCAATTTAAAATTGAAAATAATAATTAAAAGAAGAAGAAATATACTAAAAATGACAAAAGTAGTTGAGATTGATTGCAACAGTTTATTACTGAAGAAAGAAAAAATAAAAATTTAAGAGAATAATTGAAAAAGGAAAACATTCATTTAGAAATGACAAGAAAAATTCAAATTCAAGACATTCATTTTGAAAACAAAAAAATAATTGAAATTGAAGACAATATGATAAAATTGAAGAATTCCGTTTGACAAAAAATATCAAAATACTTCAAAATTATAGGCTGCAAGTAGAAAATTGAAGGAAAAACCGAGAATTAAAGGAAATTATTTCAAAATGGGAAAAACAATTCGAATTGAAGACTATAATTAATTATTAACAAACATAATTGCAAAATTTAAATTTTAATTAAAAAAAAAAAAATGGAAACAAGCAGAAGAAAATCACCGAAAATTGAAGAAAATTAGTTTAAAAATTAAAAGTGTGATTGACACAGAAAGTAGTTATCTTAAATTAAAAAAAGTAAATGAAAATCGATGAAAGAAAATAAAAAAGATCACAATTAATTTAAAAGTTAGGGAAAAATTTTAATTGAAGACAAAAATTTATCAAATGTGAAAATAATTAAGAATTAAAGGCATTCCATAAAAATGCCGAAAATAATTGAAAGAAGAAGAATAATCGAAAATTAAAAAGAAACAATAAAAAATAAGAAAAATAATTTTAATTAAACACAATAATTTAGAATTGTAAAAGAAATTTTTTTTGAAGAAATTCAGTGTAAAATGATCAATATAATTAAAAAATATAAGTTACGAGTTTAATTTGTAGAAAATAATTGAAGAAACTCATTTAAAAATCATTGAAATTGTAGACAAAGCAGATTTAAAGTAAAGAAAAATATGAGAAATAAAGAAAATAATTGAAAAACGAAGAAATTGCATTTAAACATACTTTTAAAAAATTTAAATTTGTGAAAAGTGCTTAAAAGTTAGAAAAACAATTGAATTTAAAGGATTAAAATTATAAATTGATTATATTCCTGAAAAAATAATTGAAAATTAAAGTCTATAAGATAAAATATGGCAAATGAGAAAAATAATTGGAATTGAAGACAACAGTTGTTTAAAGAAGGAACCAAAATTCCTCATGAAATTTGAGGCAAGAATAAAAATAAAAAATTGTACATGAAATTTAAAGAAAAGAATTGAAATTTCAAGAAAACTATTTGACTATGATGAAAATAACTGAAAATTGAACAAATTAAATTTAAAAAGAAGGTAATTAAGTAATAACAAAAAAAAAATGAAATTGAAAACAAAATAGAAGAAAAAAATTGAAAATTTATTAAAGAAATTTACTAGAAAATGACAAAAATATAATTTAAGATTGTTGATTTCAAATTAAATTTGAGAAAATGTTTAAAAAATTTTGTTTTGAATTAAAGATTGGGAAACATAATTAAAATGGCAATAATATTTCGAACTTGAAGAAACTAATTGAATCAATTCGTTGAAAATGCCAAAAATAATTTAAAGTCGAAGAAGGAAAGTGAAAGTTGAAGAACAATATAATAGATAACAGAGTGAAAGAAAAACTTAATTAAAATCTAAGACTTGATAGGTACATAAGTTTTAAACCTGAAAATTGAACGTTAGGTTGAGGTATTTATGTTAAAATTTACATTTTTCAGACTAGCGATAAACTGACTTAGCGGTTGACTAAAATGAGTTTACACAATTCAAAATATAAATTGTAATCTGAATTACGAGGAATATAAAATAAGCATAGTATAAAAAGAATTGAATTAAATTTAAACTTGATCAAAAGATGTTTAAACAATTATAGTTTCCATGTTGAAATTGAGGGAAAGAATTAATTTAATGAAGTAGACTTAAGTTGAATGAAATTTTATTTCTCAAATCGCAAAATCAGGAATTCTTAAAAATGAGAGAAATTTTGTGAAAAATTGAATAGCGCGAACTTTAAAAATAGTTTAAATAATTAATCAAAAATATGCGCATCTTTTTTTCTATACCAAAGATCTATATTTTTGGGTTGCGTTATAGAAAATTAAAAGTTGACCTTTGTCTAGAGCATCAAAATATATACTTTTAGACTAAATGCCTGGACCCGGCCCACCCTAAAAAAATCTTCTAGTTACGCCTATGTGTCTGTCTGTCTGTCCCTCTGTCGGACACCAGTTGATTTTTCAATCCTATTTTAGTTACGAACTAGTTTAAAAAAACATTGAATATGTTATAAACAGTTTTAAATCGATTCTAAACAGTTCTGAATTATTTTTCAGCAGTTTTGAACTTGAATATAAAATGAGAATTTTTATAATAATTCACTAATATTAATTCAGTAATATACTATGTTTAGTGATGAATTAAAAGATGTTGGAATTATCAGCAATACAAAAAAGACAAATTAAAGAACGGCTTTCACAAAAAGGTGACCAAGAACACGCAGGAGTTTCAGGGTTAGATAAAATATGAGAATAACAATTGTGCGTGTCAGGGAGATAAAGAGGAGTCTATATGTAGAAGATCAGTATCCGTTGTGGTGTTAGAATTTCTCGGTGGTTTGAACTTCTGACCTCTTCGAAGACAATACCCACACTGAAGTCTCCTCTTTTCCTCTTCGTCTGCACTTCTCTCATTCTCACGAGAAGTTTCGATACATGGCTTGGCCGCATACGCGTATTCCATTTATCGCAGAATTCCTAAAGATCTTGCAGTGCTTTTCGAAGTAGAGCTTCGAACGACTTTTACAGCGTGCAATCACCCATAAACATCATTAAAGCCTCGGGGAAACTTATCGCGTACTTTGTCCAACTTATGACACAGTATCACTTGAATTAAGTACTTTTGTTATAAGAAATATATAGAAATATACAGAAAAAATATTGCATTTAAATAATAGAACTAAAAAACAGATAAATAAGTTACAAATAAAATAAAAATAAATAAAAGATTATTAATATTATTATCATTACTCACCTGTCAGAAACGAATTCCAATGTAAACAAAACATTATTTCACTCAAAACACTATAACCTTAACAACTTCACTAAAATCACTGTCACTTCTTAAACTATCATTCCTTAACTGTTCCAATTTAATTTATTTTCAATTCATAAAATATTTTTGTTATTTTAGATTGCTAACATTATAAGAAATTTTATAAAATAAACTTGAAGTTACAATATTTAATTAAAAGATTTTAATTCGACTGCAGAACAAAAAATCGAAACTGAAAACTATCGATAGTGAGGTTCGATATCTACTGACCAATGGGATACTCGGAAATGGAGTTACATGCCTGAAGTTAACCACAAAGTCTGATCTTTTTTGAATAGGAAATCAGTTACCCTAAGATCAAAAGAGCTTGACGATTATTATTTTATTTGATTAACTTCTTTTCTGAAATTTGTTCCCATATTGCTCAAATTATTATTTCAAGTTTGATGCAACTTTAAACTGTCCGCCATTTGGAAATATTGTATTTTAATATAACGGATGACAAGTTGGAAAATTTAAAAATATTTCCCTTCATTAAAAGTAGTTCGAATGAACTCGAATTATTCTCAAACCGCATATTTAATATGTTTTTAATGAGTTTTTTGAGATTACTGAATGCAAATCCGATATTAGTTTTTCAAAATGGCGGACAAATTCTGGATAAAAAAAATTTTTCTGCAAAAATTACGGTTGAATTTTGACCACGTGAGCAAGGAATTTTGAAAAAACAATTTAAGCTGTTTTCATGGTTTCCAAAATCGAAAATAAATTGTATCAAGGTCCACTTTTTAATAAGTGAAACAATAGCTGAATACCTATATGCAGGGCCGTGTCTAGGAAAATTTTCACCCGGGTCAAAACTTTCAATCGGCGCCCTTCCCCCCCTCCTCATCTATTTTCCCAAACCGAATAAAATTTTGTTTTTAAATTTTTACATTTACTCACCTTATTAAAAACATAAATATTTTATTTTATTTAGATAAAACTGTACACTGTACTACGAAAAGTTGTGCAGGATATTTTGCATTAAAATAATTTTGAGTCGGGATATCTTGACATTTTTGTAAAAGATACATGTTTTAAATAGTATCTAATATTCTAGATTGAAAATATGCAGTCTATACAAATTAGAATTTCCTTTTTCTTATTTGTAAAACTTAAGAATGCATTTAATTTAAAAGTTTTTTTTATAAATCGAAGCTTCAATAGCGTTTTCTTAGTCTATGTGGCAAAATTTCTCAAGTGTAGGGGAGACCAAGGTGAGTTGAAACGATTTTTACATTATCGCGTATAACTCAGACAAAAATAGTCTTATTTTTATGAGCTTTATAATTTAAGATAGCTGTTTTTATGTAGTATGTAAATCAAAAATAAAAAAGTTAAAAAGTTATAAGGGTCTATAAAAAAAATTGCAAAATCTAAAACAGTTTACCGCGTTTTAACTCACCTAATACCGAGGTGAGTTGATACACAAGCCGAGGTCAGTTGGAACAGTTGTGAATTTTAAGATTTTAAAAAAGAAAATGTAATTTAAATAATTCTATTAGTTAGTAAAGAAATTTTATTTTTTATGATGAATTTTGTAATTGTTTAAACTATTTATAACATTTCCAAAGCTAATAACAGTGTGAGTATCAGACTTCAAAAAACTTGTGAAGTTTTAAGCATTACTCTGTACTAAATCATTAAATTATTTAAAATATTGAATTCAAATAGTTATCAAAATAAATAAAAAGTTGTTTAAACAAATTATTATTGTTATTTACCAATTTTTTATTCAGTGCTCCTAGAGAGATGCAGTTTTTTCCAATTTTGCAGATTATTTAACATTACACAATAACAGTTAAAGATAACAAATGAAATTACTATTTAAACAATTTTTTTAAACAAATTATTATTGTTATCTGACAAATTTTTATTCAGTGCGCCTAGAAAGATGCAGTTTTTTTGTAATTTTGCAACTAACTAAACATTATACAATTTCATTATACAAATAAAATTGTTATTTAAACAAGTTTTAAACAAATTATTGTTATTTAAAAACTTTTTTTTACTCAGTACATTTAGAAAGATGCAGTTTTTGTCAAATTTTGCAATTTACCAAACTTCTTATAACTGCGTAAGATTATATATAACAATAAAAATGTGTTTATAAGTTGTTTAAACCTCCCCCTTCTACAATTTTCATTAGAATTTCATAATATTTGCGTGGTTTAAGTACTGACATACAATGCTCCATTTTGTGCTAATATTAAAATATTATATTGTTATATTCCAAATTAAAAATTTTTTTTCTTTAAAATTGTGTAGTTACAAATTTAACGCCCCTAAAATCATGGCGCCCGGGGCGGTTGCCCCTTTGGCCCCCCCCCTCAAAACGGCCCTCAGCCTATATGCTCTTAAGCTGGAGAGAGTGATTAAAAACTATCGTGAAAGTAATTAAATTAAAAATTTTTAAAAATGTAAAAAGCAGGATATAAATGAAAATTGATGATAGAATGAAAATAAATTAAAAATTTAATTAGAACCTGACGAAATTATTTTTAAATATAAAAAACTATTTCAGCCATTAGGTAAATAATTTGAAACTTAGTAAACAGTTGAATAAAAAAATGAAATATTATTGAAATTGAAAAAGAATAATTCAAAATTGAAGAAACTAATTACAAATAAATAGAGAAACGATCTTTGTGGAAAATAATAACAAGAACTGAGAACTGGAAAACTTTAGAGAAAATTGACGAAAATAATTGAAAACTAAAAAATATATTTAAGTGGAAGAAAATCACTGAAAAAGTTGTAAAATGCAATTGGGATTTCAAGAAAGAAAGTAGAAATCTAACATGATAATTAAAACAAAAGAAGAAAATACTAAAACTGTAATTGAAATTCGGAGAAAGCAATTAAAAAATCGGAGAAAATGATTCCAGAAAAATCTAACTTTTATAAAATATAATTGTAATTTATGGAAAAAAATATTTTCAAATTTAAAAAATAATGATTTAAAAAAATGTAGAACATATTTCAAAATTAAAGAATTGAAAATTTCTTGAATTATTTATTTTAGTATAAAATTGAAAAGAATCATGAAAAAAATAAAATGAATTGTATTTTAATTCATGCTGGGGGCGCCAGCAGAAAAAGCCATTCAAATTTTAAAAAAATAATTCGCAAATCGCAAAAATAATTGAAATATGAAGAAAATAATAATGAATAATGAAAGACAAAAATAATTTAATTTGAAAAAGAAAGTTATAAATGCCAAAACTAATTAAAAAATTGATTAGAAATCAAAAAATGAAAATAAAAATTCAAACGAAATAATTGTAATTTGAAGTAAATAATTAAGGAGCGACAAAAATAATAAAAATTTGAAACAAAAGTTTGAGACTGGTGTAAAAAATTTTAATTTTGAGCACAATAATTGAGAGATTAACGAAATATTTAAAATGTAAAGCAACTAATTGAATAATGACATAAATAATTAAAACCTGAGGTAGAAATTACCCTTTTTAGACAATAGTTGGAAAATTGAAAAAAATAATATAATTTTAAAGAAAATAATTAAAAATGTGTAGAAGACAGTTGAAAAATGACAAAATAACTGAAATTCATAAAAAAATTGATGAAAAATGAGAAATATATTAAAAATGGAGTAAAAAATAAAATATTTAATACATTAATTGAAAAATTGTATAAAATAAAAAATAAAATGTGAAGAAACTATATAGTGACATAAATAATTGAAAACTGGTCTTTAAAAGTTTATGAATTCATGACAATCATAAACAGATTGGAGAAAATGACATTTAAAGAAAAGAATTCCAAAATGTCAAAAATATTTGAATATTGATCAAAATAATTATAATTTGAAAAAATAATTGAGAAATTACAAAAATAATTGATAACCGGTTTAAAAAATTCCAAAATTCAAGACAATACTTGAAAACTTGACGAATAATTAAAATATTAAGAAATTAAGTGAATAATGATATAAATAATTGAAAATTAGTGTAAAAATTAAAAATTTATAGACAATAACTGAAAAATTTAAAAACATTAAAAGATTGAGGAAAATGATTGAAATTCGAAGAGAATAATTTAAAAATTTATTTTATTTATTTATTTATTTATTTAATACATATATACGGGTTCAGAAAACCCATTAATTAAATTACAAATATATTATAATATTAACTGCAGTGAATTGTGGTCGATTTAAAAAAATAGTAACAAATTGTAAATATGAGAAAATTAATTTCAGTTTGAAGAAAATAATGGAAAAAGGTATAAAAACTTAATAAATTCGTGACAGTAATAAAAATAACAATGAAAATAACTAAAAACAGGTGTAAGAAATGTAAAAGTTCATGACAATAAAAAAAATTGAATAAAATAATTGGAATTTGTAAGAAATAATTCTAAAGTGTCAAAAATAACAAAAATATGAAGAAAATAATTGAAAAATGACAAAAATAATTGAATAATGACAAAAGCAATTGAAAGTTAAAGACAATAATTGAAAAATAACAAAAGTGAATTGAAACTTGTGTAGAAAATTTGGATATTCCTGACAATAATTTTAAGATTGAAGAACGTTACTGAAATTTTAATAAAATAATTGAAATTACAAGAAGATAATTAAAAAATAACAAAAGTAATTGTAGTTTGAAAAAAATAATTGATAACTGGTGCATAAAATTAAAAATTTGAAAACAATACTTGAAAAATTGATCAAACAATTGAAATTTTAATAAACCAATTGAATAATGACATAAATAATTGAAAGCTAGTGTATAAATAAAAAATTTATAGAGAATAATTGATACTTAATATGATAATTGAAATTTGCATAATTAATTAGACAATAAAAAACCTATTAAGGGGGTTGACCCGTGTGACAGCCGTTTTTTAACTGTTTTTTGGGATTTTTTTCTGAAGGGCGATTAAAACTTACAACTTTGGATTTTCTACCATAGATTTAGTAACTATTGAAGTAAATTCAGAAATTTTTTGAAGTCAAAATAATGAAAACTTTACGCGATACAGCGCGGGGAAGTAATTCATGTAAAAAACAGTACAGCATTGGTCGCCACGATTCCGACCGTCTGAATGATCCAAAATCAAAAAATAAAAAATCATTTTAATCTGTGTGACTGTAGCTATGAGCTGAACTAGGATTATTTAAAAATATTGAAAAATAAAATTTTTACGCGACTTTGAATTTTTATTTCTAAAAAAAACTTTATTTTGGGCCTGTTTTCTTTTATAAAAAAAATGACGTGACCTTTTTTAATTATCCTAGTTCAGCTTGTAGCCCCACATGTGCTGAACATACCCTATAAATTTCAAGATGATCGGTCAAGTTGTTTTGGAGATATCATTGCGACCAGTTGAAAAAAAGTGGTTTCGAGAAAAACGCGTTTGAAAGTTCAAGTACGAATAAGGCAGTGAGTTCGGAATTATTACTAAAACAACTGTTATATTCAAAAATTTATTTTAGGGAACTAAAGTTTTTCTAAATGTACTTATTTTTTACTTATATAAATATGTACGGAATAATAAAATTGGCGGATAAAAAACCAAAGCGGCAAACCTTCAATGCTAGTTGAAAGCTCGACCACGCGCTCGAACATCATGCCTTTTTACTGTAAAAACTTTATAACAACGACGAATATGTCAAAATCGGTTTACCCACATATTCTGCATATGTATAGGTCACACGGGTCAACCCCCTTAATAATAAATATTAAGTATTCATTAATTTAATCGAAAAAATTGAAGAATATAATTGTTATTTAAAAAAAAAAAAAAAAAAATTACAAAAAATAGAAAATTGAAGATTATAATTGGTAAATGAAGAAAAATTTATATTGAAAAAAGAATTTTAAAAATTTGAAAGATATAATTGAAAGTTGGAGAAAAAAAATGAAAAAATTTGAAGAATATAAGTGGAATTTATTAAATTGTACATTTAAAATTGAAGGATTATACATGCAAATTATACATTGACAAAAATAATTGTGACCTTATAATTTTTGTGACTTAATAAAATATTTATATATAAATCAATATTATACTTACTCTGAAACTATAATTAATTTAAGATCACACTTGATACAGTTTTAAAAAAATTTTCCAGGGCGCCAGATCTTTCCGAAGATCAAACGAAATATCAAATTCAAAATCAAATTTTAAATCAAATACATAAGAAAATAATTGGCTAACTTAGTTCCTTTCTGGTTAAGACAGAGCGGGTGGTTCAAAATTTATAAATATAAAATTATTAACTAAATCAACTTCGGAAATGAAACAAAGAAGCAAAATTTAATACATATATTTAAATAGTTCAATATTCAAAATACAAATGTAAATTCTTTCTAAATTCTAAAATTAAAATTTATAAAACTCAAAATTAAATTATATTTCGAGGTACAATTATCCGAATTTTTACAAAGTTGTTTAAATGTTTAAATTGAGAAAAGAACAAAATTATAAATTGTCGAAATAGGGAAATTAAATTGTTCTTTCTACCGAAAATTCCAAGATTGGGAGAACTAAGAAAATTTAGGGAATTGGACTAAACACGATTTTAAATTTACTAATTATTTCGGAAATTAAAATCAAAAGGAAATTATTTCACAAAATCAATCAAATTTCATTAGAGTTAACAAAATTTATTTAATCTAAGAAATCAAGCAAACAGAAATTAAATTTAAATAAGAAAAACTTCCTTAAAATTTCCAAATTAAATCTTACCTGAAATTCAGAAGAATCACGCAATCCAAAGATTACAATGCAAAAATAGAAATTAAAGAATCTTCTTCTTTTTGACACAACGCAAAACACAGTAGTTTAAATAAACTTAATAAACGGGAGAACAAATTAAATGAATTGATTTAAATACTTTAAACTAAGGGAAGAAGAAATCAGGACTAATTAAATAAAATTAATGGGAATCAAATTCGACGATGTTAATCCTCTGGAAGCTGCCAAACGAAAGAGTTCGAGTCAAGTTCTATCTTCACGACATAAGCTTCCCTGGTAACCAAAATTATTGATTTTCGATCTTCTTTTATTTCAAACATCTGGACTTTAAATAAAATAAATGAATTACATCTTGGTAGACTAAGTTGGTATTGACTTGAACGTAGCTGAAATAGGTTAAAACAATATATCTTGAGAAAAGATGATCTAATTTAAATTTGAAAATAAATTCAAATTCTCTTCTGAATTGATAATTTAAATGATTAAATCAATTCGGTCCAATAGATGTTGAATTAACGTCCTTCCTCTCCTAAAATATCTTCAAACAGGCTGACTATTAAGATTCTTAAGTGACAAAATTCAATAAATAAAATCGCAGCACCAAAATGTGGACGATAATTTCAGGGCTTGATAGCTATAGAGGTCTTTGCTTGCAAATGGCGAGCCAAAGATCGACAATAAACCTTCCCAAAACAATGGATAATTATTAAATTTTAAATTCCACTCCTGGTGAACAAGTTAATCAGGATTATACAAAGGAACCACGTCAAAATCCAGTTAGCATTCCAAAAACCATGACTTCTGGTCAATAATTCTGAGGTAAATAAAATAAATAAATAAATTCTGAGGTACGACCAGAAGGATAAATAGATTGCTGATTGGATTATTGGATCAGGAAACATGGAATTTTTAAGGATTTGTTGATTTTTCGCTAAAAGCCAACATCAATTTTCTTCGAAGTTGCTCCAAATTCATGAGAAATAAACGAAATTTACAAAATTAGTTCTAACTTTATTTCAAAAGACAATTATTCAATCTTGGAAAATTCGTACAACTTCCAGGATTCATTTCTAAAATTTCAAAATAATTAACTTGTGACTAGCAATATTTTGCAACGTCACAACTGCCCTCTTCTAAAAAAAAGAGACCGAATGGTCGTAACATTTCAGCGAGAAACAAAAATCTAAAACATTTAAACATTAATTCTTATTTAAATTATCCTGGTAAACAGATGAAGCTTATTTAAGTTATACTAGTTATTGTGCTTTTCTCCAAAATCATGACACAATGAAACAAATTGAAAATAAGGTGTTCTGATATTCAATAAACTATTGTTAATTATGATTAAATAACAACCAAATAATTTGGTTGGCTCAACCAAATTTTTGTTGCTATGACTAAACATTTTTCTCAGTGTGACTATATTTAAAACTTCAATTAACAAAATGATTTAAGTTGAAACTGTAAAATCTATCAATCTTTAACTTAAAGTCCTCGGGAAGAATATCAATATATTTTACGGTTTTCCACTTCTCGATGGTTTTAATCATCCCGAAAGACATAAAAACACCTTACACCTTTTCTCGCTCTTACTTTTCTGCACTTTTGACTCTCACCCGCATGAAGGAAGCAGCAAACCGGTAAAGATGTAGTGCTCAGTACCAAGAAGTCATGGTGACCAGTTGCCGGTCGCGAGTCAGTCGCTGCGGGAATCGGCACAAGAAATGCGTGGAAATAGCCTCTAGTAATTTCACACGTTAGTGCTGGCGAAATTGTTCTCAGCTAGCACACACGACGTTGCAGGTGACCAGAGTTCTTCGCCACGGACCATCGCCCCTTACTGCATTGCCGGTCCAGAACCGTTGTTTCATCCGACACTTCATTTTCGCACAGTCACTCTCCCAATAATTTCATTATAATTACCATTATATTGTTATAAAAATATCTATCTTAATCAAATTAGTGTAGAATCGGGTAAGTTGGCCTAACAAAGTTTAAAGGAAAAATAATATCACCTAATGGTGGTCTTTAAATACGCAGTGTCTAAATCGACCGATTTAGACAATAAAAAAATAAATAAACAAGAGCGAAATAAGAGCGATGAATTAGTTCGCCTGCTAGAGATTTATAGAGAGGGGGAAAACAGGCCAAATAAGAGAAATGAATTATTTCGCCCGCTAAAGAAAAAAGAATTACTAAAAGTGTGAAGGGATTCGATATCTATGACAAAAATAATTTAATTTGAATTTAATAAAGCTGACAAGTCTCTTCATTACCTTGGCGCCAAAAGGTATTAGGGGGGTGGGGACTGACGAGGGGAAGGGATAAAATACTTATTTAATAAAATTTCTTCAGCACCCATCGTCCTCTCAATCGTTTACCGGAAATCAGTTTGATATCGTCACAACTTTGTGTGTCGCCGGCAACACAGAGGTGCTCATTTAATTTAAATAATTTGTTTATTTTGTGTTTTCGTATAATTTTTGTTAATTATTTGGTTTTTTTTATTCTTTAATCAGTGTGGCGATTTTTAATATATGTGATGATATCTGAGTGAGAGAGGACGATGGGGTGGATTCCAGGGCAAAAGAAAAGGGAGACATAATACGTTGGATTACCCATAATAATAATAATGAAGCAAAATGGTCCACAATATAAAAAAAGAAAGCTGCTACTGAAAAAGGGAATTCCCATTTCCGCTCATCGGTAACCACGCTCTACAACAATCACCCCACGTTCTCAAGAAACTCGAAAAGAAACGCTGGAAATTATAAGTCTTAAATATATTTAAATGTTTGTCTGCCTAAATTACTTTTGTATGTTTTTTTATTTATTTAATTTTTTATCCGTTGTTAATTCCTATATGTACATGTTGATAATTATGTATTCATTATTTATATATTATTTGTCAAACGATCGTTGTGTGGAAAAGAATGTGTGAGCCGGTTATTTTATATTTATTTTACTTTTTGTCTTGCTGTTTAATTTATTATTTTAATTTTGACTAAATATAATATTATATAATTGACGATAAATTAAGGCTTTTATTTTATTTTAAAGATATTTTGTGTTTTAAATTTATATATTTATTAAAATTCATAATTTTTATTTACATTCTTTTTAATTTTAATTTAATTTAAATGTGCGAATTTTAAGACTTAAAAGAAATAGTTTTTAATCGTTACAAGTGTGTTTCAAAACTTGTACACACTAAATATTATAACATTTCACAACAAATCCGGGCACATAACCTTCATTTCTGAAGTTTAGCAAAAACAAAAAGGTATCATGATAATAATTAATTTAATGAAAGTCAATTAATAAGTAAATAAGAATAGTGTTTTAATCACATGTTCATTTAAAAAATTATTATTATTACTAGCAACATTAACGCGCGACAAACTTTGCTTTGTTGTTGGTCATTTAAAACTACATATAAATTTTTGAAAATTCAAATAATGAAAACGACAAAATTGAAGAATATATCTGAAAAATGACGAACATAATCAAAAGTTGAAAACAACATTCGAAAAATGACTACATAATTATTAAACAATTAAAAATTTATACTTTAGAAAATTAAACAATAAATATTAAATTTAAACAAAATAGTTGGAAAAAATTGTAGGAATAACTGTTTAAGATAGTTGCAAATTGAACAACTGGACTAAAAATCGAAAAAAATAATTGAAATTGAAGAAAATAATAAAAAATTGAGGAAATAAATTGAAAATTTAAGAATTAAATTAAAAAAATATATTATAATTGAAAAATATATTACAAAATGACGAAAATAATTTACTATTAAAAACAAAAGTTAAAAAAGAATAAATTAATATACAACCATACAAATGAATTTAAAAAATCAAAAAATTAATTATTTATTCTATTTTGTTTTTATTTTGTTGGTCATTTAAAACTACATATAAATTTTTGCAAATTCAAATAATGAAAATGACAAAATTGAATTTTATTTTTTTTCAATTATATGAGGTAGAGATTAAAAATTTTCCATCAGGAAACCATTTTAAAAATATTTTTTATTATACAGTAAATAAAATTTTATTGGTACAAATAAGTCAAATAAGTCAAATAGTTTGGAAGATTAGAGGGGGGAAGACATGATAATTTTTTTTAATTTAATGGCAAAATAGTGGTTTTTGCTGGATTTTGGTATGTTTATGAGCTCGAATCGCGATTTCCATATCATTTTCGTAAATCCAAGGTGAAATTACATATGTGTACCAAATTTGAAGACTCTAACTCATATTGTTCAGAAGTTAGAGAAGTTGCGAAAACGGACACATATAGTGATTTTAATAGGGTTACGGAACCCTAAAAATGACGAATATTATTGACGGCACAAGTCAAAACAGAAACCATTATTTTGAGGTTAGGTTTAAATTTAATTTTACGAATATATAATTAAACAATTGTATTTATTTACCATATTAACAATATTTATTTTTTAAATATGATTATTTTTCATGTGAGATCAAAATTAACATTTAAATTAACATTAAATTAATATTAATTAATTGTATTTAAAATTAAAGAAACTGAATGGTAATCGAAAAAAAATAATACGAGGAAAGCGAGAATTTTTTAATATTAAAAGAATAGGTAAAATTTAAATAGAATAAATAATTAATTTTTTTATTTTCTCAATTAATTTGTTTGATTGTATATTTATTTATTCTTTTTTGACTTTTGTTTTTAATAGTATATTATTTTCGTCATTTTGTAATTTATTATTCAATTATAATATATTTTTTTAATTTAATTCTTAAATTTTCAATTTATTTCCTCAATTTTTTATTATTTTCTTCAATTTCAATTATTTTTTTCGATTTTTAGTCCAGTTGTTCAATTTGCAACTATTTTAAACAGTTATTCCTTTAATTTTTTCCAACTATTTTGTTTAAATTTATTATTTATTGTTTAATTTTCTAAACTATATTTTTTATTGTTTAATTATGTAGCCATTTTTCGAATTTTGTTCTCAACTGTTAATTATTTTCGTCATTTTTCATATATATTCTTCAACTTCGTCATTTTCATTATTTGAATTTGCAAAAATGTATATCGACGGCCCCCGTTGATAAAATGTTTATTGAAAAGCCAGTGGAATAAAATGCTAATTCAAAAGAGCGTGCTATATAATTCTTATTCAATTGTTTGACTAATAAAATGACAACTCACGTTCAGTGCAACAAAATGCTATCTTAAAGAAATTAAATATTCATTTTGTATGCAAATATAAACGTAATTTTCATATTTATACCATCAGATACATATTATTTATTATAAATTACATCTTACATACAATGCGGAGTTCATTTGCAGTTAAAAATAATGATATTTATGTTTAAATAATTATTCAGAGATAACGTTTTGTTGTACTGAAAATCAGTTGGCATTTTATTACACTGCCAATTGAATAAGAATTATATAGCGCGCTCTTTTGATTTAGCATTTTATTCCACTGGCTTTTCAATAAACATTTTATCAACGTGGGCCATCGATATGTAGTTTTAAACGACCAACAACAATCGCTTTCTTCTATATTCATTAATTCTCTCGGCTTTTATCAATTACTTTTTTTCAATTTTTAAATATTTTCTTAAATTTCCAATTCCATTCTTCAATTTTTAATTATTTTTTTCAATTTTCCTTTCTTTTTTTAATTTTAATTATTTTTTTTCGATTTTGAATACAGATGTTAAGTGTGATTATTCCTATAATTTTCTTAGTTTTTCAATTTGCAATTATTTTCTTTTTAAATTTAATATTTCTTGTTTAATTTTTTCAATTATTTTTTTAAATTTCCTATATTATTTTAATCACTTTTCAACTATTTCCTTCAATTATTAATTATTTTTTGGAATTTGCAATTATTATCTTAAAATTTTGTAATTATTCTTTGATTTTTTAAATTAATTTGTTTGGTTGTGTATTAATATATCCCTTTTTTAATTTTTTTTTCAATTGCAAATTATTTTCGTCATTTTGTAATTTATTTTTCAATTATAAATTATGTTTTCAAATCTTAATTTAATTCTAAAATTTTCAATTTATTTCCTCAATTTGTTATTATTTTCTTCAATTTCAATTTTTTTTTTATTTTTAATCTAGTTGTTCAATTTATAATTATTTCCAGCAGTTATTTCCACCAGTTATCTTTTTTTTTAAACTATTTTGTTTAAATTTAATATTTATTGTTTAATTTTCTAAACAATGTTTTTCAATTGATTAATTCTGTAACCATTTTTCGAATTTTGAGTTCAACTGTCAATTATTTTCGTCATTTTTCAGATATGTTCTTCAATTTCGTCATTTTCATTATTTGAATTTGCATAAATTTATATGTAGTTTTAAATGATCAACAACAAAGCAAAGTTTGTCGCGCGTTAATATTGCTAGTAATAAAAAAATTTAAATAAACATGTGATTAAATCACAATATTCTCATTTACTTATTAATTGACTTTCATTCATTAAATTGTATTTTTCTAGAAGGCAACTTTTCTTAACAGATCAAGCTTCAATCTTCATAATCCTTAAATTATCTTGTTTAAAAAGATATACATTTTTATAGTGTTTTGTCTCTAAACATATAAATTTTCGAGAAAATGTACATACAAATTGACGAATGTGATATTTAAAGTAGTTTATTAGATTTTTAGAAAATTCCCCCTAATTTAGGAAATTATTATCGTGATACCTTTTTGTTTTTGTTAAACTTCAGAAATGGAGGTTATGGCATTGGTTCAAAACTCTGCTTCTAAGAGTTAGTAGTACTTTATTATTTTTAAAAAAATTGAATTCTTTCGACTCTTCTTGGTTTGTGCAATTTCTTACCACTCATTTTAACGATCGGTTTAAAACATTTAGGAGTAATTTGACAAATAGTATTAGACTTCTTGTTGCTTATGTGGCGGTAATACGACACTGCTTGCAATTCCAATAGCTCAGGCCTTGGAAAAAACGAGTTAAGTACTGCTACACATGGTGTAAGAGGGTAAAGTGGTCAAATGGCAAAATGTAAGATCCATTCTCTGGTGCACAATGCGAGACCCATAGACTACTTAAAATGCATTGGCAATAAGCTTTGGTAAGAACCACGACTTGTCTATGGTTCAAGTTTTAAAAGGCTTCTTAGCCATAAGACCTTAAAGTCACCTCCTCCAGTTGCGTGTAAGCGCTCATGACAAAATTTACACACAGAAAGACGCTTAAAGCAATTCAGAGTGCTTGCAGTCAAGCGTTTAATTAGTATGCGAAATAGGATGGTTCGCGTCTCTAAAGTTTCTCGATTTTATTATATACTCGACATGCAGATTGTACACCTAAAGGCCACTGACAAACAACTTTTCTATGAACTGATTAACATATTGCAAAAAATATCCTCTGTCATAATTCACAACTTTTATCAACTAATCCATGTAGGATTTTTTTTTTAATTAAAAAAAGGTAGTTTTATTCCATTTTATGTTGAAGGGATTCGATATTTATGACAAAAATTATTTAATTTGAAATTTAATTATATGACAAGTCTCTTCATTGCCTGGGCACCAGAAGATATTAAGGGCGTGGGGACTGACGAGGGGAAGGAGAAATTTTGATTAGAATATAGTTTCTTCCGCGTGCATCGTCCTCACAATCGTTTATCGGCTATCTATCGGAAATCGTCACGGCTTTGTGTGCCGCCGGCACCACGAAGGTGCATATTTTATTTTAATAGATTATTTATTTGGTGTTTTGTGTTTTCGTGCAATTTTTGTTAATTATTTATTTTTTATCCTTTTGAAGTGTGGCGATTTTAAATTGTGTGACGGTTTCCAAATGAAGAGGACGATGGGGTAGATTAAATGGCCAGGGGAGCAACCTTGCAACAATTTTATTAAATTGACAGGATTATGAGCAAAAACAGTGGTCCACTATCAAAAAAAAATAATGCTCAATTATTATGATTCTGCTCGTCAGTCTCTAGGCTGCTCAACAATAATCGCCCCAATCCTGAAAGAAATTAAAAATAGAAGATGCCGAAACAATGAGTTTTATATATATATTTTTTATTGTCTTTGTATAAGTATGTGTGTGCTGGTTATTTTATATTCATTTTATTTTTTTACTTCGATTTTTATATCGGTGATTTTAATTTTGACTAAATATAATTTTTATATATTTGACATTTAACTCCGGCTTTTATTTTCTTTTAATTTACTATTTTTGTGTTATAAAATTATATATTTATTAAATTTCATGATTTTTATATATATTTATTTTCAATTTTAATTTAATTATCTTAAGCTACCTACAATCATTGTTTCTCTATACCGTAACGGACGAACAGCGTATCAGGCCTATAGCTGGATGATTTCTTATATAGGATACTTGATTTAAACTTTTTCCAACCGAGATGGAAATTCCCTGAAAATGTAAATCTATTAAAATGTTAATCAGTTGAATTTGAGGTTGATTCCAAATAGAATATATTCAAACTACTATCCTTTAAAATTTGAGTAACGCAGTTTTCCACAAACTAAAAGCTCTGGTACTCTTTTTTTGCATTGTTTACTTATGCGGCTTCTCCGAATTTTTGACTTTTTTAATCTGGACCAAGGTTAAGTGATCTTAACACAAAAACAAAAAGTTTTTGAGTATAGAATTCTATATTCTGACATTTAATGCGTTATTAAGTATTGCTATTACTAATTGAAATATTTCATAGTTTGTCGACCAGCAAGGGACTCGACCCCGAGAAATATTTCTAAAAATCTGACTAAATAGAAATTCACTATTTGTAGAACACGATAAGAAGATATGAAAGATTCAAGATTGAAAGTTTCCTATTGAATTGAAATCTACTATCACTTCATCAATTTCGTGTTCCATCTTTTAGCTTATCCCGATCGATTCATGGGTACCTAATAAGTTACATAAAGACACATTTAGAAACACAAGTCTTTGAGGCAAGGAGACACTTTATAAGTAGGAAAGGTGCGGTACTCCATGGCAGAATAGAGGCTGAGCGACCGCGAACGAATCTCTCTCTGATCGCGACCGCGATCTTTCCCAGAAGTCCGCTTATTCACCGCGGAAGTACCGACAACTGTACCAGCATCCAGCATCAGTAACGCCGGCAATAAGCGTGGTCTGTTCCCATCAGAATTCAAATGCTCGACAGTCGTGAGCCCATATGTCTCTTGCGTTTCGCCGTCACATATACTACCGACTTTACCTTATGTTCTTATAACTGAAAGATATCTGGATGTTTGACTCATACAGTAACCGCACTAATGGCGATAAAAGCCTGATTCAGTCGCGGAAAATCTCCCAGAGACGTCGTAAGTCCAGATTAGTTTATCTCTAATGGCTAAACTGGAGGCTCACTTTACTCCACTCAAATAAAGTTTTATGCTTAGGAAAATATATACAATCAAGCCGTCGTCATCTTGGTTTCATTTCCTTATCAGCTCTCTTTGATATTGCAAAAAATAATTTACATTTCGTGAAATACGAAATCTTTCATAAAATAAGCGATATTTTATGTTGAGTTGCAGTTTAATGGGGAAATTAGTCGTTAAAGTTAATTTAAATGTTTATTTTTTTTTATAAAAACACCTGGGTTAAATTGGAAAGGAAAAATTTAAAGTTTTATACTGGTTTATTGATATTAGTGAAAGATGACAAATTATTATTAGACTTGTCGAGGATAATAAAGAAAAGAAAGTGGATATTTTTGATTTAAATTGATGGATCTAATGTAGCTGACGATAAGAAAATTATTGGATTTTTGTATGAATTAATTATTCATGTTGATTATTTTGATCTTAAGATATTTCCAGTTTGTGTTTAACTTTTGAGACAAACGCTATGTTGGTATTTTTGGTGTAACCGCTATCAGTTGGTTTTTAAACAAAAAAGTTTAAAAACAGTTTGTGCACGTTGCATTCACAATATTTTTCACGAAATGGATAATTATTTCTGATGAGGTTAGTTTCTTCAATTATTTACACAGTAAATAAATAAAATTAATTATAAAAACATTTTGGTAAACAATTAAATAAAAACAAAATTCTATTAAACTAAAAAAGGAAACACAGTGCAACGCATTCATAGGCAAATTTTAATATTCCTAACTTAATAACAACTTTTAATATGTATTTAATATTTAATTATGCGAGTATTCTTTTAAGCATATTTGACATATAAGTCTCAATATACATTTTACTTATTTTATTCACAATGTATAATATGTAAAACATCTTCTCAATTTTTATAGGCAATTAATAAATTACTGATGATTATTACTAAATTTCTTATTATAAAAAAAATTAAAATTTTCTGAACCCTTATTAATAAAAAACAATTAATTCATGATATCCCTAACTAATATAATTAAAATTATAAATCATATAAAATTTATTTTATTTATTATTAATCTAACTGAATAAATAAATTTTTAGGTTAGAATTCCAAAACTTTGACACTAGTCTGAAAATTTTCGACTCCACTTTGCACCGTTCGGAAATTTTCGGCTCGATTCGGAAACTTTCGGGTACGATCGAAAGCACTCGACAATGTTTGCAAATCTTTGAGTCTACTAACTTGTTTTTCATATATATAAATTAATATTAACAGGTTTCTTGAGGTCACTAATGAGAAATTTGAAGTTAGAATCGTAAAATGTAAAATGTCTGTTAAAACATGAAGAGGAATTTTTGAATAAATTATTTGTTTTTTATATATATATATAATTTGGTATCTAAGACTGTTTGGGGTCAAAAAAATCGCAAAAAGTAAATTTAAATGATTATCTGAGAATAATTTTTCCAAATTTGACCGTCATATTGAATGTGGCATTTTTAATTCGAAATTCGGATCATTTTATTTGTTGCATCTATAAATCACAATCTAAATGGTATATAATCAGGAAAATTAAAGATAAAACTAACAAAACTGACGTAACACACACAGTTTATAAAATAAAGTGTCAATATGGAAACGAATTAATGAATATAAAAATAAAAAACATTCCATAATGGCAATACATAAAAACATGAAAACGGAAACGACAATTTGAAACATGAATTTGATTGTCAAAATTGTAGATAGAGAACTATAAAAAAATAAACGCCTGATTTCAGAAATGATACACATAAAATTACAAAAATACTCAATTAATCGATAAGAAGATATTATAAATTTTAACAAAGAATATGATCCATTATTAAGAGAAATAAAATCAATAATCATTGAGTAATTTAAAATCAAACAGTAAATAACCAAAACCTCAATTTTCTCATTCTCTTTGTACCATTTAGTAAATATATAAGAGTAAACACACTGTAATTAAGTTTTCAGTTAATTATCGACTTTCAAGTGAACAGTATTAAATTTTATCTTTTCAATAAAGTAAATGTTATTAAAAAACTAATATTGTGATTATATTATGTAAGTACCATTGTATTAAGTATTTTATGTACAACCATATTTTTTGTTTTATACACCAGAGACTCGATTTAGTGGACAGTTCGGTTCTTTGTCACTAAATCGAGCGTGACGTCACGAGCATTCTGATTGGTGCAACCCTGCACATCTCTGGGAGCGGTGCCCTGAAATGGTCATGTACTATCATGATAAAAATCATTTATTTAATTATTATCAAAATTAATTTTGGTCTTTATACTTTCTTTTTAATAAATCATTATAAATAAGCTCACTATATATTATTATTTCAAAGAATGCGCAATCACAGATTTGCATTACATGACTAAGGTGCTAAATTTGTGTGTACGCTACTGAAAGCAGGCGGGATTTTTCGGTGAGCTCATTAAATGTCCACTAAATCGAGTCTCTGGTGTATTTAAAATTTTTAAATAAAATCCACAGTTCTGATTAGGGCTGCATTTACAGTTGAAACGTAAAAGAAAAAGGTTATTATTATGTTATAAATAATAATAGCCTACCCCTTGACTCGGAGAAATGGATAAATTCTTCATCTTATTTATACAAATGTAACAAACATAAATTGAAGAAAACGAAAACTGGAATTATAAAGTAAATAATTGTTCTAAAATGCTAATTAGTTTGTCAGTGTCACGTCCACGTAACTTTTATTTAATTAATTAATTAATTATATATTATTAATAAATAAACAATTTATTTTATATAGATAATTAAGTTTAATAATAGAACAACAAACTAAAAATAACCCTTAGTTGTTATTCGGAAACATATAAATTTATTATTTGTTTAAACAAATAATTGTTTAAACAAATAAAACGATTTATCTCATTAAATACAAATTGCGAATATTCTTATTTTTCAAATATAGTGTCACGTAACTTTTTGTTTAATTAATTAATTATCTAATGTTAATAAATAAACAATTTGTTTTATATAAATAATTAAGTTTGGAACAAACTAAAAATAACCCTTAGTTGTTATTCGGAAACATATAAATTAATTATTTGTTTAAACAAATAATTGTTTAAACAAATAAAACGATTCATTTCATCAAATACAAACTGCGAATATTCTTATTTTTCAAATGTAATGTCATGCCTGTGTAACTTTTAATTTATTTATTAATAATTCGACTAATGTTAATAAACAAACAATTATAACAATTATATATTATATTATATACAATCTTTTTGTAATCACAAATATATGTAAAAACATTGCATAAAGACTCAAGGATTGTCGCCCTTTCGATTTTGGTAAAGAACGGATCATCATGCAGCTACAGGAAACACATACAAAGAAGATCCAGCACACACACATCTCCTAGACCAAATATATACAGAGGGTGCTTCTCGTCAAAGCGATCGACTCACTCAAGTTCGTCTTTTGACAGGTCAGTCGGCACCCTGTAGACGCCGTCTGGACCGATCGAGATCTATAAGTACAAACTCCAAAAAAGAGAAAGGCAGTCAGCAACATAGTGAGCCACGCACTCCGTAATACAGTAAATCACAAAGCCGGTCGCCTAGCCAAAAATCGTACGAGTCAAACAGTGACAAGTTTTTTCAACCGGTCAGTCCGTCCAGTGAAATTCCAACGAGTATTTTCGTGAAGATACTTTTCATCCTCAACGAGTGAACCCGTTAGGTCAGTGACCGAACTACGTAGCTGCCTCATTGGATTAACTTCTCGATATTTCCAATTACGACAATTGGATCAACTAACCTAAACATCGGATTACAACAATTGGATTAAAACCAAAGGATTAAAACAATTGCCGGAGAGAAACCAGTCCCTGAGAACAATATTTGGAAGAGTAAAAGGTAAAAATCAACCAAAAAATCGAAAACAAATTAAATCCTCCCCATGTTCAAGTCATTTCAAATTAATAAATAAATAATAATTAATTTACAGATAGGATCAACAAATCCTATATTTCCAATTTCTTAAGGGAGCAATCCCGAGTCAGAATGCAATTTTGAATATCAATTATAATAAATAAATATTGTTAATTCAAATGTAATTGAACTTGTTTTATTTGCCAGCCCTGTCCCAGTATTGGTAATACCTTTTATCAAACTAAATCAGGGAACATTAGGGATTAAATGCTGGGGTAATAGCTAGAATTAATTAAAATAATAACTAATATTTTTATTAAAATTCAGTTAAGATTAGGACATAACATACCCCGCGTTTTGGTGCATCGGCCGCTGGTACTGGTAAATTTACAGTTTGGTTACAATTGGATTACAAAAGTATTCAGATAATAACACTTTCAAATAACAGAAGAAACAATTAATTTTAATAAATTAAAATTAATATTTTTATTATCCAAAATAAAAATTTCAGCTCTTATTTTTAATCAAAAATATAATTTTTTTTTTATTGTATTTTCTTTCAGCATATTAAATTGTATTTCATTATTTTATAAAACTGACAATATTTTTTTTGCATTAGCGACAGTGAATTTCTTTTTTTTATTCAAAAAAAGTTTTGTCAGACACTTTAGAAATCTGTACATTTGTTTATAACTATCAGTCTCCTTTTGGGTTGTACGTTCGAAATTAAAGAACGGCCACCATTGCACAAAGGGTAGGAGCAAAATTTAAACAAATTAGGAACGGTAGCTATACTTCGCGTGCTCGCAAGCTCTGGCTTTCCTTAATAAAACAAACGGTTCCTCTGATTAACCTTGTTGTAAGTGTGTAGCCACTTGAACAAGTGAAGAGGATTAAAATAAAGTGAAAACACAAAAATTGTAACGTGATTTTTTTTTATTTTCACCCGACAAATTTTATAGTGCGCGAATACATGAGTTTACACAACACATTAGACTTCTTTTACATTATGGTTAGGAATTTTTAATTCAACAAAATCATATAGAAACAACAAATAGATGTCTTACATACTTATATGTTAAAATATAAACAATACTCAGGATCTTCATATAACTTTATCAAAGTAAAATCTTTCAACAAACAAGTTAACAACAATAAAAATAAATTAACTAATAAAAAAAAAAAAAAAAAAAAAATAATAATAATAATAATAATAATAATATTAATAATAATAATTATATTATTAATAAATTTATTTAACTGAAAAGAATTAATACTTACTTTTCGAGAAATATTTCTTATGTAAAATTTCAAATTGTACATTAACATAGTATTTACATATATTTAATATTACACATGATTCAGATTTGTTTTTCAAAATATATATAAAAATATTAACTTGTATTTTGAAATGATTTTTACAAATGTCTAATGAAGCAGATCCTACAATAACTCGTAATAAAAGTAGAAACAACCCCGATTTAGCAAAACTAGTAAATGAAAATAATAGATCTGCTTTTCAAGATAAAAAATCAAGGACTGATAAAACATTAAAATCTACTCCGACCACTAAGCAATCCAAAACTGACTCACCACATCCAAATAAAAGCATAATAATTAGTGGTAGTAGTAAAATTAACGAAGAATCAATCCTTTTTGATCCTGAACTATCAAAGGACTCTTTTATAAATTCAACATTTAATCCGAACAACTCGACAGTAATTGATAACGGAGACAAAACATTATTAGCCGATAATAAAGACGAAAATAAATCCGAAACCGAGCCTGAATCAGAAACAGACTCTGACGATTTCGTTATTGACAATTTAGAAAAATCAATTTCTAATAAAAAGGATATTTTAAAACCTTTAATTAAAAATAAAGATAAAAATAACGTAAAATCATTATTATTTAATTCTCCGGAACGTAATTTAGCCTATCAACCGTTAACAATCAATCATCAACAACAACAGACAATGGCTGTTTCCAATAATCAAACAATTTCTTTACGCGATGCATTAGAATTAATACCTACTTTTACTGGTGATAACATTTCCTTAGATCAATTTATCTCAGCATGCACCGAAGCAAAAGAAATGCTACCAACGACTGCGGAAGCAAATTTAACTAAATTAATTAAAACAAAAATTAGAGGTGAAGCAAAACAATGCTTACTAGATGAAACTTACAATAACATCAATGACCTTATTGATAGTTTAAAGAATGTTTATTCTCCAAATAAATCAATTTATCAACTTCAAGGCGAATTAGGAAGCATTTATCAATGGGAAAACGAAAAAGTAATTTCTTACGGGACTAGGATTCGAGAATTAGGAAATAAAATATTAGATACTCATAAGCGGATTAATCAAGGCGATGAAGATGAAAATTTTCTAGAAGGATTAAGAAAAGACACACTGGATTGTTTCATGAGAGGACTCAAATCAGAAATAGAATCAAGATTAAGCAATAAGGAACCAACGACATTTATAAATGCTATAAACGAAGCAATTGAAATAGAAAGAAAACTAGCAGCTACACTAGCATTACGTTCATCTAATAGGAATAGAGAAGAAAGACAGGAATCAAAACGGGATAAAGTTCATACTGTTCAAAATGATTTAACATGTCAAATATGTAACAAAAGAGGCCACAGCGCCCTTTTCTGTCGTCAATTAAACCAAAATACTAATTTTAATAATAGAAATCCTACACAAACTTTTAATAATTTTAACAGACAACAATATAATAATAAATTTCCACAAAATATAGTTAACCAACAACAACAATATCCAAATCAAAGGAACTTTAATCAACGACATCAAGCTCAGTGGCAGCCTCGTCAGAACATAGGTTTTTCTGAACAAACAAATAATAGACCGTACCAAAATATATTTAATCAAAGAAATAATTCAAATAACTTCAATCCTCCATACTCGAATAGAATTCAAGTAGAATGCTTATATTGTAAAAAACCAGGACACACTATTAGTGAATGTCGAAAAAGAATATACAACAATCAACAACAACTTCAACAATATCAACCTCAAACACAACAATATCAAAGTCAAAATCAACAACCTCAACAAAATCAAAACCAACAACAACAACAACAACCACAATCCTCTAGTTTTCAACCACGAAACACAAGAAACCAGGGAAACTCCAAACCCCTCCCCACTCCGGGTGCAGCTCGGGAGGCTCGACAGTAAAAGAAAATGCACCTAGTAAAAAAATAAAAGAAGTAAAAGAAGTAAAAATAAATATTAGTACAGAAAAACCAATTCCCTCGATTATTACGGAAATAAATGGATTAAAAGAACCAGCATGCATGATGGTAGACACGGGAGCAGGTAGAAATTTAATAAAATTGAGTATTGTTGATCATACAGTTGAGATTAAACAGGATGAATTATTACGACTTACAGGAATAAACAATTTCCCAGTTTACACTCTAGGTAAAATCACACTAAATATTTTTGGTTTTCCAACAATTTTTCATTTAATCCCCAATAGCGTACCAATAGAAGAAGATGGTGTTTTAGGATCAGAATTTTTTATCAATAATAACGTTAATATTAACTATGCACTAAAATGTCTAGAAATCGAAGGTCAGAAATACTTTTTTCAAAAAGAAGAATCAATATTAAACACCGAAAACATTAATCAAAATTACTTAACCTCAAATGAAGAACCACACTTTGATACTTGTCAAATTAATAACATTACTGGTGAAGACAGAACTGAACAAATCAAAAAATTACTTAGACTAGATCACTTAGACGAAAAAGAATTATTTCACGTAGAAGAATTGATTAAAAAACATCAAGATCGATTTCAATTACCTGACGAACCACTTGAAGCCACGCCCCTTTTAGTACATTCAATTCCTACTACTGACGAACGCCCAATAGTGACTAAACAATACAGATTTCCCCCAGTACATAAAGAAGAGATTACTAGACAAGTAAATGAACTTTTAAAGAACAAAATTATTAAACCTTCTCAATCACCATATAATACACCTATCTTTCTTGTACCAAAAAAGTTAGATTCTCAAGGTCGACGAAAATGGAGAATGGTTTTAGACTTTAGAAAATTAAATGAAAAAACAGTTGCAGACAATTTTCCTATACCCAGCATTTTAGAAATATTAGATCAAATCTCTAATGCCAAATATTTTTCGGTATTTGATCTTGCAAACGGATTTCATCATATACCAATGGATCCAAGAGACTCACATAAAACAGCATTTTCTACCCCTTACGGACATTATGAATTTGATAGAATGCCCTTCGGTTTAAAGAATGCGCCAAGCACATTTCAACGTCTTATAAATATCACTCTGGATGGTCTAATCGAAAATGATCTCTTCGTTTATCTAGATGATATCGTTATTTATTCAGAAACTTTGGAAGAACATGAAGCTAAGATTAACAGACTTATGGAACGTTTACAGTATGCGAATTTACGTTTACAACCAGATAAATGCGAATTTCTTAAATCTGAAATAACGTACTTAGGACACATTATCGATAAAAATGGAGTCAGACCGGATCCCAAGAAAGTAGAAGCAGTAAAAGAATTTCCAATTCCCAAAAACGAGAAAAATATTAAACAATTTTTAGGTTTAGCCGGATACTACAGAAGATTCATCGAAGGATTTTCCCAAATAACAACACCTTTAACTCAGCTACTAAAGAAAGACACACCATTTCAATGGACAGAAAAACATCAAATTGCGTTTAATACTTTGAAAGAAAAATTATGTGAAGAACCTTTATTACAGCGACCGGACTTTTCTCAACCGTTTGTACTCACTACTGACGCATCGGGATATGCAATCGGAGGCATACTTTCTCAGGGAAAAATAGGACAAGACAAACCTATAGCATATACATCTCGTACACTTAACGATAGTGAAAGAAAATTTGACACTTATGAAAAAGAAGCTTTAGCCATTGTATATTGTGTACATCACTTCAGACCGTATCTTTTTGGTAGAAAATTTACCCTAGTAACAGATCACAAACCATTAGTTTGGTTTCAAAATGCAAAAGATCCATGTTCACGAGTTACTCGATGGAGGTTAAAATTATCCGAATATGAGTTTGACGTCGTCTACAAACCTGGTAAAATAAATGTTAATGCAGATGCATTATCACGCAATCCAATCGACGTTAACGAAACAAACAATTTATCCAAAAACAAAATTAATTATACACATTTTCAACGATCCAATAAAAATTTTTATTATTATGAAGAAACAGACAGTGAAGACACAAGCGAAGATGAATTAGATGGAGAAGACTCATATTACGAATATTCGAGCTCTAGTGAAAGTAGCGAAGAATCAGACGATGACTTTGCGAAGGAAGAAGAAATAAACGATGAAAGAACTGAAGAGAAAGAAGATACAAACAAGGACTTCAATAAAGAAGAATCACATGAAGACACAAAGGAAGAATCAAATAAAGAACCAAATAAAAGAAATTTATATACAGAATCTGATAAACAAGAAAAATATGAAATCATATACGATGAGTATGAAGATACAAAAAATAAACAAAATGAAAACAAGAAACAAATGAATGAAGAAAAAACAATTATACGAAATCTGAAAACGAATGACTTGGTAACAAAATACCAAGCAGGAGCACAAAACACTCAAAATTTTATAACAAAAAATCATGAAGAAAATAATGAAATTCAAAACAAAACATATACAAATTCCAAAATGAATGCTATGGTAACAAGAAACCAAGTAAGAAAACAAAACAATCAAAATAATATAAACAAAGAAGAAAGAAAAATTAAAGTAAAATCTACGAATATGAAGAATAACCAACCTAAAACCCCTTCGTCTCTACAAAGAGAAAGGCAAAGAAAAGGAGAGAATTATTCTATCATAAATAATGGAGAACAAATACCAAGCGAATATATAACAAAAAATGAACATAGTGAAGAATCAACGAATAACCAACCCGTGAAACCTTTACCTCTTCAAAGAAAAAGAGGAAGGCCAAGAAAAGGAGAGAATTATTCTATCATACGAAAAAAGAAACCAGCTATTAAAAAATCGAAGAAGTTCAGAAAATCGCAGAAAGATTCTTTTGATTCAGATCCAAATTTCACAACAAAACCATTACCAAACAAAAAGAAAAATAAAAAACGAAGTCCTAAATCAGAAACATCAAGTGAAGAATACCTTTTCTCAGAAGACAGTGAAGAAGACACATTAAACGAAATATTAGAGGATAAAGAAAAGGAAGATTTACATCATTCAACGGATACAGAAAATCGACCACCACCAGAGCCCCCTCCTGCAGAAATAAATATGCCGGATGAACAATTGATTAGAAACAACAATATTGTAGAATGCCGAGACCAGCTCACTATGCGAAAGGATAATTATGCTTATTTTACTTCAATCACAGGCGAACCAAGAGATAACGGATCAAATGCTCTTTTTAAAAGAAATGAGTTACCAAAATTAAAAAACTTATGTTTAGGAGAAGTTCACGAATATCGTCGTGGTAATCAGCATCATTTTGTGTTACCAATCGAATCAGAAATTAAACTTAACCTTACGGAGAAACTTAAATATATTAAATCTTCAATTAATTCTTTATTTTTGAAAGCAAAAGAGTTAAAAATTCGTTCAATTAGTATTGCAAAAACTTCTGAAATTAATCACATAACATGGAACGAAATTCTAGGGATTATGAATTCCATTTTTTATAATTCATCAATTAAAATCATTATCTGTTTAGGAATAATAAAATACGCAACAAAAGAACAACAAAAACAATTAATAGAGGAAGCTCATTCTTCGGCTCTAGGAGGTCATAAAGGAGTATCAAAAACTTACAACCGAATACGTCAAAATTTTTACTGGCAAAATATGAAATTAAACATACAAAAATATATACAAACATGCTTAAAATGTCAAATCAAAAAACTAGTTCGAGTTAAAACAAAGAATCCTATGGTTATCACAGATACGCCAGGCACAGCATTTGAGAAAGTTTCCATGGATATAGTAGGACCTTTACCTGTAACAGAAAAACAAAACGAATATATATTAACCATTCAAGATAATTTTACTAAATATTCTTTAGCCATTGCACTACCAAATGCACTTGCAAGTACCATTGCAGATGCTTTCGTTAAAAAATGCATTTGTATTTTTGGCTCTCCGAAAGCGGTTCTTACTGACCAAGGACGAAATTTTCTAAGTATTCTTATTAGAAATCTAGCAAAAACATTTCGGATTAGACAATTCAAAACAACTGCTTTCCATCCACAATCGAACGGATCTCTTGAAAGATCACATCACGTTCTTGCAGAATATTTAAAACAGTTCGTAGATAAAAATTCTCAGTGGGACGACTGGCTTGAACTAGCCACGTTTTCATACAATACTAGTATTCATGAAGGTACACGTTGCACTCCATACGAATTAGTTTTTGGTAAACTAGCTAGGCTACCGTCAAGCGAATCACCAGACGACAATGAAAAACTCGAAACTTATGACGAATATTTAATAAAACTAATAACTAAACTACACGAAATTAGAGGAATTGCAAGAGAACATTTAGTAGCTGCGAAAGAAAAATCAAAAATATATTACGACAGAAAAATCAATCCACAAGATTTTAAAATTGATGACGAAGTATTTTTATTAAGCGGACCTAAACCAAAGAAATTAGGAGACCAATATTCAGGACCACATAAAGTTTTAGATATTTTAGGCAAAGGAAATGTTAAAATAGAAATAAAAAATAAACCAAAGGTTGTACATGTAAATAGATTGAAGAAATCAAAAATAAATTCAAACACACATAAGTAAAACAAAAAATTCAAAAACAAGTAATAGAACATACCACACATCTAAGAAGTAATAAAAATTATACTTTTTACTTCAAAATATTAGTATTTTTTCTAAATAAATATCCTTTTCTTTGTACTTTTCCTTTTATTTTTTCTTCTCTCTTACTCTTAATTAGAAATATCATTTTACAGAAATGTCTGCCAGATCGAAGACATGGCTAGCCCTTATAATACTAATATCATGGAGAACATCAGTACAAGCCATCATCGGTTATGACTGTGGTTCAAATCAACTTAACCTCACAACAATATCCCTTTTGGAAGTAGCAGAATGTGACATACCTGAACCAGAGGTAAACGTTGAACAGAAATACGTCCAACTAGTACAAATTAGCGATTTTACCCGTACTAAAGTGAAACAATGTAAACTGGAGGTCGATAGAACAATTACACATTGTGGAGCATTTTCACATGCATCAGTAGTAAGAAATGGATTAAGTGCATACATTCATGATATTTCATACGATCAATGTAACACTCTACATCAAGGCGGAACTATAACATTCGGTCAAGACGCAAAAATATCAAAATTGAAACCTAATCATACAACTTATCATAGTATATTAATAGCAGGATACACTGACACAGATGGAGATTGCACAGGAGTTCAATTTACAGATCCATTAGGGACCTGGGACAACGTTGTTGTACAAGGAGTAGTAACTGTAACATTAACCGAATACTATGCAAGTGTTAATTTAAATACAGATCGAATTCACTTACAATCTGGTATCACATGTTCACTCTCAGATACCAATTGTTTTGACATGGAGGGCGGACAGACATTTTGGAACCCTTTACCTCAAGACATTTGCCATCTTAATAAATATGAAGTCTTATATGAAGGTTTTGTTAATAAGACTTATGAAAATACCACTCAACATGCAGAAACAATTTACTCTTTGAATACAGAAGATATAACATTTGCATTATCACAAAGAAGTCTAAACCCAGTTTGCAACTTAATTATGTATAGAACAGAACACCCAAAATTATTAATTGTAGAAACCCAACCAGGAGCATCAATTTTACCAAACAAAAAACCTACTGTACAAAATATGGATCTTTTTACCTACGTAAACTCTAAATTTGTGTATGTTGAAAGACACATTCGTACTCAAATGAAACAATTATATCATGACATATTAATTCAAAAATGCGAATTAGAAAGACAGGTTCTAAAAAATACATTAACATTGGCAGTCCAAACCCCAGATGAATTTGCATACAATTTAATGAAAGGCCCAGGTTATATGTCAATAATAGCAGGAGAGGTCGCACATATAATAAAATGCATTCCTGTAGAAGTAAAATACCGCGAAACAAAGGAATGTTATCTACACTTACCCATTTATAAGGGAAACGACACACTTTTCTTAACACCTCGAACACACATAATAACTTCTAAAGGAACTGAAACTAATTGCAATTCCTTTATTCCATCAATGTATTGTTTAGGACAAAAATGGTACAAAATGCTTCCTAACCCAATAGAAACAACTAACCCCGCTACTATTAGGCCCCTAACAAGCGTTACATGGCAATACACAAATCCTTTATCATTAGCAACCAGTGGCGTATATTCACAATCCGATTTAAATAAATTAAAAGATCATATAATGTTCCCAGCAGAAAAACCAATGATTCTAAATAGTTTAGTTCGCGGCATGACAGGGTTACCCACAGTTAATCAGGGAATATCTTTAATGGGTTTACTAGACGAGAAAACTATGGAAAAAATTGCCCAGTCAACATGGAATAAAATTTGGACAGTATTTTCTAGTTTTGGTACTGTCAGCGCAGGATTTATAGGCGTTGTCATTGTAGTACGAACAATTAAATTATTAATCGACACATTTATACATGGCTATGCCCTGTATACTGTTTTTGGATGGTCAATCCATCTTATTGGCTCAATTTGGGATTCAGTTACTAATTTACTATTGCATTTAGGAAAACAAGAGAAGCCGACAAAAGAAGCCGAAAGCCTAAACCAACCACTCTCTGATAATCAAAACAAAAAAACACACTCAACAACAGAATCAGAACCAGTAGTACAAGAACTCAAACAAGGTAACAATCAGACAACAGAAACATACATATATCCGCAAGAACAACTAACACAATTAAATTTTAGTCAAACTAATCCATATCGTATTTAACTCAAGCATGAATTCGATGAAACCTACGGAAAAAGTGCAGGAAGCACTGATATCAATGGGATTGTCGCCTTTAAAATATATTTATGAAATTAGAAGGGATACGAACAATAAGTTACTTTTCGAAATTTCTGTAGCAAATAAAATATTTCAGTACACTGCAATGGGGCATGATCCAGATATGGTGAAGGAGCATGTAGCACGTAGTTACCTTAAAACCTTACCAATCAATAATAATATCCTTATCACCTCTCTTCCTACAGTTGATGTTATTCGTGAACTAAAGAATATTTGCATAAACTTAAAAATGCATGAACCAAAATATATTTATCTTTACTTTTGTGCGACCAAAAGAAATCATGTCATCACTTGTAAAGTAGAAGAAAATAAAGAAAATGGCGTCGCGAACACAATCAGAGAAGCCAAAATACAAGCCACTTGTAAAATGATTCATGAATTGTACAAAAAGCAAAACAAAGTATTAAGTAACATTACAAGTACAATGAACAATTTATCCCTAAATCCATTACCTTCTACTAGTACTTCACAACAAAACGAAGAAAGACCACCTCTATTACCTCCGAGAAATAAAATCAAAACAAATCCTCTTCACTCCCACAAACCTAAAGCATGTCTTCCTCAAACAAAATCATACAAGAAATGCATGAACTGCGGATTTCGATCACTAAATCCTTATAACTTCACATAAACATGATTAATTTGTTCCAGCATGTCTCAACAACCTCTCAACCTCACAACACAAAAATCTGCCGAATCATCCTCATCTCCTCGTAAAAATTGTGTATTTTCAATACTACATAAAGATTTACCATTATCTCATTTTAAACCAATAGAAGGACAAATAGATGTACTACAAATTTTACGATATTTTACTTTTGAATATGGTCTTTCAACGCCGAACATTTCAATGGAAATAGACAAAAAAGAAACATTTTTAACAATATACACAGTATATGTGTCGGTTGGAAATAAAATAAAAAAGAAAAAAGCATATTCTCAAGTAGTAGCAGCGCAATATGCAGCGCTAGACTTATTAAAATTTTTTGTTAGAACTCACGATCTCATTGATGATGAAGATCCCTTTTTAGTAAACACTTCAAAAACGC
This sequence comes from Ganaspis brasiliensis, assembly GCA_037103525.1. Taxonomy (NCBI): domain Eukaryota; kingdom Metazoa; phylum Arthropoda; class Insecta; order Hymenoptera; family Figitidae; genus Ganaspis; species Ganaspis brasiliensis. The sequence continues at coordinate 829,526 of JAZKLR010000544.1, read as the reverse complement.
GAGAAATAGGAACACAAACTGATCCGCGACCTAAATTAATACAATGGCACAACTATTGTAGATACTGTTTATATCACGGTCACACTATTAAAAATTGTGATTCATTAAAACTAATTCGAAGGTTCGAACCTCAGAAACCAGTATTCTTTTTAGCACCGAACCAAAATTTACACAAAACAATTGGAATCTTACGCGCAAACTACTCAAATAGTAATATAAGCAAGATTAAAGAAAGACTAATCTAAAATTTCGTTTGTTTTAGTTTCAAGTCTCACCAAGGTTCCACTTGCATGACCAAAAGACATTCCGAAGAAAGCAAGATAAATTCAATTTCAATTATTTTCTTTTCTATTTTTCAAAGAAATGACCAACATGCTAAGTATGAAATTCGTTTCCATCCTTCTCACACTTCTTACTTCTATTATTTCTTCACACTCTTATAATCAAACAATCCTAGCACCAAATTCCACCATTATTTTTGAGTCTATGGGATTTATTACACCTTTAAATGAAAAAAGACATTTTTTAAACTCCATTGAAATTTATGAAATTTTAAGATTTGGTAGACTAATAATTCAAACATTCAAAGAAGTAACTACACATTGTTCCAAATTCTGCCCCAAAGATATTATCAAGGAAGAAATAATGAACAAAGAAAAAGAACTAATATCAATTTTAAAAGACATCGAAGATATTTTATATAATAGTACAACAGAATTAATCTCTAACAGTCAACAATTTTATCATGTTCTAGACAAAATGCACAACACAAACCTTTCCACAATAATCGAACAAGAGCAACAAATCTACGTTTTCCCCGCTATCTTTTCAGAAACATTTAACAACAACTTTCAAATTCAAGATACACTTAAAAGTTTCAAAGGCTGGCATAGTAAATATTTAGACCAACAAGATAAATTTTATGTATTATTTTCCATATCATGGACTAAATACTTAAGCGAACCAATTTCCAATTACATAATTTACATAAAAAAGATCTTAAATATCCTAATATTAGCAACAAACAATAAATGGCATCCGGTATTACAGTCATCAATCCCTCAAGAATACCTTTTCAACACTGTTTCACACGAATTTTCTCTAACAAAAATATTAAGATACTCAGAAACAGACGTTTTTACACATAAAGACAAATTATTTATTGCTCTTTCAGTACCTTATTCACCGCAATATAATCTTTTTAAATTACATGCAATTCCAATATTTAACACTTTCAATAAACTATACCCTCTAATAACACAAATAGATTTAAAAAACTCACTTTTAGCTATTTCTAAAGACAATAAAACTTATTTTTTCCTGGACAAACCAAGTATAAAAAATTGCCACGAAACAACATTTGGTAAAATTTGCCCCTCTTCCCCGGATATTAAAACAACAACTGAAAATCCTACTTGCGAGATTGAACTTTTTATGAAAAAACATTCAAATCTATGCACATATAACTTACAAACTTCTTTTAAAGATTCATGGACCATATTAGAAAATTATCAAGCCTGGTTGTATTCAATTAATTTTCCCACAAATATTAGAATTCGTTGTCCACAAAAAAATAAAACAGAGTTAATTATCCAAAATAATGGGATATTAAAAATTAAACCAGAATGTGCAGTAGAAATAAATTTTCTCATTTTACCTAAATTAACTAAAAAGAACCAAGAAAAACCATACTTAATTATCAGAGAAAAAGATTTAAATAATTTTCGAAATAATCATATAACTTTGTTTGAATTTATTTCTAATTCCAAATTACGCATCGATTTTCTTTTGAATCACTGGAATAAAACTAAACAAATTATCCCACTAAATGAATTTGAAGAAAAATTACTCATTATGGCCGAAATTCAACTACAATCAAAAAATTTAATTTCGAGAAAAGAATTTGATAACTTATTTTTCAATATTATGATAGCAGTAATGATAGTGAATATCCTTCTATCTATTGTTTTAACACTAGCAGCTATTTTATATTATTTAATTAAGAAAAACTATTTACTTATTAAATCAATAAAAAATGATAAAGAAATAACTTACCAAGAATTAGATCCATTGAAAAAAGACGAACAGTTTCAAATTTTTTCACCAAATCCAAAACGTAAAAAAACCAGATTGGAAACTTGTGTTTGATAATATATTTTTACATTTAAATCCTAACTAACTATCTGCAACAACAAAAAATATATATATATAACAATTCACGAATCAAGACAAATATAAAACAAAATATGAGTAGTAAACTCACCCTTTTTAAGTCATCTCCTATAACCTTATATTTAAATTTATCAAAAATAAAAGGCACTGTCCAGTCACCCCCATTTTTTTTCATTTACAATATTTCTAACACGTACTGCACGTTTTTGTAGTCCTCGTTTTGTTAAATATAACCACTCCACAGGAAAACTAACAAATTTCATCTGAGCGATTCGAAATCTTCGTCTTTTAAAACGATACATATTTCCATCCTCTTCAAACCCTATCTCGTTTTCTTTCAACTGCAAATAAAATATTTAAATAAGCAAAACTTACAATATTAAAATTAATGACTAATCATATAATTCAAGATCTCGTACCAACTTCATCTGTTGTTTTTCAAACATAAAAAAATTTCCGTCAACAGAATAAATGTTTCCGACAGAATTATTCACTGCGAAAACAATTTTTTTTCTTATAAATGTTTGTTGACCAATTGGCAGTCTAGTCCACCAACCAAGACCATATAAAATCTCATTTTTTAAAGTCATTACACAAAACCTGTCATCACTATCACGTTCCTCCCAAATTTTTTTCTCCCATTCAACCACCTCGAATTTTTTGATTGAATTATTGGACTCGAGAGAATCATTTTGCACCACCTCAGGCACAACTTCCTCAACAAACAAATCATTATTTTCACTCACTTCAGCAACCAATTCTTCTAAACTTCTTAAATTGGTTACATTTGCATCATTCACGTTAACATTTGCTTGACACTCATTTTCACCAGAGTCATGTTCACTCAAAACATTTAAGGAATTTTCTTTATTAGCACCAACATTTTTCATTAAACTTGAATCCAATTCTTCACTAGTCGATAATAAGTCTAAGTTCCAATCAATTTCAACATCTGTACTTTCACAATTTTCACTTAACTGAATTTCATTTTCACTCTGTCTTAATTCTTTTATCACACTTTGAAAATTTTGATAATCAACGTGAGAACCACTTGTCAAAATACAATCTAGTCCCTCGTTTGTATTTAAATCAAAACTTTCCTGAAGACTTGAACTATTGGAATTTTCATTTGTATTATCACTAAAATTAAAATTTTCATATGAAAAGTAAAAATCTATAATAACGTTTCTGTCTTCCATGGTAAAATTTTTCTCTACAAGAAATTCACTCACGAAAAGCCAAATTAAGACTGAAAACCCATTTAAAGCCATACTTTTTTTTACCCCAAAAACTTACCTCTTACAGGACAAATTTCTTCAAATTATAGTTCTCAGAGAATCTTAGATAACGAAAGACTAGAAATTTTTTCTTTAACACAATTGAAAAGACTCAATAAGACAATAAGACGAGACCTGCAAAGTATCCTTGCCTTAACCTAGTACACTAATAAATTTTTCTGGACATTGATACCCCGTTGCGTTTCCTTAAGTGCATGCCTACTCTGCGACAACCATTCTCTAAACTTGTACTTCTTCTATTAGGTAAAACACGTACAAAGAAAATTAAAAGAGTACTTCAAATTAGAGAAAAACAAATGAAAATTATTTCAAGCTGTAAACAAGTTGAAGATGTATGTAATAAATCACACTCTTTAAATCTTCTTGTAATAATACAAAAACATGTATGAAAAGTGCAACCAGACAGGGAATAATCATTTAGCGTTAGCATATTACTTTATTTCACTTATATTTATATATATATTAATTTTTTTTTTAGCATGTCAAAAAAACAAAAAAAAAAAAACAAAAACAAAAACAAAAAATAGCATGAAAATAGATTATATGTACTCAGCAATCAATACTTACCTTTATTTATAGTAGTATCGGTATGTATGTTACAGAACAACAATGGCTGCACATTTTCGCATTATCAATGCCGAAGCCGTTATTAGCCCGGCACAATTATTGAATGAATTAAGCATAGAATATGATTTTACTGTACCCGAATATGAAGTGGAGAAAGTACCATTCATCTTAGCACCGAGATATAGAGTAAATTGTAGAATTTTTAAAAATTCTACAGAATTTTTCACAATCAGTAAAGAAGCCCCCAATAAAAAAGAGGCAAAACAAGATGCATCGCGAAAAATGCTAACTGAATTAAATCGAAACTTCATATTCAGCGAGAGAAATGGGTTGCACGAACCACGATTAGATATAAACAACGAAAATCGCACGATATTGTTTAAATGGACAGGCGCATGTGAACGATGTTTTGTCAGAGGGCATAGTATTTACGTATGCCGAGGGCCTACTAGAAATAAAAACTTAAGATAATAATTTGATTATTAAATTTATATTAGACTCATATATTTTTTCTTTTTCCTTTTTTTTTTCTAAATTTAGATGCTACCTGTAGAGAATAATATCGAAACCGGAGAAGAGGGTAATAGATTAAAAAAAGCGTTTGTTACAAGAAGAATTTTATCACTTTTTTATTGTATTATGAAATGTAACGATTCCATTGTATTTTATAATGATTATCGTGAAGAGCTTATATGTGAGGAATGTTACGAAAGCAAAGTTTCGGACGAAGGGAAATTATTTTGTAGAATTTTTTATTCTACCCATTTCGCAATAAAAGATATTAATAATTTGTATTGTCAAAGATGCCAATTGCAACTATTTTGCATAGAATGTCGGGCTAATTCGTGCAGAGAATGCACGATTTTCATTTTAAAGCATGCGACACTTTTTCACTCAGAACTCAAAGGCGTCCCTCCTATTTATGATCCTAGATATAGTGAAAAATACGAACTCATTGGTGAGGATTACGATTCTGAAGCCGAAACTATAATTCTCGAATAACCTTCGCATATATTTTATTTTACAAAAAATAACTTTCTTTTATAATATCAAACAAAAATCTTATAAACGTTAGAATTGTAACGGTAAATTTTTCAAATAATTATGTAAACAAATAAGGGTTAATTAAAGTCTCTTTTCTTTTTATATCGACAATTTTTGTCAACTTTGTTTTCCGCAATTGTCGATTCTTCAAGGGGGGGAGGTGTCACGTCCACGTAACTTTTATTTAATTAATTAATTAATTATATATTATTAATAAATAAACAATTTATTTTATATAGATAATTAAGTTTAATAATAGAACAACAAACTAAAAATAACCCTTAGTTGTTATTCGGAAACATATAAATTTATTATTTGTTTAAACAAATAATTGTTTAAACAAATAAAACGATTTATCTCATTAAATACAAATTGCGAATATTCTTATTTTTCAAATATAGTGTCACGTAACTTTTTGTTTAATTAATTAATTATCTAATGTTAATAAATAAACAATTTGTTTTATATAAATAATTAAGTTTGGAACAAACTAAAAATAACCCTTAGTTGTTATTCGGAAACATATAAATTAATTATTTGTTTAAACAAATAATTGTTTAAACAAATAAAACGATTCATTTCATCAAATACAAACTGCGAATATTCTTATTTTTCAAATGTAATGTCATGCCTGTGTAACTTTTAATTTATTTATTAATAATTCGACTAATGTTAATAAACAAACAATTATAACAATTATATATTATATTATATACAATCTTTTTGTAATCACAAATATATGTAAAAACATTGCATAAAGACTCAAGGATTGTCGCCCTTTCGATTTTGGTAAAGAACGGATCATCATGCAGCTACAGGAAACACATACAAAGAAGATCCAGCACACACACATCTCCTAGACCAAATATATACAGAGGGTGCTTCTCGTCAAAGCGATCGACTCACTCAAGTTCGTCTTTTGACAGGTCAGTCGGCACCCTGTAGACGCCGTCTGGACCGATCGAGATCTATAAGTACAAACTCCAAAAAAGAGAAAGGCAGTCAGCAACATAGTGAGCCACGCACTCCGTAATACAGTAAATCACAAAGCCGGTCGCCTAGCCAAAAATCGTACGAGTCAAACAGTGACAAGTTTTTTCAACCGGTCAGTCCGTCCAGTGAAATTCCAACGAGTATTTTCGTGAAGATACTTTTCATCCTCAACGAGTGAACCCGTTAGGTCAGTGACCGAACTACGTAGCTGCCTCATTGGATTAACTTCTCGATATTTCCAATTACGACAATTGGATCAACTAACCTAAACATCGGATTACAACAATTGGATTAAAACCAAAGGATTAAAACAATTGCCGGAGAGAAACCAGTCCCTGAGAACAATATTTGGAAGAGTAAAAGGTAAAAATCAACCAAAAAATCGAAAACAAATTAAATCCTCCCCATGTTCAAGTCATTTCAAATTAATAAATAAATAATAATTAATTTACAGATAGGATCAACAAATCCTATATTTCCAATTTCTTAAGGGAGCAATCCCGAGTCAGAATGCAATTTTGAATATCAATTATAATAAATAAATATTGTTAATTCAAATGTAATTGAACTTGTTTTATTTGCCAGCCCTGTCCCAGTATTGGTAATACCTTTTATCAAACTAAATCAGGGAACATTAGGGATTAAATGCTGGGGTAATAGCTAGAATTAATTAAAATAATAACTAATATTTTTATTAAAATTCAGTTAAGATTAGGACATAACATCAGCAAACTTATGTTAATTAATTTATTAAATAAATTTCAAAAAGTAATCAATTGTTTATTAGTTCATTTAAATTCACAAATTTTAATTTGTTTAATTATGAATTAATTTTTACAAATCATTTCTGTTAATTGAGTTTATCTAATTAGCTGATTAGTTAAATGTTATTAATTTCTTTTATTAATTGAATTTTACTAATGGATTTTATGAGTTTGGTAAATCTAAGATTAGTTCTATTAAGCTAGTTTTTCTAATAAATTTGATCAATTAACATTTAGTAATTAATTTAATTAATCAATTTTTACTAAGTACTTACGAGCAAAACTGGGATAAACTTCCGAAAAGCTCGAACCTCAAATCTTTTTGATACTTCGTATACTTATGTAATTTAATGCTCTGATTACGAAAATCGTAGTCAAAATTGGCGACTAGCTCATCGTTATGGTAAAAACCATAAAAAACCATGAACATAATGGTTTTTTGAATTTATTTCAGTAAATTAAAAAAATATAAAAAAATGTTTTAGATAAAAGTTGTAGGTCTCATCGAAATACACATTTTATGTTTCTTACATTTTTTTCCAAATGTGCATAGTTTTTAAGAAAAATGTAAAAAACAAGAAATCACCATAAATACGTTATTTATAACGTAATTTACGTATTTTTATGTAATCTTTTAAGACTAGCCCCCCGAAAGGACTAGTCTCCTAACCCCCCCTATGTCTTGGACAATCTAGGTGGGGGGGGGGGGGTTGGGGTGCCATACTGAAAGTGAAATGTAGACAGCGGTGGGAAAACCTATAGTTGTGTTGGTTTTTAAAGTATATTTATCATAAAAATGATCAAGTTTACAATTTTTTCAATATGATTTTCGTAATTACAGCATGAAAATTACGTAAATCACGTAATTTTACGTTATTACGTAATGGTACGTAATAAATGTAATGTTACGTAATATTACGTAATGACGGTAACATTACGTAATGACGGTAATGTAATAACGCAATTACGACTGTAGGCAATTTAATATTGATATAATGTGGGTATTTCGTTACATTTATGGTGATTTATGTTTTTTTGCAATTATTTCGTAAACTAATTGGTTTCAGTAAAAAATGCATTAAACATAAAATGTGTATTTTAATGAGATCTACATCTTTTGCATAAATTTGTTTTTTATATTTGCAATATTTAAAGAGATAAATGCAAAAAACCAAAATTTTCATGATTCTTTATACATCTTTTTCACTATGAAATTCAAATTTGCGCTAATTTTCACTATGATTTTCGTAATCAGCGCATCAAATTACGTAAGTATACGAAGTATCAAAAAGATTGGAGGTTCGAGTTTTTCGGAAGTACACCCAAATTTTAAATTTTAATTAACATAATGAGTAAAGATTTTTTAACTAATTTAAATAGTGGAATTTTTCTAATTATTTTAATTAGTTAAGTTTTTCCAAATAATTTAGTAATTTAAAAAAGATTTATAAAAAGATTGCTGAGTAACCTATATTTTGTCAATTAATTTAATTAGTTGTCTTTTACTAATAATAATAAGTAATAAACGGAATTAGTTAACTTTTGCTAATTAATTTGTTTACACAAGCTTTGGTAATTATTTGCATTAGCTAATTTTTATGAATTAACTTTTTAGTTAATTGTTATTGATTAGTTTTTTTTAATAATTTCTAATGTTTTTCTAATTAATCTTATTAGTTAATTTTTACTAGTTAACTCCTTAGTTCAGTTTTTACAAATCTCTTATGCTTTTTTATTTAACTTGATTAGTAGTGTTTTGGTAATTAATATTTTTACACTAGTAACCTAATTACGTTAGTTTTTTTAATTTAATTGATTAGTTAGGTTTTGCTAATTAATTTCTTTATATCGCCTTTGCTAATTACATTATTACCTAATTCAGCTAATTCTTATGAATTTATTTTCTAGTTAAATTTTACTGAATAGTTTTACAATAATTAGTAATGTTTTCCTAATTAATGTTGTTATTTAGTTTTACTAATTTGCTCCAAAAGTTTTTACAAAGTAATAGAATTTTGAATCAATAATTCTATATCAATATTATAGTTAAGTTTTACAAATTTTTTGTAACTAGTTACGTTTAGCTATTTGGATTGTTTAGTGAAGTTTTGATAATTAATTTTGTTAGCCAAATTAATATTGCTAATACATTTTCCTAATTATTTTTTTTTTTACTAATCAATTTTATTATTTAATTGTTACTAATTAATTTTTTTTAATAATTTCGAATTTTTTTCTAATTAATATTATTATTTAATTTTTACTAATTAGCTCATTAGTTCAGTTTTTACAGATTTGTTATGCTTTTTTATTTAACTTGATTAGTAGTGTTTTGCTAATTAGTTATTAAACTAGTAAACTTTATTAGTTAAATTTTTCTAATTAAATAGATTAGTTAAGTTTTACTAATTAATTTTTTTACCTTAATTTTACTAATTAATTAATTATTAAGTAACTTTCAGTAATTCATTTATTTATATCGGCTTTGCTAATTAATTGTATTAGCTAATTTTTGTGAATTTATTTTCTAGTTAAGTTTTACTGATATTCGTTTTCAATAATTAGTAATATTTTCCTAATTAATGTTGTTATTTAGTTTTACTAATTAGCTCCATTAATTCAGTTTTACTAGTAAATTTTTTATAAAGCAATAGAATTCTATATCAATAATTCTATACCAATAATTTTAAATCAATAATTCTATATCAATAATTATATATCAATAATTCTATATCAATAATTTTTTATCAATAATTCTATATCAATAATTATATATCAATAATTTTATATGAATAATTCTCTATCAATAATTTTATATCAATATTATAGTTAAGTTTTACTAATTAGGTTTTTGTAACTATAGATCCGTTTAGCTATTTGAATTGTTTAGTGAAGTTTTGATCATTAATTTTGTTAGCCAAATTAATATTGCTGATAAATTTTGCTAATTATTTTTATTTTACTAATCAATTTTATTTGTTAAATGTTACTTATTAGTTTTTTTTGTTAGTTTCACTAATTAGTTAATTATTACATACATTTTACCAATGAATTTTATTAGTTATGTTATGCTAATTAATCCTCTATTATTAATATTATTAGTCTTATTATTATTATTATTATTATTGCGATATCATCTCAGCTATTTTAATAGCAACGGTCTATTTTTGCCTCCTTCCCCTATTTTATATTAAAAAATACATATGTGACTCGATTTAAAGAAAGGGACCTAAGAAGGAAAAAATTTTAGGTTATGTTTGTGATTTTTGCAATGAAACTAAATGAACTCTCTATATCAACCATTCGTGTTCAAGTTTTCATTCCATCCAAAACATTAAATAAAAACTGGTTTTTTCTTTTACATAATTCAAAAGAAACTTTTATTCAAGGTAAAACTATTACTGAACATAACCTAAAATTGTTTCCTTCTTAGGTCCGTTTAGCTTACTTGCACCAGTTGGTTTTCTTGCGCCAATGTTCAAATTCCATAAAACTTGTAACATCGTATGTACAAAAAATGGATCTAAATTTGATTTATTTTACACTTCGCCAAAAAAATTTCTAACTATGTTAATAGAATTTTTTACTTATTCAAGAGATTGTAATTAAATTAATATTTTATATTGGTAATTAAACCTTTGTAACTTAGTGCCCTTAAATGATCCAACTGATTGTGGGCTGTATATTATAGCAAATAAACAAAAAAAAATTAATTTGCCTAAAAATAACAAAAAATCGGAAAATTTTTTCTGACTCAAGTAGAGGGAGTATGGTAATTTATAAAAGACCGTGTGCTGGTGTGCGCTATATTAATACGAGATACGTAGAAGAGAAATAGGCTGAAATTTATTGTAACTGGCCTACTGTGAGACCACAATGGTAGACGAATGACCACCCTGGCTTCCGTATAGTTCCGATGGACATCCAGAATTACAAAAGCATGTTCACTATTAACATGACGTCGACCAGCTGAAATTTTGGTCGGCATTGTATCTCGAGCGTGTCTCTTGTAATCGCGCTATATTTTATCTTCACATATGCATGAACGCGAGCTCGCCCCATTCTCAGGAGAGCGGGCGACGGATAGATAATTATCTCAAGCTCGTACCAGAATTGAGTTTAAGATACGATTTCTCGAGGAGTCACTAAGTTCAACCAGTGAAAGGACGAAAGGACAATTTTCCCCCTTTACAAACATATTTACGTCGTGTTTCAAAGCCAATTGTTCGGCACATTGGTCTACGTACTTTCTGATTGGTAGATTAATCCAGATAAAAAGCAAATTCTTCTTTACTCTAAAGTGAAACTTGCTTTATCTATATTCCTCGAAAACTGTTTATTTATAATTGTATTTATATTACAAGCTATTTGATAAGGTGAAAATAATGTAGACAATTAATCTTGAGTAATAGGTAAGTTTCTAGGAATATTTAGTAGTGTATATTTATTCTGGATAATTTGTAATGGTTTAAAATAATATTTTTGGGATATTTCGGGAAGAAGGAAAATTGGTTTGAATTTATGGTAACACTATTCAGGTGAATTTGGAGCAAAATTTTATGGTAAAAAAACTGAAATTGTTCTGGAAGATATTCCATTAATGATGCTTAAAGTATTCAGGGTTACTGATAGAAAATATTCCAAGATTATTGCTAGAAAATGTTCCAGGAATTTAGCTAGAAAATATTCCAGAAGTATTGCTAGACAATATTCAAGAAATTTTGCTGAAACTATTCAGGGTTATTGCTAGAAACTATTTCAGAAACATTGCTAAAAAAACTCTAGAAAAGTTGCTAGAATATATTTCAGAAGTATTGCTACAAAATATTCCATGATTATTGCTATGAAATATTCCATGATTATTGCTAGGAAATATTTCAGGATTATTGCCGCTAAAAAATATTCCAGACGTATTGCTACAAAATATTCAAGGAGTATTGCTAGAAATTATTCCCGAAGTATTGCTAGAAAATATTTAAGAACCATTGCTATGAACCATTCCATGAATATTGCTTAAATATATACAACCAGAAATATGCAGTTGGTAGAATGTCATAACAATTGCTTTAGAAAACTGTACTAAACATTTTAAAACAAAGCAAACATATTCCGGAAAGTAATACTAAAAAATAAGTATCTGTATATGTGCTGAAAATATTCCAATATATTGATAGGAATCAAAACAGAAATATTGTTAAAAATTTATTGTTAATATGTTGCTAAAATATATTTTTGGAATATTTAGTAAACATATTCCAAAACATATACAATAAGGAAATTTAAACAACATTGCCAAAAGATATCACAAGAATATTTGCTAAAAAATTATTAGAATATTTACTAAACATTATAAGAATATTTACTAAAAAGTATATACCAAAATGTTTGCTAAAAATAGTCCTGGGGTATTGTCGGAAATATTTAAGCAATTTAATTATAAAATCTTGCAAGAAAATTGCTAGCGCATATTCCAACAATTTTACTTAAAAAAAAGGAAGGTTGACAGAAAATGTTCCAGGAATACTGTTAGAAAATTTTAAGAAATATTGATAGAATATTTTCCAGGAATATTGATAAAAAATATTTCACGAATATTACAAAATAATTTTCATAAAAATATCCCTTATCTAGATATATTAATTCTTGTAATATTCCAAGAAAATATTCCAATATTGCTAGAAAATATTTTACCGATAGCTATAAACATTCCACAATATTTACTGAAAAATATTCCAGAAAATTTGCTATAACATCTCGAATATTGATAGAATAATTTTGGTAATATAGCTAAAAATATTTCAGAATATTTGCTAAAAATATTCCATAATATTTGCTAAAAATATTTCATAATATTTGCTTAAAATATTTAAGAATATTTAGTGCAAAAAATTACAGAAAATTTACTAAATAACATCTCAAATATTGCTAGAATAATTACGGCAATATTGATAAAAAATATTCCAGAGATATTTCCTAAAAATATTACAGAATATTTTCTACAAAAAGACCAGAATATTAACTGCAATATATTACAGAAGATATTGTATTTTCAACCTTATTATTTCATTGTTGCCTTTACATTGTTAACATTTTTGTTATGTAACTATTTTAATTTATTATTGTTTATATTATACTACTAAGGAATTAATATATTATCTTACATCACTAATTTTTGTAATTGTCCCCATGGGTCACCTAGGACAAATGAATGAATAAATAAATAAATAAATAAATATAGGTACTAAAAAAAAGTCTCGATTTTTGATAGAGTAATTACGATAATATTGCTTGCAAATATTCCAAGAATACTGCTAAAAAAGATTTCATGAAAATATTCCAATATTGCTAGAAAACATTTTACCGATATTTGCTATAAATGTTTTAGATTATTTACCGCAAAATGTTTTAGAAAATTGGATATAAAACATCTTGATTTTTTCTAGAATAACTCAGACAATATTGCTGAAAACTATTCCAGAGATATATGCTAAAAATATTCCAGAATATTTGCTAGAAACATATTTTAGTACCTATATATTTAGTGCAAGATAATGCAGAAGATTTAGGTACTAAAAAACATGTTGAAAATTGCTAGAATAATCTTGGTAATATTGCTAAAAATAATCCAGAGATATTTGCTATAAATATTGCTAAAAATATTCCATAATATTTACTATAAAATCATCTAATATTGCAAGAAAATATTTTACCGACTATTGCTATAAGTGTTTCAGAAAATTTGCTGTGAAACATCTCGAATATTGCTACAATAATTACGGTTATTTTGCAAAAACATGCTCCCAAGATATTTGCTTACAATAATCTAGAATTTAGAATTTACTAAAAATTATCTCGATTGTGTATAGAATAATTACGCTAATACTGCTAGAAAAGATTCCAAGAAATTATTTCAATATTGCTAGAAAATATTCCAAGAAAGTATTCAAATATTGCTAGAAAATATTTTACCAAAATTTGCTAAAACTTTTTTTAAAAAATTTGCTATAAAACATCTCGAATATTGCGAAACTAATTCTGGCAATATTAATTAAAAAAATATTCCAGAGTTATTTGCTTAAAATATTTCAGAATACTTACTGATAATATTAAAGATTGCTTGTTAAAAATATTCCAGAATACTTACTAAAAAAACATCTAATATTGCTAGAAAATATTTTACCGATTTTTGGTATTAATGATTCGGAAAATTTGCTATGAAACGTCTCAAATATTGCTAGAATAATTCCAGTAATATTACTAAAAAATATTCCTGAGATATTTGCTAAAAATATTCCATAATATTCACTAAAAAACATCTAATATTGCTAGATAATATTTTACCAATTTTCGCTATTATTGTTCTAGAAAATTTGCTATGAAATATCTCGAATATTGCCAGAATAATTCCGGCAATATTACTAAAAAATATTCCTGAGATATTTGCTAAAAATATTCCATAATATTCACTAAAAAACATCTAATATTGCTAGATAATATTTTACCAATTTTTGCTATTATTGTTCTAGAAAATTTGCTATGAAATATCTCGAATATTGCCAGAATAATTCCGGCAATATTAATAAAATATATTCCAAAAAAATTTGCTAAAAATATTTAAGAATATTTGGGCAAAATATTGCAGAATATTTCAGAGTTCTTTGCTTAAAATATTTCAGTTATTTACTGATAATATTCAAGATTGCTTGTTAAAAATATTCCAGAATACTTAGGTACTAAAAAACATCTAATATTGCTAGAAAATATTTGAGCGATTTTTGGTATTTATGTTTCTGAAAATTTGCTATGAAAGGCCTCGAATATTGCTAGAATATATCCGGTAATATTACTAAAAAATATTCCAGAGATATTTGCTAAAATTATTCCATAATATTCACTAAAAAACATCTAATGTTGCTAGATAATATTTTACCAATTTTTGCTATTAATGCTCCAAAAAATTTGCTATGAAATATCTCGAATATTTCTAGAATAATTCCGGGAATATTAATAAAATATATTTCAGAGATATTTGCTAAAAGTATTTAAGAACATTTAGTGACAAATATTGCAGAATATTCCAGAGTTGTTTGCCTAAAATATTTCAGAATATTTACTGATAATATTCAAGATTGCTTGTTAAAAATATTCCAGAATACTTACTAAAAAAACATCTAATATTGCTAGAAAATATTTTACCGATTTTTGGTATTAATGATTCGGAAAATTTGCTATGAAACGTCTCGAATATTGCTAGAATATATCCGGTAATATTACTAAAAAATATTCCAGAGATATTTGCTAAAATTATTCCATAATATTCACTAAAAAACATCTAATGTTGCTAGATAATATTTTACCGATTTTTGCTATTAATGCTCCAAAAAATTTGCTATGAAATATCTCGAATATTGCTAGAATAATTCCGGGAATATTAATAAAATATATTTCAGAGATATTTGCTAAAAATATTTAAGAACATTTAGTGACAAATATTGCAGAATATTCCAGAGTTGTTTGCTTAAAATATTTCAGAATATTTACTGATAATATTCAAGATTGCTTGTTAAAAATATTCCAGAATACTTACTAAAAAAACATCTAATATTGCTAGAAAATATTTTACCGATTTTTGGTATTAATGATTCGGAAAATTTGCTATGAAACGTCTCGAATATTGCTAGAATAATTCCAGTAATATTACTAAAAAATATTCCTGAGATATTTGCTAAAAATATTCCATAATATTCACTAAAAAACATCTAATATTGCTAGATAATATTTTACCAATTTTTGCTATTATTATTCTAGAAAATTTGCTATGAAATATCTCGAATATTGCTAGAATAATTCCGGCAATATTAATAAAATATATTCAAGAGATATTTGCGAAAAATATTTAAGAGTATTTAGTGCAAAATATTGCAGAATATTCTAGAGTTGTTTGCTTAAAATATTTCAGAAAATTTACTAATAACATTCAAGATTACTTGTTAAAAATATTCCAGAATACTTACTAAAAAAACATCTAATATTGCTAGTAAATATTTTAGCGATTTTTGGTATTAATGATTCGGAAAATTGGCTATGAAACGTCTCGAATTAGGTTAGAATAATTTCGGTAATATTACTAAAAAATATTCCAGAGATATTTGCTAAAAATATTCTACAATATTCACTAAAAAACATCTAATAGTGCTAGATAATATTTTACTAATTTTTGCTATTATTGTTCTAGAAAATTTGCTATGAAATATCTCGAATATTGCTAGAATAATTCCGGCAATATTGATAAAAAATATTCCAGTGATATTTGCTATAAATATTCCAAAATATTTTCTAAAAATATTCCAAAATATTTACTCCAAAATATTGCAGAAGATTTAATAAAGAAACACCTTGAATATTGATAAAATAATTACGGCAATATTGCTAGAAAATATTCCAGAAATGCATCCGCATATATTCCAAAGATTGTCTAGAAAACATTTTAGAATACAGCTAGAAATTATTTCGGGATTATTGCTAGAAAAAAATCCATAAATATTTTGAAGAAATTGATATTATAATTGTATAAATTACGCGAATGCTTTTTATACAAATAGTGAAAACATGTTTTAAACAAAAACGATTTTTGCACATAACAAATGTATTTAGCACAAAAGTAAAAATTATGCACAAAATGCAAAATATTCAAATCAACATGCATTTCATTTACTTTAAATTTAAGGAAACAAAACTCAATTTTCTACTTTCACAGTATTTGGCACACTTTTAAGACATATCCGTTTGACCCTACCTAGCTCAAAGTTTTCTAGGATATATTATGAGCTAACCACGTAAACCACGAAAGGACAGCTCTGTGGGGGCCTTGTGATCGTTAAAATTTAAAATGGCCAGCGAGTTTTACAGCGTTCGCGTAGGTAAGGCAATAATCGTAATGTTCTTTAATGCTAATAGCTAACCTCTGTTAAGAATATGACTGAAAAGCAGACAAAAAAATTGAAAAACGGTTCAGATTCTCATACTACTGGAGTGCTAGTTGCATTCATTTAATTTAAAGAGTTTCTATATTCTGTCTCAGGATTCTGCGGTTTTTCCTGATTGGATATGTAAAATATGGTGTAAACTGATGAAAGTTACAGTGAACGTAAAGTTATATGTCCCAACAAGTCAAAATGTCATGCTTCAAGTGCAAGCATTTAGCTAAGGCAAATTATCTTTTATTAACTTTCACGGTCATCCATCATGACATTAAATTTATGTTTATTTGATTTTCTACAATCCCAGCAAGATTTTAATTTACAGCCAGTATTTATGGGAGCAATTATCATAAACCAATTTTGTCGAACCCTCTTCCCTTAAATTGATATTATTTTACTTTTTGACACTTTTCCCTGATCAATTAGAATAGTCAGGCAAATTATTTTGCCTTAATGAAATTGTCATTATAATTTCATCTCTTTCCTCGAGTCGTAAATTTGCAACAACCGAGACGCAGAGTTAATCGGCGAGGTCATTAATAATCAGTAATTACACGAATCAATCGAGAAAAATCATGACTGGTACGTGGCATCTAATCGAACACCTTAGATTTTCATCTAAGATTCATCGAATTATCGATCGTCTGTCGTACATCACTCTTTAACTACCACGGCTCGATAAGCACTTTAAACGTTTTCGCACTCAATTGAAAAACGATGGCGTTAATGGGGGGTGAGAAATCCTTTCTGTGCTTCGCTGGAATGAACCTTTCATGATTAATTACCGCAGAATGATGCTTGAGCTTCAACAATCTAATCTGCGATTCAAACCCATAATTACAAATCTAGGATTGAGAGATAGCATTCAACGAGTCAATACGCCTTGGTAATGATTCTACATTATTTTTGTCATTTTTTGCACTTCTTTTCGTTCAATCAGAAAGTCTAATTGATTAATTAATCAATTTGTTGTTTTGAGTTGGAAGTAATCTGACTTGGATTATGTATAATTGGGTCGACATAAGAGTTTTAAGCTGCACGAAAAAGAAATTTTAAAATCTTTTTTAATGTCATAGATGACTTAATTATTAATTTGGTTTTTGCGTATGTACACTGAATTAAGCAATATTTTAAAATTATGGAAATCTAAGTCTTACATAAATGATAACTTATATAATACTCTTAATTGTGCACGTTATAATGGCAATTTACCTAAGTCTTATGGATTGCCAAAAATTCATAAATCTGGTAATCCTCTTAGAATTGTTGTGTCATCCATAAACAGTCAAATATACAATTTAGCAAGCTGGATACAAAGTGTGCTTAGAAAACATCTCCCCCAACCTTCTTCACATTTAAAAGATAGTTGGGAATTTGTTAATTTAATATCAAAAACATCGATTTCAAATGAGCACATTTTAGTATCCTTCCATGTGATTTCAATGTTTACAAATATTTCAAAAGAACTAGTATTAGAAGGAATAAAAAAACGTTGGGACTTTTTAAATAGAGAAGCGAGGAGTACACCCTTCCATTGTCAATTTAAGCAGGAGAAGTAAACAATCTCAGGAAGGAAAATAAAAATAAAAATTTTTTTTTAGTTCAAAACAACGTTTTGTCGGCCAAGATTTGCCGACCTCATCAGGCTGAATTTATTAAAAAAAAAAAAAAAAAAATTAGTTCCAAACACTTTAACACAATTTTTTTTGCATGAATATATATAAAAAAGATAATTACCAAGAATTTGGTTAACACATAAAACGTAGTTAACAAGTCAAAGGAATAAAATTACAAAATTTGGTCATTTTTTAAAAATAAAATTTTAAATAAGAATTACAAGACACACAGAACACAACCAGACACGACATCGCAATCGAAACTAAATAGAATTTACAAATTTAAATATTGCAATAATAGAAAAGTCAATGAACTTTAAAATTGAAAACAAAAACAAACAAACCAGAATTCATTAACCTAAATTGAAAGTTTCAGAAATTATCTCAATCATGAATTTATAATATTAATTATTGGAAAGAAAATTTTATTTAGTGATTTTTATTTTTTTTTATTTTTTCACTAAATAAAATTTTGTTTCCAATAATTAATATTATAAATTCATGATTGAGATAATTTCTGAAACTTTCAATGTATGTTAATGACTTCTGGTTTGTTTGTTTTTGTTTTCAATTTCAAAGTTCATTGACTTTTCTATTATTGTAATATTTAAATTTGTAAATTCTATTTAGTTTCAATTGCGATGTCGAGTCTGGTTGTGTTCTGTGTGTCTTGTAATTTTTTTTTAAAATTTTATTTTTAAAAAATGATTAAATTTTGTAATTTTATTCCTCTGACTTGTTAACTACGTTTTATGTGTTAACCAAATTCTTGGTAATTATCTTTTTTATATATATTCATGCAAAAAAAATTGTGTTAAAGTGTTTAGAACTAATTTTTTTTTTTTTTTTTTTTAAATAAATTCAGCCTGATGAGGTCGGCAAATCTTGGCCGACGAAACGTTGTTTTGGACTAAAATAAAATTGAAGTTTTATTTTCCTTCCTGAGATTGTTTACTTCTCCTGCTTAAAAACTTTTTAAATAGCAACATAAAAGTTCCTAAAGACAGTTTTTTAAATGCAATACATTTCATTCTTGAATTGACTTCTTTTTCCTTTCTTGGTAATTATTACAAGTAAATTTACGGCAGTCCAATGGGGTCACCTTTGTCTCCAGTTGTTTCAGACATAGTTTCAGATGACTTAGAAACAGATTGTTTAAAAAAATTATACTTTACACCTATTCTATATAAAAGATGTGGATTATATATTCACTATTATACCTATAAATAAAATTGAAGAAATGTTAAATGTCTTTAATGATTATCATCCGAGATTAAAATTTATAGTAGAAAAAGAATCTAATAAAAAATTGGATTTTTTAGGTACAACAGTTTTTAAAAAAAAATAATTCACTAATAACAAATTGGATCCGTAAACCCACCTATTCTGGTAAATACATAAACTATTTTTCCAGCCTTCCTAATAAATATAAAGTAGGAGTTATAAACAATTTGGTGGATAGAGCCATATTATTATCAGACAAGATTTTTCGTGACGAAAATATAGATTTTATTATTAATGTATTACAAAAAAAAACAATTATCCCATTGAATTTAATAAAAAACATATAAAAAAAGATTAAATATTATTAAAAATAAAAATCAAATTCATAAACAATTAGGAATTGTAAATGAAGTTGAACAAAATAATAGAATTAGTTTACCATATATTGAAAATCTTTCTAATAAATTTTTAAAATTCTTCAAAAAATATAATATTTATGTTGTTGAAAGAATTCCTAACAATGAAAAATTATATAAAATATTTAAAATGACAAAATCTAATTATTTATCAAATTCCAATAATATAGTGATGTATTTTTTAATTTGTTTACTTTTGATTGTGAATTAATGCAAAGTAAGTGCCCGATTGTGCTTTTATAAAGAAAGTGTTGTGTTTTTTACATAATTTATATTTAAAATTTGTTAATATGTAATTTTTAGTTGGCACTAAAATAAAGTTTCTGAAGATGATGGCACACATGGTCATCGAAATGTCAATATAAAAAAATTGATTTTTTTTATTTTTATTTATTGACTAGCAGAACCGCAAAAACCAAATTAATTATATAAATTGCTAGTGAGTCATAACAAGCCTTTAAATCTTAAAACTATGACTTAATTAGTTTGATTATTAAAGATATTTGATTTCGAGTACATTTTCGAAATAATTAACCAAATAATCAAAATAATATAAAATTTGTAAAAATCATTGCAAGTTAAAAAAAATAAAAAATTGACGAACTTAATTGAAATTTCAGAAAGATAATTGAAAAATGATTAAAACATTGAAAATTTGAAGAACAAAAGTCATATTTTTTAAAATAATTGAAAAATGTCGAAAGAAATTGAAAGTTAATTAATAAATAATAATGAAACTAATTTGATATTGATTATAGAAATAATCGAAAATTGAAGAAAATAATAGGAATTTGAGATAAATCATTGAAATTTTGGGGAATTAATCAACAAATATTCAAAATATAATATTAAATTTGTGAAAATCATTGCGATAGAAAAAAGAAATTTATTTATTTTATTTTTATTAATTGAATAATATATATTTATAACTAAAAATTGACAAACGTAATTAAAATTTAAGAAAAATAATTGAAGATTGATAAAATAATTGAAAATTTAGGAATTTAATTAAGAAATGAATAGTGAAAATAATTAAGAATTGAAGAAAAATATAGAAATAATCGTAAATTGAAAGAAATAATAGAAATTTGAGAAGAAAAATTGAAATTTTTTGAATTAATAAACCAATAATGAAAAATTGTAGAAAGTATTTGTGATATGAGAAAAATAATTGAAGAATGATTAAAACATTGAAAATTTGAAGAACAAAAGTCATATTTTTTAAAATAATTGAAAAATGTCGAAAGAAATTGAAAGTTAATTAATAAATAATAATGAAACTAATTTGATATTGATTATAGAAATAATCGAAAATTGAAGAAAATAATAGGAATTTGAGATAAATCATTGAAATTTTGGGGAATTAATCAACAAATATTCAAAATATAATATTAAATTTGTGCAAATCATTGCGAAAGAAAAAAAAATTTATTTATTGTATTTTTATTTATTGAATAATATATATTTATAATTAAAAATTGACAAACGTAATTAAAATTTGAGAAAAATAATTGAAGATTGATAAAATAATTGAAAATTTAGGAATTTAATTAAGAAATGAATAGTGAAAATAATTAAGAATTGAAGAAAAATATAGAAATAATCGTAAATTGAAAGAAATAATAGAAATTTGAGAAGAAAAATTGAAATTTTTTGAATTAATAAACAAATAATGAAAAATGGTAGAAAGTATTTGTGATATGAGAAAAATAATTGAAGAATGATTAAAACATTTAAACGTGGATAAATTTGAGATAATAAATAAAAATTTAGGAAATTAATTTAAAAAATAATTATTATATCTAGTTAAGAGATGGAGAAAACAATTGCAAAAAGATAAAAGAAAATGAATTTGGAAAAAATAATTGATAAATAAGATAAATAATTGAAAGTTTAGGTATTTAATTGAGAAATGAAAAGTAAGATTAATAAAAAATTGAAGAAATCGATTGCAAAATGACAATATTAATAATTGGAAAATGAAGAGAATTTTTAAAATTTGAGAAAAATATTTTAAAATTTAGAAAATTAATTAAAGACTATAATGAAAATATTACAAAAATTCGAGACAATATTTGCAAAGTAACGAAAATAATTAAAATTTTAAAAAATTGAATGCAAAATGATAATATAAATAATTGAAAAATGAAGAAAATTATTAAAATTTGAGAAAAATATTTTTTAAAAACTAGGAAATTAATTGAAGAGTAATGAAAAAATTAAAAAATTCGAGACAATATTTGCAAAGTAATAAAAATAATTAAAAATTGAAGAAATTGATTGCAAAATGATAATATTACATAATAATTGAAAATTAACGGAAAGTATTAAAACATGAAAAATATATTTTAAAATCTAGAAAATTAACTGAAGAGTCCTGTAATAATAAAAAATTCGAGACAATATTTGCAAAGCAATAAAAAAAATTAAAAGCTTAAGAAATTGATTGCAAAATGATAATATTAATAATTGAAACTTGAAGAAAATTATTAAAATTTGAAAAATATATTTTAAAATCTAGAAAATTAATTGAAGAGTAATGAAAATAATAAAAACTTCGAGACAATATTTGCAGAGTAATAAAGATAATTAAAAATTGAAGAACTTCATTACAAAATGATAATATTACCTAGTAATTGAAAATTGAAGGAAATTATTAACATTTTAAAAATCTATTTTAAAATCTAGGAACTATAATGAAGAATAATAAAAATAATAAAAAATTCAAAACAATATTTGCAAAGTAATTTATTACTTAAAATGTTAATTAAAAGCTTAAGAAATTGATTGCAAAATGTTAATATTAATAATTGAAAATTGAAGGAAAGTATTAAAATTTGAAAAATATATTTTAAAATCTAGAAAATAAACTGAAGAGTAATAAAAATAAAAAAAAATTCGAGACAATATTTGCAAAGTAATAAAAGTAATTAGAAATTCAAGAAAATAATTTTATTTTTTGAGAAATAATTGAAAAAATTGAAACATATATTTGTAATGAAAAAAAAATAATTGCAAAATGATAAAAATAATTGTACATTGGAAAAATAAGTAGAAGTAGTGATAAATTGTATAATAATTGAAAACTAGTTAAAAAATAATTGAAAATAACAAGAAGTAACTACAAATTAATTAAAAAATAAAATAAAAATAATTGATAGAAATAATTGTAAACTGAAGAAAATAATAAAAATTTGTATAAATAATTTTAAAAATTACAGAATATATTTGAGATAAACAAGATTACAATTACAATTATATATTATAATTATTCGAACTTTAATTAATTTGAAATTTCGTTGATTAAATATTTAATTAATCCACTCTTTAAAAATATTGAATTTAAAATAATTTAAAAATTTCTTTAATTTTTCAGAATTATTTTCTTTTATGATTTTAATTGTTTTTCACAATTCTCAACTATTTCTATCATTTTTCAAAATTTTTGTCGAATTTTATATTTATTATTTTTCATGTTTTTCCCTCTTTTTTAAATTCAATATCCCAAGTTTCAATTTCTTTCTTTAATCAGGCATTTTCAGAAATAATTCCAGGAATTATTGCACCTTATAACACGAATTGTATTTTTTGAAATGACATTAAATATTCAGAAAAAACCTTGGATTTCCAAATCGTAAATAGCGTTTTAGAAACATTTTCAAAATGACAGACGTTCATTATTTCCGACTCGTCACTTACTATCTTTATATCTTTATCCGTCTACAGTCATATTAGTTTTCATCTTACGTCTCAAGACACGAATTTATTTTATCAATTATAATTCTCAATCAATCTAAATTTGACTCGATTCTCTAAATCTGCACTTATGTCCCAAGAAATGCTGAATTTTCATTCAAACCCACAACTATCCTCTGCGTGGATCTGACTATGTACACAGGGGCGGCGACTTGTGTATGGTATGTCTGCAAATTCCATAGAGCAAAAAATTAGCCCTATGGAATTCCAGATGAAAAAATTACTGACAAAAACAAATTTCTTAATAAGAATGTGATTAAATGCATTTACAATTCGAAGAAAATGATTAAAATTTAAAAAAAAAACATATTTTGTAAAAATAATTGAAAAATGAAGAAAGAAGTTAAAAATTAATTAATAAATAATTTAACTTATTTGATATTGAAGAAAATAATTAAAATTGCAAAAGTTTTATTTGAAAAAATTAAAGAAAAGAATTGAAACTTGGGAAATTAAATTCAAAAATGAAGGGAAAAATAATAAAAACAAAATTGAAGAAAAATGTTGAAAATGATAAAAATAGTTGAGAATTGTAGCAAATATAACTAAAATCATAAAAAAAAGAATTCTTAAAAATTGAAGAAATTTTTAAATAATTTTACTATTCTTAAAGAGTGTATTAATTAAAAGTTTAATCAATGAAATTTCAAGTTAATTGAGGTTTGAAGAATTAAAATATATAATAATTGTAATTGTAGTCTTGTTTATCTCAAACATAGTCTGTAAATTTTTAAATTATTTTTTACAAATGTTTATTATTTTCTTCAATATACAATTATTTCAATCAATTACCTTATTATTAAATTTAATTTCAAATAATTTTTAATTACTTTTTCTCATTTTCCAGTATTATTTTATTAATTTTCTAAGTTTGTTATTATTTATCTCAAATTTTAGTTATTTTTTCAATATACAATTATTTTTATCATTTTGCAATTATTTTCTTATATTACAAATATATGTTGGAATTTTTTCAACTATTTTTCACAAACTAAAATTATATTTTTTAATTTGAAAATATTTTTATTACTTTACAAATATTTTCCCCAATTTTATATTATTTTCATTATTCTTTAATTAATTTCCTAGATTTTAAAATATTTTTCTTTTAAAATATTTAAAATAATTTTCTTTTATTTCAAATATTATTATTATCATTTTGCAATCAATTTTTTCAATTTTCAATTATTTATATCATTTTTCAAACATTTTTTTCAATTTTCATTTTCTTTTATATTTTTCCATTACTTTTTATCATATTTAATTATTTTTAATTAATTTTGACTTTTTTTATAATTTATCACAACTTGCACTTATTTTTTTAATATACAATTATTTTTATCATTCTGAAATTATTTTCTTCCATTACAAATATAAGTTGCAATTTTTTTTAATTATTTCTCAAAAAATAAAATTATTTTCTTCAATTACTAATTGTTTTTATTGTTACTAATTATTTATTTGTCTTAAATTTTTTATTATTTTCATTACTCTTTAATTAATTTCCTAGATTTTAAAATAATTTTTTTAAATTTTAATAATTTTCTTCAATTTTCAATTATTAATATTATCATTTTGCAATAAATTTTTTCAATTTTTAATTATTTTTATTACTTTGCAAATATTGTCTTGGATTTTTTATGATTTTCATTACTTTTTAATTAATTTCCTAGATATTGAAATATATTTCTCAAATTTTAATATTTCTTTTCAATTTTTAATTAGTTTTATTACTTTGCAAATATTGTCTCGAATTTTTTATTAGTTTCATTACTCTTCAATTAATTTTCTAGACTTTAAAATATTTTTCTCAAATTTTAATAATTTTCTTTAATTTGCAAGTATTTTTGTTATCTTTTTGCAATCAATTTCTTCATTTTTTTATTAATCTCATTATGCATTCCTCAATTAAATACCTAACTTTTCAATTATTTATCTCATTTATCAATTATTTTTTTCAAATTTTTTTCTTTTATCTTTTTGCAATTATTTTGTCCACCTTTTAACTAATTATATTAATTATTTTTCAATTAATTTCCTAAATTTTTATTTATAATCTCAAATTTAAGTTACTGTATCCACGTTTTAATTCTTTAATCATTCTTTAATTTTTTTTCTTACATTCCAAATACTTTCGACAATTTTTGATTAATTTTTTGTTAATTTGCAATGATTTTCACAAATTTTATATTCTTTTGATTATTTGTTGATTAATTACGAAAAATTCCATTATTTCTCTCAAATTTACATTATTTTCTTCAATTAACGATTATTTGTATCATTTTTCTTCAATTTTTAATAACTATTCTTATAATTTTGCAATCAATTTTTTCAATTTTCAATTATTCTCACTATTCATTCTTCAGTTAAATTTCTAAATTTTCAATTATTCATCTTATTTTTTAATTATTTTTTTCAATTTTTATTTTCTTTTATCCTTTTGCAATTTTTCTTCTTTCTTTTTATTTTCTCCACCTTTAAAGTAGATATATTAATTATTTTCCAATTTATTTCCTTAATTTTCGTTTATTACCTTAAATCTAAGTTATACTCCACACTTTTCAATGTTTCAATCAATCTTCAATTATTTTTCTCAAATTTTAATTACGTTCGTCAATTTTTAATTATTTTTTTTCATTTGCAATGATTTTCACAAATTTTATATTATTGTGAATATTTGTTTATTAATTCCGAAAATTTTAATTATATCTCTCAAATTTCCATTATTTTCTTGAATTTACGATTATTTCTATAATGTTGTAATTATTTTTCTAAGTTCAATTTTTTTCGACATTTTTCAATTATTTTAAAAAATATGATTTTTCTTCTTCAAATTTTCAATGTTTTAATAATTTTTTAATTATTTTTCTCAAATTTTAATTATGTTCGTGAATTTTTGATTTATTTTTTAAACTTGTAATGATTTGATCACAAATTTTATATTATCTTGATTATTTGGTTATTATTTCCGCAAATGTACTCGAAATCAAATAAAATTGTCAACTTTTGAGTTACAATAATTACGCTAATTAAGAAACTCTTTAATTTATTATTGTTTTATTTTTCTCCCCCCCCCCCCTCGGTCAATATTAAGTTTGCCGATGGCAAAAATTCACAAGTCGCAGCCTCTGTATGTACATCTATGTGACTATTTTAATGTACCTTCTCTTGAGCAAAGACGCTACATCGCAAAATGAAAATTTATTTTCAATCTCGTCAATAATCTAATCAATGCTCCTAATTTACTAGCCATGTTAATAATACTACACATAAATTAATTTACCTTGTTATTGTTTATATTTTCATATTATATTTTTTGTATTTTAACTGTTGTGCCCAATAATTACCTTCTCTGGCTATGGGCTATGAAATGAAATAAATAAATAAATGCTGTTAAACAATTTGTGGAAAATAATTCATCGTATGAGTTTTAAAGGCTGGAATCTTTTCCATGACAGGGTAAAAGAAGCAGTCAGGGAAGATGGGCCTGTCAGAAGAGGATCACAGCTAGATAAGTCGTTCCTCGAGGGGAAGAAGAATATAACACTGAGTAGCTTCGAGGCCAGTCTTCACACTTTAATAGAGATACCTCATTACCGTGAGCGACCGTGTTCTCACGACGATCCTTCGTCTTCCACCTTCTCATCTTCATCTTTTCTCTTCCTTCGTGACCCCCTACTGCTTCAAGAGCCACCCAGCAGATACCCTTTCCACACACATGATCATCATTTTCCTGCTAATTTAACTCTAGCTCTGTTTTCATTCACAAATTAGAAAAATGTCTTTCTCTAAAGTCGTTTCGTTAAAAAAATTTTTTTCTCTAACTTGTCTCTAAGCTCTTTTGCAAAAACCACTTGAATCTTTCCTAGTCAAAGACGTGATTAACTTTCTTTAATTACCAAGATTCCTTTATTTGTGGGAAACTGGTTGATACTCACAGAAGTGATTTATCTCAGGATGATTATGCCAATTTTAATGAGCGTAGGCACATACTTTAATCAAAACAGGCATAAAAAGTCGCTTGGGTAATCAAAGATGGTAAAAAGAGGAAAGAAGCTGACTTTCGTTTTGGTACTTCCGTTAATGATTATAAAAAATATTCTGCTCTTGAGTTGCAAAAAAAAAAAAAAAACAATATGTCTATTTGTCAGGTAATAATGGTTGCTCAATGTAAAATATATTGTGAAAGCAGCTCTATTCAAATTATAAATCAAATTAATGAGAATTTGTTTTATTTGCAATTTTCGTTTGATAGAGAAATAATTAATACTCTCATTTCGCAGACCCGGAAGAATTCTTGATACCTAAGTGCCAAGGCGCATTGTGGTTCTCTAATCCTATTTTCTATGGTACATCTTTCGGTGAAATGATTAATAGACGTTGATTGCGCCGTTATACTTCAAATTGCAGATCCAGCTTCTCTAACTGTTCTGAATTCTGAATAGAAGAAGAGTTAGTAGGCCAATCCAAAATTATATCTGCGCACTTATATTCTCTCTTTCGCAATACATAATTGCTGAAAGTTTCATAGTCACCGAAAATAACTATATGTAATCAGTTTTTAAAACCCGTCATCAAGAAATACGACTCTTGATTGTTCTAATTTTGTGATAAATCAGTTGAAATAATTTCACGAAAAAAAAAAGAAATCTGGTTTTTTTGTCCACCAGAACTTCCAAAGCGCGCTACGAGCGTCAAATCACTTTCTGCATTTCTATAAGAATGACACGTTCAAAAAAGGTTTTAAAAATATTTTTCTTCCTTCTCCATGTTACTGAAAATTTTATTTATATCTAATGATCAGTTTTTTAATTTACTCATTTAGCAATAGACAGTTAAATAATTTTACAAAAAACAATTTGCAAATTTGTCTTCTAAAGTTTCTTCTTTCTCCATGTAACTGAAAGTTTTATTTATAAATCCAAATAGTGAGTTTTTTAATTTACTCAGAGAGTGCTAAATAAAATAATCTAATTATTTATCAGAAATCAGAAAAAAGTTTGTAAAATTGTGAAAATCGAACTGAAGTTATTGAAAGTTTTTAATGTTCCGTTTAGATTTTTGGAAGTTTAAAAATCATCATAAAAATAATTAACAACCAATTAATCAATTTTCCAAATATCAATTTAGCAATATTTGCTAATTTTCCAAATATTTAAATAACCAATTTAAATAACCATTGATGAACCAATGATGACATTATTATTTTTATTTTGACCTTTATTGCTATCCCGTTATACTACCTTTCTTAACTCTCCCTATTTTAAGCTACCTACAATCTCTGTACCTCTCTCTATATCGTAACGGACAAACAGTCTTAAAATGCATAACAGCTAAAAGCGTAACAGACCTATTCATGGCTGATTTTTTATATAGGATTATCTCTGTCTATCTTAAGCTACCTACAATCTTTATCTCTCTCTATACCGTAACGGACAAACCAGTGCCGTCTTCGGGGGCGCAAACTTGGAGGGACGCAACATTTTTTTATATATTTTTTTTTTAATAAAAAAAATTATAATACCAAAAACATTAGATTACTTTTTTTAGGCAGTTCGAAGTTGATTATTGCAAATGTTACTAATTGTAAATACTTTATTAAACAAAAAGTGTTTATTTACTGTATTTAAAACATCATTTTAATTAAATGTTTAAAATCAATAAACGTAAAATTATTAATAGGAAAGTAATAATTCGTTCATTTAATAAAATTTAGTTTTTAAGTAAAAATTGCATCAATCAATGTATTTTGAAAAAATTAAAGAAAATATTTGAAACTTTCGGAAATTAAATTTATAATTTAGGGGAAAAATTAAAAAATTATGAAAATAATTAGAATTGTAACAAAAATTTTAAATAATGATAAAAATGGTTGATAATTGTAACAAATAATTGGAATCATAAAAGAAAAGAATTGTTAAAAATTAAAGAAATTTTTAAATAATTTTAAATTTATTATTCTCAAAGCGAGGATTAATTAAATTTTTAATCAATGAAATTTTAAATTAATTGAAGTTTGAAGAATTATAATATACGTATAATAGTAATTGTAGTCTTATTATCTCAGATATATTCTGTAATTCTTTCAATTATTTATTACAAATTTTTATTATTTGCTTCAATTAACAATTATTTCTATCAATTATTTTTTTTATTACATTTTTTTTAAAATTAATTTTTATCCTTTTAAATTATTGTTTGATTATTTTTTAGAATTTTTAAAAATTATTTATCTCAAATTCTAGTTATTTTTTCAATTTACAATTATTATCATCATTCTGCAATTATTTCCTTTTATTATTTATAAGTAAATATTGTAATTTTTTAAAATTATTTTTAAGAAACTAAAATTATTGTCTTCAATTTTTCATTATTCTTATTACCTTGCAAATATTTTCTCAGATTTTGTATTACTTTCATTATTTTTCAATTAATTTTTTATATTTTAAAATATTTTTCTCAAATTTTAATAATTTTCTTCAATTTTCCATTATTATTTTTATCATTTGCAATCAATTTATTCAAATTTTAGTTATTCTCAAATTTAATTCCTTAATTAAATTCCTAAATTTTCAATTATTTATCTCATGTATCAATTATTTTTTTCAATTAATTTTTTATATTTTAAAATATTTTTCTCAAATTTTAATAATTTTCTTTAATTTTCAATTATTATTGTTATCATTTGCAATAAATTTCTTCAAATTTAAGTTATTCTCAAATTTCATTCCTTAATTAAATTCCTACTTTTTTAATTATTAATCTGATTTTTCAATTATTTTTTTCAATTTTTATTCTCTTTTATATTTTTGCAATTATTTTCTGCGCCTTTTAATTAGATATATTAATTATTTTTCAATAAATTTCCTAAATTTTCACTTAGTATCTCTAATTTAAGTTATTGCATCCACCTTTTAATGTTTTCAACATTCTTCAACTTTTTTTTCTCAAATTTTAAATACTTTGTCAATTTTTAATTATATATTTTTCATTTTTATTATTTTTACAATTTTTATATTATTTTGAATCTTTGTTAATTAATTCCTAGAATTTCAATAATATATCTGAAATTTTCATTTTCTTTAATAAATTTTCTATTATTTCTACAATTTTGTAATTATTTCCCTGAATTTAAAATTCTTGAAATCATTTTGTAATACTTTTACTTTACAAATATTCTGTATTTTTTAAAATTAGTTTTTTATGATTGTAATTAATATCTACAAATTTAAACTATTTTTATCATTTTTTTAAAATTTTCTTTAATGATTCTCATTATTTTTCAATTTCCACCCTAATTTTTAAATTGCAAATTTCTGCAAGTTTCAATTATTTTCTTTAACTTTTGCGAATGAAACTTTTTCAGTTTAAACTATATCCTTCAATATCAAATTAGTTTTATTATTTATAAATAACTTTCAATTTCTTTTGTCATTTTTCAATTATTTTTACAAAATATGAGTTTTGTTTTTTGTATTTTTCAAATATTTCAATGATGTTAATTCGGCATTGCCCGTTAATTTAAAATAAATAAATAAATAATGTTCTTGGATTTTGAATCACTTTCTTTTACATCAAATAAATTTTATAATTATCTTAATTTCTGTTCTTAAATTTCCATTATTAACTTTAGTTTCGAATTATTTTTATCTTTTTTCAAGTAGTCTTGTTTATCTCAAATATATTCTGTAATTTTTACAATTAATTTTTTACAAATTTTGATTAAGTTCTTCAATTTTCAATTATATTTATCATTTTTAAATTAGTTTTTGTCATTTCCAAATATTTTTTAATAAATTCTTTAACATTTTTTTATTATTTATCTTTAATCTCAGTTATTTTTAATTCACATTTATTTTTATTATTCTGCAATAATTTTCTTTTATTATAACTATATACAGTACCGTCGGGAATTGTCAATCCACCTATTTTTTAAGGTTTGAAAAACGTCTTTAAACGTACAAAGTATAATTATTAAAATTCTTCTGTGTATATTTCCTTAAAGTAGATAAAATTTGGAGGAAAATAAGGCCTGAGTGAAGTGATTTAGTCAATTTTTCATTGAAATATGGTAAAAAATGTGGAATTTTTAATGTTTTAGAAAAATTAAAATTACTCTTGAAATAATATAGGTTTTTTAAAGTTCCTATGCTTGTTTTAAAGGGAATTTACTGGAGAATAACATTGTTGTTTAAGCATTAATGTGCAATATTTTTCCTACCATATGCAAGACTCAAAAGTTAAACCAAAAAGTTTATAAAATTTTGAAGACATTATTTTGACATAAAAATAATTTTTAAAATTCCAATATATATATTATATTACTTCCTTTCGAAAGTTATTGACAATTATGACCTTGGTATATTTTATATAGCTGTATTTGATATCAAGATATAAACAATAATTTTTTTATATTTTTTGGACAAACTTCCGAACCTTGCATATGGTAGGAAAAATATTGCACATTAATGCTTAAACAACAATGTTATGTTCCAGTAAATTCCCTTTAAAACAAGCATAGGAACTTTAAAAAACCTATATTATTTCGAGAGTAATTTTAATTTTTCTAAAATATTAAAAATTCCACATTTTTTACCATATTTCAATGAAAAATTGACTAAATCACTTCACTCATGCCTTATTTTCCTCAAAATTTTATCTACTTTAAGGAAATAAACACAGAAAAATTTTAATAATTATACTTTGTATGTTTAAAGACGTTTTTCAAACCTTAAAAAATAGGTGGACTGACAATTCCCGACGGTAGTGTATTGTAATTTTTTCAATTATTTTTAACAAACTAAAATTGTTGTCTTTAATTTTTCATTATTTTTATGACTTTGCAAATATTTTCTTGGAGTTTTTATTACTTTCATTATTCTTTAATTAATTTTCTAGATTTTAAAATATTTTTCTCATATTTTAATAATTTTCTTCAATTTCCAATTGTTATTGTTATCATTTGCAATCAATTTCTTCAAATTTTAGTCATTCTCAAATTTGATTCTTCAATTGAGTTTCTAAATTTTCAATTATTTATCTGATTTTTCAACTAGTTTTTTCAAATTGAATTTTCTTTTATCTTTTTTGTATTTATTCTGGCCACCTTTTAATTAGATATATTAATTTTTTTTAAATTTATATTCTAAATTTTTATTTCTTAATGTCAAATCTAAGTTATTATATACACTTTTCAATGTTTTAATCATTTTTCAATTATTTTTCTCAAATTTCAATCAAGTTCGTCAATTTTTAATTTTTTTTTTAATTTGTAATGGTTTTCACAAATGTTATATTATTTTGATTATTTGTTTATTAATTCCGAAAATTT
This sequence comes from Ganaspis brasiliensis, assembly GCA_037103525.1. NCBI lineage: Eukaryota > Metazoa > Arthropoda > Insecta > Hymenoptera > Figitidae > Ganaspis > Ganaspis brasiliensis. Next base: position 796,365 of record JAZKLR010000544.1, on the reverse strand, counting down.
ACTCGAAATGAAATAAATTGTCAACTTTTGCGTTACAATAATTACGATAATTAAGATACTCTTTAATTTAATATTGTTTTGTTTCTCTTCTCCCTCCTCCCTCCACCGGTCAATATTAAGTGTGCAGATGGCAAAAATTTACAAGTCTCTGCCCCTGAATAAACATATTTTTTAACTTCTATTTTTCTCAGAAATATAGGGTGGGGGGGCGCCAAAATATTTATCTTGCACCGGGCGCGAAAAACCTAAGTTACGGCTCTGGGACAAACAGGCCTAAACTGCGTAACAGCTAAAAGCGTAACAGATCTTGGCTGATTTTTTATACAGGATGATTATCTCTCTCTATCTACAATCTTTGTCTCTCTCCATATCGTAACGGACAAACAGTCTTAAACTGCGTAACAGCTAAAATCGTAACAGGCCTATTGCTGGCTGATTTTTTATATAGGAGGATTATCTCCGTCTATCTTAAGCTACCTACAATATTTATCTCTCTCTCTATATCGTAACGGACAAACAGTCTTAAACTGCGTAACAGCTAATAGAGCATTTTGTATTCTTATCAATTCTTTAGTATATATTTAATACTAAACATGATATAATTTAATTGATTATTAGTATCTTTAAAAACTACTATTAGATAATATTTTTTTTACTCTAAACTTTTTTTAGCCTAACTTACCCGACTCTCCCCTATATTCTTTAATCTTTTTATTCTTAATTTTAAAAGGATTTATTTACTTTTAAAGATCTTTTCCAGGGGCAGGAAACACACTGAGATTGTTTTCAAGGAAGAAAAAGAATTTATACAAAAGTTGTTAAGATTCTGCGCGAAAGGACCGTTAAACGATTCTTTTGACAAGAATTCTCTTGGCACTCTAGTTGAATAGTCTTGTAGCAGACTTGTTTCAAAACACTCTACTTTCAAAGAAGCCGGTACTGAAGATAAGAAATTACTCGTGTTATACAGCTTCACCTATCGATTCTAACAATGTGTAAAGTCAAGTCAAATGTCGAAACTTGTTAGCAGATTGAGGAACAAAAGAGGCGATAACGATTAGAGAGAGAGAGAGTAGAGATAAGTGCGAAATCCTCCAAGCCTCGTTTCTTAGAAAATATATCAGAAATCACTTGTGTTTTGTTTACCATTGAATAATTTTAATGTATATACGTTATTTTAAAGATTATTTAAAATAGGTTATTTACACTATGGCACATTTACATTAAAACACATAATTGCGTCGAAACTAGTTATTAAACATTTTATGCAAAATATATTGCCTATATTATACAAGTTGTAGAATATTAAAACTTTTAGTAAAAAACGAAACATGAGATATTGATTTTTCGTGGATAAAATTCTAAAGTGGTTATTCTTGTTGTATTAGATGCATTAAATAATAAACATTAAATGATCCTGTACAAGAACTGAACACATGTTAAAAAGATCGCGAACCATTGAAAGGATAAAAGCATTCTTGGACGTGATAAGATCACAATCAGCATTCCCGGTTAGCAGACTTTTGCGCTTTCCGAAATTGTAACGAGATCGCTTGAGATGCCTCGAGTTACGCCCCAAAGGGTTTATCTTAATGTAATCCGGATCGGAAATTCGCTCGTGCTCGGCTTTCACGGTCAAGATGAAGCTTTCAAGTCGCCGCTCTCGGTAAAATCGCAGCCCTTATCGCAAGATCGAATGACCCTCGACCTCCTCGTCGCCTATTGGCGGCGAATTGCATGTCTCGCCAAATGAGACCCTATACATTGTCCAAGTGGAAAATCTCCGATATTTAAGATAATTCGTCTAAAAAAAGGGTCAAATTATTTTCAATGATAAAAGTACAATTTACTTTTACTTTTACAAGACGAAAAGTACCACTTATTTTATACGTATAAGGGGCATTCTATTTCTAAACGACACCCTTTAGAAACAATTGCCAATTACGGCTAATTTGAGACAATTTTTAAATAAATAGTTCTTCTACCTACTAAGGCCAAATTACTTTTGTAGTTAGCAGTTTTAAAAGAAAAATTCATAAAGTTTATAATAATAAAAAGAATTTTGTTTAAATATATTTAATTTATATACAAAATGTAGTTTGAAAGTTAACCTTTCGAATATCTCAAAACACGTTGTTTCAGAATTATTAAAAATATATCTTAAAGGAAAGCTTAAATATTCTAGTTTTTATTTCCGTAAAGTGATTAATGGACATTTCAGGGGATTTTGAGGAATTAATTAAAATTTACAGTCATTTCAGGGGTTAAAATATGTATGAATTGAGAAACACTTTTTTAGCAGAGGGGCATTTGTCTTTTTTTGAATTTTGTATTTTATTAACTTTTAAATTATATATAATTTTATTTATATATATACACATACATATATTATTTATATATCATTTCATTTTTATTTATTATTTAAATATCATTTCTGTTTAATTTTTCATTCTATTGGTCTTCAAATTATGTATACATAATTTGAAAGTTAATAAAATACAAAATTCAAAAAAAGACAAATGCCGCTCTGCTAAAAAAGTGTTTCTCAATTCATACATATTTTAACCCCTGAAATGACTGAATTTTAATTAATTCCTCAAAATCTCCTGAAATGTCCATTATCCGCTTTACGGAAATAAAAACTAGAATATTTAAGCTTTCTTTTAAGATATATTTTTAATAAATCTGAAACAACGTGTTTTAAGATATTTGAAAGGTTAACTTTCAAACTAAATTTTCCATAAAAATTACATATGTTTGAATAAAATTATTTTAATCATTGTAAAATTTAGAAATTTTTCTCTTAAAACTGCTAATTACAAAAATAATTTTACCTTAGTAAGTAGAAGAAATAATTTTTTAAAAATTGTCTCATATTGGGAATTGTTTCTGAAGGGGGTCGTTTAGAAATAAAATACCCCATAAAGAAAAGTCTAAAAATAAGGGTCGAACCATAAGAAATTAGAGTTTTTAATTATTTATTGCTACTTATTAAAGCAAATAATAGTTTTTAAAAATAGACCAAATTTGCTAAGTACTGTTTAAACTTCTGTTTTTTTTTAATTTTGCTCTTAACAACAGAACATTGTCTTCTAAAAGTGTTTTTTGCAACATTAACCTCTAAATGTAATATTTATATAGTGACGTTAAAACTTTGTGACTTTTATTGACAGAGATTTATTCTTTTATGGATTTTAATTATTCAGGTATTTATTTTAGAATATATTCTTAAAAACAGTTTTATTAATTAAATCAAATTTTTTAAACCTAATAATCTATGAAATTTTCATTTTCCAGATATGTCTCCGAATGCTAATGCTTTTATATTTTCTGATGTAAGAATTTTCATATTCAATTAATGGTATGCTAAGTCTTAAAAAAAGTTTTTTATTTTTGTAGTTATAATTTTTTGTAATAGATTTATACTTTAATTTGTGATTTCCACAATCTAAAATATTATATTTGTTTATAATTTCTAAAGAGGACGTAGTATTTTGGGTCGAAACGCGTAAAACGCATATTTAATAATAAAGAATGTCGTATAGGCCAAAAAAGAGGTAAAATAATTTTTAATATTATTAGCTAAAAATTAACCTCTAAAGTTGAATTTTACATATGAAAAATAGTAATACTTACCAGCCAGCAGTATGTGGCCACCTGTTTTCAGTGATTCAGATTAATTATTTTTTCTTCGATTAAATTCTAAAATACAATTTTTTCTCTGCAATTAGTTCAAAACTAACTAAATTCGAAGTAAAATGAGCCTAGGTAAAATTGTTGCACAATTTTTTTCTAAGATTTTACCTGAGGCTAAAGTGAGTACCTACAAAAAACTGCAAAAAATTTAAATAATCTAATTAGTGAGAAAAATATTTTTCTAAATTATAAAAAAAAAATAATTATTATTTAAATAAAAAAAATTCATTTTTATTCAGATTCAAAAATATTGTTTTACAAAATTTTTTAATAGAATTCAAAGTGAAGTGTTTCAAAAATTAAATTTTAACATACTCAATTATCTATTGACATTCTAGTTCTAAAAATGTTTCTAGAACATCTTTTAAAAAATTTCAATTATACTTAGATAATTCTTGAATATTCTTATATTTTAGATAATTGTAAAACCTTTGTTAAATTCAATTTGTAAAATTCTAAATGTTTCTAAATATATTCTAAGAAATTAAAATTTTTCTGATAATATATTTTACAAGGTTCAAATCGATCTTGGAATATATAATGTTTTTGAAAGTTCTAAATATAGTTCAATTATATTTCCAAAGATTGAAAATGTTACTTTGTAAGACGTCAAATCTTTCTGAAATAACTTTTCTAAGTTAAAAATATTTTTTGATGACATTTTAGAATACTTAAAATCCTCTTTAAATACATATTGAAAGATTCCGAATCTTTTTTTAATATTTATTAAAAGAATCCAAATCTTTTTGGAATTCATTTTGGAAACTTCCAAATTATCCTGTATGTTCTATGTATGATATATATTCTATGTTTTATATATTTTATTATTCAAATATATTTTAAAAGCTTCTAAATCTTCTTATAGTATACTTCATGTTTAAAATATTCCGATTTTCTGCAATGAATTTTTTTTTGTACTCCAAATTTTCTTGAAGTATATTTTAGGTGATTAAAAATAATATTTTAGTACATTTTGAAAAATTATACATTTTACTGTTGTAGATATTTTAAAATATACTTTCAAAAAAGTTGGAAGTTTAATTTTGCAAAATATACTAAAAAATTATTTTGAATAACCTAAAATGATTTTCCGGGTCGCTGATTACGAATCTGAAGTCAGTTTTTAAAAACCCAAAATGGATAATCCAATAAGGTGGATGAATTTTAAAAAAATTATTCAATTTTTATGAAACTTGATATTTAAGAGTTTTTGATGTTTCTGATTAAAAATCTGAAGGTAGTTTCGAAAATTAGGACAGTAAAAGAAATAAATGATTTTGTAAAACAGACAAATACGGGTATACTTTTTTTGACTTGCCTTTCCGAAAATATTTGATTTTGTCATGTGTGCAAAATTGTGTAGAACGGTGTTATATTTTGTTAAATTTATCGAATCTTTTTTAACTATATTTTCAAGAAATATTTTGTCTGGAGTATATTTTGAAATATTCCAAACGTTTCAGGAACATAAGGTTGTAGTTCTTTTCATATTAACCTCTATTAAAAATATTTTAGAACACTGAAAAAAATATTTAGTCATATCAACAAAAATTTGGTTGAGTCAACCAAGTTTCTGTTGCTATGACTAAAATTTTGGTTGACACAACAAAATTTTTGTTGATATGACTAAACATTTTTTCAGTGAATACTCCAATATTTCCCTTAAATATATTTTGATGAAATATATTTTGTAAGATTTCTATTTTTATCTTTGATTTTTTAAGATTCAAATCGTTTTGAAATTTAGAAAACTCAAAATCTTTTTTAAATTTTAAAACTAAAAGAAAATCGATCTGTAGGAGCAATTTTATTTAGGTTTTAAAATTTGAACAAATTTAAAAAACACTAAACACTTTTATGAATTCGTTTTTTTGCGACGATTCGTTTCTTTTTTTTTAATATTACAAATCGTATAATTTGTTAACTTTCAAATTTCCCTGAAGTATATTTCATAAGATTCTTTTTTATTTCGGAAACCTTTATAACCTCGAATCTATCTAAAATGTATTTTGGAAGATTCCACAAATTCGCGCAAAATATTTGTAAAAACTACAAATCTCCTACACATTCTAAAAATATTTTTAAAATCTATCTGAAATACGTCTCATCTCCTTAAAAGTTCTTCGGTTCATTTTTGTCAATAAAAATTCAACATCGCATAAAATCTAAAAAAAATACACCTTATATTTTTCAACCCTTAATTTACAGCAAAACAGAATCTTTTAATTCTTTCAATTTTCTTATTAAAACTTAATAATGATTAAATTCCAAAAAGTTCTATTAATTCCTTTGTTGGATATCAGAGTGCCATCTCGGAAACGAAGAAAACCAGAGGGATCGGAGGGAAGATGCAAGAGGATCAGTTGGATAACACTCTGGGTATAAAATGTCGGAAATTACAGGGTATTATCCGCAAGCAGCGCGAGGATATGAGATTCGAAGTAGATAGTTGGATACGGGTCCAAACGATCCGCTTCACTATATAGAGCACGCGTTTATAAGGTCGATTTTAATAGCGGTTTGATTACAATTATGAAGCCCCTATAATGGGATCCAGTGCTCATTACCTCGCTAAACTGGAACTAATTATTATGTTTTGCGCTGCCTTGAAAAAAACGCCAAAGCAAAGGTGGCCATTTAAAGGTGGTCTTACAGTGCCCATTAAAATCCCTGATATAAGTTGTTGTTCAAATTTTATTCAATGCAATTAAAGAACACTTATTTAATTAGGCACATGCATTAAGCGAGAAAAAGTTTCTTCCACGTCTCTAGACCTAAAAACCTAATTGTTATAACAGTACAAAATAAAATCCATTTTATCATGCTACTGTTTTTTTTTGTTGTAATTATTTTTTGTTATCACTCAGTTTCTGTTTTTTAATGACAGTTTTTTGTCATCGTTTTAATTCTGCTCACCTGTCATTTTAGAACACGCCTGTGAAAGCCATTAAAGTGCGAATTCCCGTAATTCAGAAAGTATTGCGTCATCTTTTACGACATTCTAGATTAATAAAAGAAATTAGCATGCCGGGACGTGGATACATCTCTCAGGAAATAAAATGCTAATGTTGTTTTCGGATATACTCATTAATACATTTCGTGAAGAAAAAGAGTCTTTTGAATTAACGTTGGTGGAGATGTGAGGAATCATGATCTTCGGGGAGAAAAAAAAAGAAGATTGAGAACGACACGGAGAAGAAAGTATGAAAGAAAGACACAAAATCAGATGAACCAAGTTGGACTTTGTGCGTGCCACACTTGGGAAGATGCCGACCTAGTGTGTAAACGTATTAACACCTCGAAGGATTTATGGTATTGGAGTGAGGTCCCCTGCGGCAGGGCGGCATGTTCTCTCCTCTCCCAAAGACCACGCCAACAAATGGGCTCAATTTTGTATTTTGTAACACTCACCCCTTTCCTTCGTCACGCACCCACGCAACTCAGATCTATTTCACTGCCATAATTCTTCGAGTAACGTTCCTCGCTTGTCAGAAACCGATTTCATCTTTGGACATACTTAAAGTCCTAATAACCCTCTCGTTCTTGTCATTGAAGGATTTGTAGGTTAGGAATTTTTCGACACGTAACTCTAACCTGGTTTCAGGTTCTGTATAATAAACTTAATTTATTTTAATATTCTATTTCTTGGAGCTTGAAACCAAGATTTGACTGACTATCCATTACTTGATCCAGTTCCTAATATTTTCCAGGTTTTCTAATAAAATACCTTTTTACAACTCATGCTTTGAATATGCAAATTTCGAGGTTAGTCAAATTGTCAGAATTTGTCCATTTATAAATTCATTTTCCAGGTTCTCTAATTGAATAACTTTTTCAATACTCACTTATTCGACATTTTTTCTCATCAAAAACTGGGAAGACAGAAGCATCAATCTAGTGAATTATGCAATTAATTTAATTCCAATTCACAAGAATCCCAAATCCTGATAATAATACTTATGACGAAAGTCGCACTGAAACAAAAGACATACAAGAAATTTCAATAAGTAATTTCTATAAGTAATTTAAGAAAACGTGTATTATTCAGGATTATGTCTATTTGACCATGAGATCGTGAGATAGTCAAACACTAACTGCAAAAATCTGTAACGGGCCGATTTCTTTGTTGGCGGTGACTCTGATGGCTTTCTCGTCCCGTGTGCGATATTTTCTGTAGTTGAACTGCCGTGTGAACGCGACCCGATGTTTGGTGAAACAGTTTGACGGCGTTACATAATTATGGAGTAAACGTTGACTGTCTTCGGCGATCCATGGAAGAGTAAACATTGTCAAGATCTCGAGATATAGAACCTCAACCTAGTTCCTCTCTGCTGGTGATCGAAACTTGGATTCGGACATTGGTTCTTGTATTCTCTCCCAACGATGATCGATCGTTCGACACATGCTTATGAGAGTTCAACTGTCAGATCGGATGTAAATTCATGTAGTTGAATTTTTTTGCCCAAGAAATCAACTTCTATCACTGATGATGTCTTGCTACAACAAGAGAACGAAAATTTTACCATGCACTCTCTAAATCTGAATCAGCGAAATTTCACTGATTGCCAGCGTATAATCACTGATTATTTATTTATTTTGTATGCGGGACAAGCCTTTTAATTAATTCTAAGAGTTACAAATAGCAACTGAACTTAATGCATTATACAATAGATGCTAGGTTTACATTCTTAAATTTAAGATCAATTAAATCAGACTTTAAGTAAGAAAACTATACTATGAATTAGTCGGAATATAAATGTATCCACCAATATATAAAATATTTTTAACCTTAAATTTAACAAATATATGCTTATCTAATAATGAATAATAATAATAACAATAGTAATAATAATAAAAATAATAACACTAACTAAATTATTTAAACATTGCTTAACAGTTAATAAAACTCCACAACCTCTCAGCCTATCATATGCTCTGTTACATTTAACAAAACAATAGGCAATATAATCAAAATAACAAAGTTCTCCTAATTTAAAACTTTGATTTATTTAAGAATAAGTTTAACTTAAATGAGTTTAGAGCATCGAGAGGAGGGGATACTACATACTAGATCTACACAGTGAAACAAGTCTTCGTTTGTGTTATCACCACTCTCACACAGAAAGAGTAAATATAGTTACTGTTTATAAATAAAAAAAATTATTGATCCGTTGGAGCCAAATTGTGTTGGTTTTTGATTTTTAAACAAAAGAAACACTAAACACATAAACTATAACGTTTTTTTATTCTACGTTTCGTCAAAATTTCATTGACCTCTTCAGGCTGCAAATACAAAATATACACTCTTGAGAAAAAATTTTGAACACGAACAAAACACACTTTATAAAAATTACTAGTGAAATGAATTTTATACCTTAAAAAACGGAAACGTCAAAATTAAAAGAAAGCATCACTATGAAGTGACGTAGTTAATAGTGTTGTCATGTTAACGGCAAGAGACGAACTAACGAAAAATAATACAGAAATTACAAATTCAGAAAGACTCAGGAAAATGAACATAAACAGATATTGACAGATTCAAAATAACAAACAAGAAATTGAAATAATAAGCCTGGTGAATAAGAATTAAGAATCAGAGAATTTTCTGTGTAAAAGTAGCTTATAATTTTTGTTTAAATTGTCTATATTTTCCTTAATGTTAATGCTATTAGTGTCGTGGTTAATAAAAATCATTTCGGAAATTCGACGTCCCTTTGGAAATCTACAATTTGAGTACTTTTAAAATCGAATTCATGATTGTTGTTTGTACAATGTAGGTTGATAATGAAGTTTGGATTTTTGTTAGTTTTATGCTCACGAACTCTAGTTTCAAGCAATCTTTTGGTTTAACCATAATATGCTGCGTTAAAATTTTTGCAAGCAATTTTATGTACGACTCCACATTTTTGCCACTAGTCAACAGAGTCTTTTCCTAATTTTACAATATTATTAAAGCGACTTTTGAACTTTAGGTATGTGCAGATATTATAGTTTTTAAATTGTTGTTTATATTTTGTATAAAAATATTTGTTCTTAAAAGGGATGACAATTTTTTGTTGTTTTGCATATAACGCTTTTTTAAAATAGACAATTCCACATTGTTATATTTTTTATTTTAAATAATTAAGTCTCTCAGAAATACAGTCGTTGACAAAGTTTACGGGGTAGTTATTATTAGAAAAAAAACTCTTCGTTATTTCAATGTTTTTTCTGTGAAAACTCTTATGTGAAAGAGAAACAGCTCTGCTTACAAGATTAAAAACAATATTAAATTTTTCATTAATCGGGTGATTTGATAAAAATTAAGATGTCTGCCTAAAGCTGTAGGTTTTTTATACCTGTCAAAAATTAAACGGTTATTTCTTCTTATCAGAGTTAAGTCCAGAAAATTTATTTTTTGGTCAATTTCTATTTCATGTATAAAATGAATCTTTTTATGATATGAATTAAAAACCTCTAATACTAAGTTAACAAAATCTTTGTGTACACAAAGAATAGTGTCGTCCACGTACCGGAAGTAAAAAGATACTATGCAATTGTGTTTATTTTTTAGAATTTTTAAACAATTTGTTTCCAAATCATCCATGCAAATATCAGCGAAAATTTACAGCTTGAAGAGGACAACGAAATGTTGACGAAACGTAGAATAAAAAAACTTTCTAATTTATGGGTGTTTTTTTGTTTAAAAATCAAAAACCTACCCAATTTGGCTCCAACAGATCAACAATTTCTTTTATTTATTGACAATGGTGATCAACAAAACATTTACCTTTGAATAATCACTGTTTATCGTCTGACACGTTTTTTGCAGATATTTGGAATTCCTTGATGAAACACCAGAGCAAGATCCAATTCTCCTTCTCGTCGACAATCCTCTATTTGTTTCCTTACTAACTTGATTTCTTCCTGTTGCTTTTTAGTTTTGTCACTGATCAGCCAAAAATCCTTCAAATCTGGATTTGAAGCCCCGTTTCTCTTGGCAACAAAACTTTTAAGAATTGCTTGTGCCTTATCCTCCGTTGGACAGTAAAGTTTCACAAAACGTGGTCTTTGACTGCCATACCTGTGTAATAGAACCAATTCTATTTGCACGCACAGGCAAAAGATATTTTTGTAGTTTGTCAGTAACAAATGAACACAGATTATATTGCCCACTAACAGAATTTGCACAAACACTATCAAGAGATTCCTGTTCAGGAAATAAAAAAGAACCAGGTTACCTATTTTTTCTTTGAAGGATGTTTATACTTCATCCAGTTAATCTAAATTGAAATTCCACATAAAGTTTACTTCTTACAAAAAGAAATATAATTAAATACACTGGTTCAGATATAGAGAGTACAATAAAACGATGAAGAATTAAAGTTTACAAATCTTCAACAATTATTATAATAAATGATGACCTACATGTGGTGAAGGTTTGGGGATAATGAAACAACACTTTGCATGAGGAAACGGTGCACTTAGGTTATTATTAAGGAAGAGTTTAAAAATGAAGGAAAGAGCCAATCTCTAATCTCGATCGTTTACTTTTCCCGCAAGAATATCGACCATTAACCTTTGCGTTTAACCTTTTCCTAAATTCTAATGCCGATCTTCTCTCTCCCTCTGTCTCGTGAATGAGGTATAACAAGTGTTGTGCTCGGAGTGAAGCGTCTTATAATATTCGCCGGAGGATCATCACGGAAGAGCGACGCGGTGTATGTCTCGGTCACGAAGGGGCCATCTCGTTATAAGGGCGGTCCAAATACCAAGCAAATTGGCGCGACTCCCACACTATCGCTGGCTTGACTCGCGTATAAGATACCAATTCTCAAACTTAGCGAGAGGAGGTGGTAAGGTGAACGAAGGCGCATATACAATGCGCCAGAATATTATAACGAGCCTCGCAAAGCATATGTAACATGCTGCACGCCATGCGTGTATCGTTATATATTACGTTACGCTTACGCGTGTGTAATTGCGAACATCGTCCACGAAAGCGTTTGATTTATGTCTTCATACGAAATGTTCATTGAGAATGCGTGGGACTCTGGATCCAAATAAAAACTTCATCAAGTCGTGAGAAAAATACTCAAAATTGTCCTATTTGGTATGTGTCAATCACAATTTGGCTTATACCACTTACTAAACATCTTGTAGAAGATATGATTTCAATTTTTAAAAAATGTTTTTATACTCTTTTGTTAATGTGTTAACAAGTACTACAATTGTTTTAAGTGCCATATTTATTATATTATAGCCTGAAGAGGTCAATGAATCATTAACAAAACGTCGTCAATAAAGACTGTTTGTCCTCACTGTAAAAACAGGTGTCTTACTTTATCATTACTAGAACTTCCAAAGCACCTTCTGCATTTCTAAGGATGACACATTCAAAAAGAAATAGACTGTTAAACAATTTTACAAAAAGCTTGTATTGTGTATAAAGCTGCTGTCCCAGTATACCTAACTTTCTTATCTGTCTATCTTAAGCTACCTACAATCTTTGTCTCTCTGTGCCGTAACGGACGAACAGCGTAACAGCTAAAATCGTAACAGGCCTATAGCTGGCTGATTTCTTATATAGAATAATTTGTGCTTCCTTATAGAAAAAGTATTGTTTTACCTCCAATTTATCGATTGCGATTTTTTAATATATCTCTACATATTATACATTGTTTTAACTAAAAGTTGTTACATGCAGAGCAAAGGCTAGATTGAAATAATATTTAATTAATTCTAGTAATTTTTGAGGAAAGTAAACAGATTTTATATTTATTTTTGTTGTGGGTACGTTGTTTTCTACCGATCATACGAGGGTCGTCTATCTTTGTATATTTGAACTGATTTATGTATAAAATTGTTTTTTTTTTTTATTAAATAAATAGAAAATATTGTTTAAAAATATGCACTATTTAGCTAATTTTAAGGAAAGTGTCTTTGAATTTAGATGTTTCTAAACATGGTGTTTTTATGAATTTCAGGATGAAATAGAGTTTGGCCTAGGGGTTAGCGTTTACGATTCCGGAGTTTGGAGACTCGGGGTTCAAATCTCGACTTGGGTGTTTTTTTCATTGTCTGTTAAAAACTTGTATTTGTTTTTTAATCCCACTTTTCAATTTAATATTTGTACAATTTTTGATAATAGAAACGATATATCTTACTAATATTGACATAAAAATAGGCGTATAACAACTGTCAAAATAAAGATATATAATCTGATTTGCAGCAGGTTAAAATTCATTGTTATTAGTAAACGCTCTTTCTTCATTTAACACATAATTTTTCCAATCCACGATTTGTAAACGATACCAATGAACTGAAATTATCTACATTATTATTCATCAAAAAATAAAATATATTTGTCAAGTAATACTAACAAAATTTCGTTTTCAAAGTAAAATCTGTCAAAACAAGTTCTATATAAACAATTGCATTACAATTCAAATAAAGTTCAATATGTCTTCGAATTTTTTCCATTTGTTATTTGTACAATAAAGTAATCAATTGTCAGAATTTGATGACATTAACCTCAAATACGAACTTTCGAAAAATGAAGATTAACTCCAATTGAAAATTAATAGAAAAAATTATATTATAACAATTATTATAATTTACTTTATAATTTATTAATTTTATTATTGTAAATAATAAATTTTTCAATACATTAAAAAAAGATTAACATTTAGAATTAAAGTTATTTCTCAATTTTAAATAGCTCATAAATTATAATACTGTTCAACACGAAGAATCATTATTTGTTATATTTTCTAACCTGTAAAAAATTTCAATTAGTGCTCAACTCATTTGGAATATGATTAACGAAAAAAATTTAAATTAGTGTTTTTTTTTCTTTTCTTTAAAGCTGATTAACAAATCTTTTTCGATTTGACTCGCTACAATTTAAGTCGTGTTCACAGCACACGCCCACGTGAAGCCTCTTGGCAGAATGGACCCCCTGCAGATCCTTTCCAACCGCCTAATTGTTGGACAAGCCTATCCTCTACAAATGCCAAAAGATATGTGGAGTGTAACTAATAACAGTTAACACACCGGGGATAATTTACCACGAATCTTGATCACTGAAAGAACATTCATCTTTACACTTAATAACCCAATTATTTCTTACCTGCTCAATTTTCTTTTTGAAAAAGAGACTGTTATGTATACAACTTTTGTAGAGTCTTTGCATTGAATGAAAATAATTTGAAATATTTTTCAAAATATGATGTGGATTTTTTCATGCAAATATATCCGAAAGAAACCAATTATGCAGAAAAATCATTTTATATTATTTATTAAAAAATATTTATATATTACATCTAAATTTAGGTCATGATTTTAGTTGGGTCAAAATATTAGATTATTATGAATCAAATTTGAAAAAACGAACAATTTCTGAGACGATTCACATTAATTCAAATATTAAATTTACTTTAAATAAGAAAGAAGAAATTTTCTCTCTTAACAAGGCTTTCTATCCTCTACTAAGACAACTAAAACTTTGAACCTTTTAACCTTCATAAACGATCCGTTTTCTGAATTTTATTTTGAAAATTCATTCAGTCGTCTTGTTCGACTCGTGGTAGAATGTCTTTACTTGGACGTGTCTTATAATTATAAGTTTTTGACGAATTTGGTAATTGTTTTTTTTTTGTTATTAATTTTGTGCATATTTATATAATCAGTGTATCTTTGTGTGTTTGATTTCATTTTAAATTTAATAAATGTTTTTAGCTTGACGATATTGACAAAACTGAGTCAACGAAACGTAGCTAATTTTGACTACACGAAAAAAATGTAAATAATTTTTTTCACCTCACCTTCTTGAGATCATTTAAAACTTCTCTCCTTTATAAAAAAAAAGTTCGTTAAAAAAACTTTTTTTATTGTTTCTCTTTTATTTTGTTAAAAATATTTTTGAAGCAACGCTATTGTTAGTCAAGGTTTTTCTGGGGATTCAATTACTCTATATATCCATTTAAAAAAATGATTTTATAGCAAGGCATATATGAGTTCCAAGGCACTTTCAATGTTTGACATAAAAACTTTTTTATTTATAAGAAAGATTTTGTATTTATTTTTGACAAATTTGTATTTAACTTTAGTGTTTCGTCAATTATTTAAATAATTACAAATTGTTATATTTTGTGTGTAAAATTGAATTATTTAAAATTTTCTGTATATTAATTTTAAATTATTATGGAATAAATATGTGTATTAAATTTGTCATGAAAAAACGTAACTATTTAAAGATAAAATTTGCTTAATAAAACAAAATGTATTTGATTGAAACAATTTTTTGATTAATCCCTTGTTTGTATTTTTGTAAAAACTAATAACAATACTTTAACTTTTTTTCATTAAAATTGCAAAACTTTTAACTTAATAAAAACAAAAATAATAATTAAAAATAATAAAATTCTCTGAACCTTTTCAATTTACAATTAAAAAAAATAAAATAATGGAAATTATTATTATTGTTACTCATCTGTCATCAAATGTAAAGACGATCGTCATGTGACTGAACCTAAATAATAACACAAAGTACTCTAACCTAAAAAAATTACTAACTTAATTTTGTGTTTCAATATAATATTAATAGTTAAATATAATCAAATTAATTATATAAAAAGAAAGCAATGAACAACATTGTTATTATTTTACTAACCCATATAAATCTGCAGAAGATTGACAAGTGAAGAAAACTAAATAAACACACCACTTCTCTTATAAAATTAAAACACTATTAACCACTAAACACTTTACTGTTTTTTTTATAAAATACTTTTCTCCTAAAGTAAATTAAAATTTCAATTAAATATTACAAAATTACAAAATTACAAAATAAAAAGAGAACTAACCTAAAATATTATTCTTAGCAACAACTACCAAAATAACAACAAAAAACCATCGATAAATATCGAAGATATTGTTTACCAATGAGAGATCGAAAAAGGGTCTTACACGTCTGAAATTTGTCGAATGGTATCTCTTATATAATTTCAAGATCAAATCTAATTTTTAAATTACAATCAACATAATTAAAATTATAATAATTTTAAATCCCCAAAATAATAAAATGTCTTGTAAAATAAATTTAAAATTTGATTTCAATATTTTATTATAAAAAATTATTATAAAAATCAGAAAGTCGAAATTGAAAACTATCGAACATACCTATAAACCAATAAGAGGTTATGAAACAGTTTTACACGTCTGAAGTTAATCACAACCATTTTTTTTAGAATAGGACGAGATCGACCCGCGCGCCGCGGCGCGCTTGTTATTTTTTTCTTAATGAATGTTTATAATGTGAACTGTTTAAGAAAAATCATAAAGTGTAATTATTTATATAAATTGTTTATATAAATTTTTTTAACGCAAAAACTTCTTTTTTACTATTGACACACCCCCAAACGTCAAATGCATACTTTATGAAGTATACAAAAAAATGTTTGTGCAAAAGAAATCAATAATTGTAAAAAACTATTTTTTAAAAACTTTTTGCATTAACATTAAAAATTTATAAAATAATAATTAAAAAATCGACTCGCGCAGATCTCTTTAGAATTTATTCCTGCGTTAGAGGAAAGAAGAATTTTTTAATTTGGTTTAAAATTGCGGTCTAAAAGTCAATTTCAACCAAATTTTGAGATTTTATTCCACTGTGCTACCTAACTGGAGAATAATAACAAAAAACATAACCTTAAAAATGAAAGTATAATGTTTTTATTTTTAGAACTTTAAAGGTTAATGAATTATAAACATACAATAAAACAAAATAAAGAATTAAAAATTATTATTACTTACCAGTTTCACCATTTCCACTTGACCGAAAAGAAATCCGATGACAATCACCACGTGCATTAGAATAAAAAGAAATATCAAAACCTTAAATGACATAAATAATTATGATACTTTTAGGAAAAAAACATTTAATATTAGAACTAAAAAACAGATAAATAAGTTATAAATAAAATAAAAAGAAATAAAAGATTATTAATATTATGATCATTACTCACCTGTCAGAAACGAATGCCAATGTAAACAAAACATTGTTTTACTCAAAACACTATAACCTTAACAACTTTACTAAAATCACTGTCACTTCTTAAACTATCACTCCTTAATTATTAGAATTAAATTTATTTTTAATTTATTATTATTTAATAAAATGCAATTATTTATTAAACGAAGGTTTTAAATAAATTGAAAAATACTCCAAATAAACGTCTAAACTGTGATGTTATTGTTGACAAAAAATATCGAAAATCTGCTAGCCAATCAGAAGCCCGATAAAACGTGTTACACCTCTGAAGTTGTTCGAAAGGATTCTCGTATAGGGAAGTCAAGGTCAAAGTTAATTTCTATGTATTAACTATTTTAATAAAATTTTTTGTTATTTTAGATTGCTAACATTATAAGAAATTTTATAAATTAAACTTAAAGTTACAATATTTAATTGAAAGATTTTAATTCGTCTGCAAAACAAAAAATCGAAACTGAAAACTATCGATAGTGAGGTTTGATATGTACTGACCAATGGGAGACTTGGAAATGGAGTTGCACGTCTGAAGTTAATCACAACGGCTGTTCTTTTTAGTATAGGATTATTCGCACCCTATCGACTAAAGTTTCTTCATGATCTGTAACACCATGGGATGATTTTCAGTTTTATTTGGATCAGACCTATTCAATATGATTAACAGTAACTCTCACCTGTCTCATGAATGAGGGCGTGTAAGAGGTTTCAATGGACCGGAGCTGGAGAATTCAAAATAAATCCAAATCAGAATCTTAGAATCGATCTGAAAGGCTTAAAATGATTTAAATTGAATCTATCAAAGTGAAAGGTTACTGAGGCACCGCCTATCCAGTGCGGAGATCCATGAAGGGCTCTTTCGGCGCCATGGAGTGATCCAGAGGTCAGCAGGGACTGCGAGGGGTCCGCGTGCTGACGGGCCATCAGATAAGGCCCCGTGTTTGCCTAACCTCTCACCTTCTTCGCGGTCCGCATCACCGGATGCCCCGAAGTGGCCCTGAAGTGCCGTGAAGTGGGTGCACCGCTTGTCACGTGACTGACAGGTTCACCGCGTCTTCTCCTCATCATGTAAAAGCTTCTCAAAAGCTCTTTGTCTCACTTTTTTGCTCCCCCTCTTGTATCCATTTCTCAATGACCTGCATTTTCAGCTGAATGGAAAATCAATGAAAGAGAAACAGGAATTTTTAAAAAAGACAAGAGCACCTTCAAAAGAGGCCTGGGAACATAGAAAAATGCTCGTTATTTCACGAATAATGTAAATTTCAATTATATTTGTACATTAGGGTGGTTTAAATAGGAAAAAATCTGAAATATTTCGCTTTTATCTCCCAGACTTATTCCACATTAAAAAAAATCCCTTTCTTTAATTAGACTATATTTGAGGAGCACTACAAAATTCGATCTGTCGCTGTTAAATTTGAGAAAAAAGATTTTATTAACAAAAAGTTTTCAGTATTGTAGTAGTATTTCCTTCCAAATTCTTACATAGCCATCGACAGAATGTTGCGTTCTCGTGATACTATTTTATTTCAATTTCATATTAAATATTTGTTTTATTATTTGACGTATTAAAAATATTTATGTTTTAACAAATTCAGCCTGACGAGGTTGGCAAACCCAAGCCAACGAAACGTTGTTGTGTGCAAAAAAAAATTCTTGAAGTTTTTTATTTTTATCTAACCTTCCTAAGATCGATTAATCTTGTCTTTAATAAAGAGTTTTCAGTTTTAGGGAATCTGGACTTAACCATGATGATTTAAAATTTTAATTTTTTTTTACACTAGCAAAAATTACAAAAATCTTTAAATTCCCTAATTATGATAAACTTTGAATAAAAACAAATCGCCTTAAGTTCAAAAAACATTCTTATGTCAATAATTTCGTATAATTTAGGCAACTAATTCAAGAACCAGACTGACACGGGACGGTCTGTTTTAAACCTAAAATATAGGTCGAAAAAAAAAGTAAAAGGAAAAAAAGATTTGCCTTCTTATTTTCTAAAAAAATTATTAACTCATTTTTCTAAAATTCCCATTGCTTCTTCAAGAAAAAATATACATTTTCGTCAAATTGCTACCAAATCGTCAAAAATCACTCGAATCAGTAATCCACCGCCCCGGATCAGTTCTTAAAAACTGTTTAAAAAATAGTATTACGTAATTTATTTACCAATTTGTTGAAATTCAGTATTTTTTATTTAATTTTAAAAATGCAACATCAATGCAAAAAAAAAGAAAAAGAATTCTAAAATCACTTATTATTAATTCATTTTAGGTTATTCAATACAACTTTTACAATTTGGCAACTTATTAATATTTACTGATATTCAAATATAATTTCATTTTTTTGAACAATTTGTAATTATTAATTGTTATATTATTCAAATAATCCTAGAAAATTGTAGTTTTATCTGAACGTTTCAAATTGTTATTTTTATACTAACAAGAGACTCTATGTTAAACTAATCTCAATAAACATTACAATTGTTTAAAAAAGTTGTTTAAACAATATAATGTTTTAAATTAACAATTTTTCTCCAAATATACTTAGAACCTTTAAACCTTTCTGCAAATTATCGAGTTCTACATATGTCATAATGTAGAAACACTGAGAATGCAATTATTATTTTAAGAATTGTTTAAGCAAATAATTAATGTTAATTGCTAACATTTATTAGAATAAGAGTAGGAAAATACCGTTTTTTTAGTTTTTAAATTTCTCAAGCCGTCTTCAATAAAAATGAATTTTGCTTCTGCTGTAGTAATTATTATTTTGACAAATGTTTAAACAAATAATTTTTATTAGTTTCTAACTTTTGTTAGAATGAATTTACTAAATGAAGTTTGTTCATAATTTTAAAATTTAGTAATCATAAAATATTTTCGAAATTAAACTATACAGTTAATTAATATGCTGGATATATTATTTAAACAAATAATTGTTAATAACACAGACAAAAAAAATTTCCGAAACAGTACACCAGTATATTTTTACGTACTTTTCTTTGATGAATCCGAATCCGAAGTTATAATTGCTAGATTGGTTCTACTTTTTGAGATAATCTAAAAAAATATATAAAAACACAAATCATAACCAAAAACAATTTTTTTTTTCGGAACACTATGCCGGTGTATAACAACAATTTTTTTCCGCTGAATCTAAATCTGGAGTCAGAATAACCAGATTGGCAAAAATTTTTGAAATAATCTCAAAAAATTGATCAAAAAAATTGATCTTTGCTGAATCTGAATCGAAAGTGAAAATGATCAAATGAGCTAAAATTTTTAAGTTTATCTCAAAAAAGTGATTTTTTCGTGTTTTCGGCAGTTTTTTAAGATAATCTAAAAAAAATTTATTCAATCTGGTTCTTCTTACTTCGGATTCGGGTTCAGCTGAGAAAAATACGTAGGAATACACTAACATATTATGTTGGACAAAAAAAATATTTTTTTGTTTTTTTTGTTTTTTGTTTTTGAGCAATTTTTTGAGGATATCTAAAAAAAATTTAGCAAATCTGGTTATTCTGACTTCGGATTTAGATTCAGCGGAGAAAATACGTAGGAATACATAAGCGCAGTGTCACGGAAAAAAAAGAATTTTTTTTTGGTTTTAATATTTTTTTAGATTATCTCAAAAATTAGAATCAATCTAGCAATTTTAACTGTGAATTCAGAATCAGAGAAAAAAAAATATAAAGGAATACACTAGTGAAATATCTTGGACAAAATTTTTTTTTTTTTTTTGTCTGTGTAATTGGTAACTTTTATTAGAATTCGCGTAGGATATTGACATTTTTTTTATAATTTTGCAATTCTTCGAACAATTTATAATGAAAGAAAAATTCTGATTCTAATTATTAGTAATTAGTACTCTTACAAATGCTTAAAAAAATAATTGTTATTTGTTTTTTACGTTTGTTAGAATCCACCTAAGACATATTTCTTGAAAATTTTACAATTTATTTAGGTTTTATTGAATATCTTGAAATTAAATCAGTTATTGAATAATTATGTTGATTATAATTTAAACTAATTATTGTTGTTAATTGTGGACTTTTATTAGATATGCATATCACGTAGTATACTAAATTGTAAAATTAGAAACAAACTTTGCTGCCTCAGGTTAATTATAATAAAAGTTAAAAACTAATAACAATTATTATTTGTTTAAATATTTTGTCAAAGTAATAATTACTTCACCAAAAGCCGAATTTCTTTTTTATTATAAATAGCTCGAGGAAAAAAAAGTCTAAAAGAAGTGAGCAATTATCTACAATTATTTGTTTAAATAATAATCAGCATTTTGATTGCATAATTAATTTAATTTCAATAATATTCCATGAATAATAAATTGTACTGTCTTAAATTTATTCTAACAAAAGTTAAATATTATTAATAGTTATTTATTTAAAAATTTGTCAAAATAATAATTACTTCAACAGAAACAGAATTATTTTTTTCTTGAAAATTACTCGACAAATTGCAAAATTAAAAACAATGACATTTTCTTCGATATAATTCTAAGAAAAGTTAGCAATTTACAACGATTAGTTGATTAAACATTTATTAAGATAATAATTTAACTCTCTCTCAGAGATTTTACACTTTTACATAGAACTTGATAATTTGCTAACAGATTTATTTTTCTAACTATATTTGGAGGAGAACAGTTAATTTAAAACATTATATTGTTTAAACAAATTGTTTAAACAATTGTTAATGATTGTTGTAATTCGTTTATCACAGAATCTTGTTATTATTAAAATAAAAAGTTTAAAATTTCAGAAGTTTAGAAAAAACTACAACTTGCTAAGATTATTTGAATAATTATTGTTATGAATAATAACAATTGTTTAAACAATTTAAACAAATGAGATTACGTTTAAATATCAGCAAATATTAATAATTTGTCAGATTGCAAAAATTCTATTGGATCACCTGAAATAAATTAATAATAAAAGGTTTTAGAATTATTTTCATTTTTTTGTTTGTTTCATTTATAGTGGTTTTTTAATATTACATGAAAAATAGTTAATTTTAACTAATTAATCTATAAAATATGTGATTTTATCTTTTTTAACTCTTTTCAAAAACTGTTCCGGTGGATTTCATTGATTTTTTACGATTTTGTAGCAAATTTACGAAAAAATACGTTTTTCCTACAGGGAGACAATTGAAAACTTCCTGGTCTTTGAGCAACCTCTAAATATTGTCCAATTTAAAAAAAATATGGGAAAATAGGGGCAAAAATCCTTTTTTCAATTTGGAACAAATCTGGAGAGGGGGATCAGAGCATAAAATTTCAAAAAACATTTTTTCCTGTGCATTTTTGATCTACCCTAGTTTACACATATATGTGTGAGTGTGTCATCATTTGTTTTAAACACAATAACTTGAAACTGCTACGATAGATTTTCATAAAATTTCCCAGACTTGCTTGTTTTTCTCAAATCTAAAATCAGACACAAGGATTTCGTGAAATACAAATTAAATATCTTTTAAATACCCAAATTGAAGTCTTTGTACGAAAGTATAACGAAGAGGTTTAGTAAACGATTCCACAAAGTTAAAAAACGATTTTAAAATACAGAATAGCAATTAATGAGACGAGTAATTTATTTGAAAAGCATAATTATAAAAAAGCATAAAAAGCATAATTTATTTGCAGCATAATGTGGCGCCAAGAGTGCAAGATTTTTCGATATGTCTGTATTTGAAGTTATCATTTTGTCAGGCGCAGTGTCTTTTTCTCAATGTACTCATTAGGTTTACAAGATGACGAGTCAATTTTTATAAAATCGCAATGGAGTTAAAAGTTGATGCTAGTGAAGATGAGGATGAACAGAAGTGCAGACACATATATATACAGTGATATTTTAATGAAGATGAGTGCAAAATGGTTGGGAGGAGAAGTCGCGCGAATGGCGCTAAGGATTCGGATATACTGCCGGCTGCTGGCCAATCGGATAATTACTCTTGGGTAATTAGGAGATCGCTCGAGGTGTGTATTAATCAACATTAAATTGATTTGTTAGCCGGTTGAAGGTGATGCCGCTCAAGGTTCATCGGACCTGGATATGAAAGGAAGTAGAAGTAGATGGAGCTAACACAAAAAGACCGCGAATCAAGGAACAGCAAAATTGCTCAGCATAATTTTCCGAATGCAAAAAGAACGAGATTTATTGCAAAATAAAGTCTTCATATTCCCGCTTCAATTGATGGCGTCCTTTATTCTGAATATTTAAAAATTTATTTTATCTTTTTTTTTATACTTGAATGAAAATTGTGTCTTAATTTGAACTTAAATTATTGGTAAAGAAATTGAAAATTCGCTGTTTTTAATATTAACTCTAGAAATATTTCCCATATTTTGTTCTTTGTAGTTTTATTTCTTTTCTGCTTTTTAATTTCTAAATATTAAGTAAACAAACAATTCTGTCGCATAAATTTTGGTTATCATAATTTAATTCAATTGATGTTGTTACAAGTGTGATGTTTCATATTGACAAGTCTTAGGTTTTTAATTTGACTCGTGTCAACGTGATATATAGTTACAGTTAAAAAAGTTCGTATCAATATCAATTAGTAGTAATTGTAAATTTAGATGTGTATGCACTCTCTGTTATAAAGTAGACTTAAGAAATTGTTTTTTACATTAGAAAAAAAAGTATAAACAAAAACAAAGCACTATGTATATTTGGTGCTACCTTTTACTACTCTTAATAACTTTAATGAATGGCAGTTTTGAAATGTTTTTTACTGATATAGAAGTCGCTAAAGGTAAGTTTGCTTGATAAATTTTTTTGTAATGATAAAGTTTCTAACGTTTAATTAATTAATAGTTATATAG
Source organism: Ganaspis brasiliensis (assembly GCA_037103525.1). Lineage (NCBI taxonomy): Eukaryota > Metazoa > Arthropoda > Insecta > Hymenoptera > Figitidae > Ganaspis > Ganaspis brasiliensis. Next base: position 772,793 of record JAZKLR010000544.1, on the reverse strand, counting down.
TTATAATTAGTATACATATAATATAGTTATAATTAAAGAACATTTTTTAACTTTGACATAAGTATTTATAAAGGTTCCAGACTAAGTAAAATTACTATATTTATGTTGATTAAAAGAACGTTGAGAACTCACATTTTATTATAGAAAAAGTAAGAATAAAATTTAATGATTTTATTTTTTTTTAATTTCACAGTAAAATGCCCTGAAGGTTACAAAACTCCACTTTATCCACAAATATGTTATAATAAGACAGGAAGTTTTGAATGTCATGTATATACGTGCATTTGAAAAACCATGAAGTTGAAAGATTTTTTTCTTACTAGAGTGTTAAATCATAGTAAATACAAAACTACTTTTAGAATTCGTAAATTGTACAAATGTGTAAATAAATCTATAATCTATTAAGCAAATAGTGAGTTTTATTCTAAACATCAATTTTTAGTTTTAGTATAATATTATATATATTATTATATTATATATTATAATATATATATAATATTATATTATATATATTATATTATTATATAATATTATATATTTTAGTTATTTTTTGCTTGAGCAAAATTTTTATATTTAAGGGGTTACCCCCACTTGTAGCGTCAAAAAATAGGCCTTTTTCATGAATTTTTTTAAAGAAAACTACAAAACTTTTTTAATCGATCACTATGTCATCTTAAAGTACACGTCTTGAAAAACTTTCAGTAATTTTTTTATTGAAAAATAATACATTGTTAAGTGGCAAATGGCCGTCAATGAAATAATGTTTTTATTATTTATACGGTTTGCGGTGACCAACATTGCGGCGAAGTGGATCATCTGAAATAAAAAATGTGAATGGATTTAGTCAAATATAAGTATAAACTAGTCTTTAATCGAAGGATTTAAAAAAAATTTTATTTTTCACAAAATAGCGGACAGTCAAAGTTAAAAGTTCGATTTTAACGAATAAAAACGGCCGTTTTTTTACCATAAAACGGCAAATTTTTTTTCGAAAAAAAAATCGAACGATTAAAGACTGCATTTTTATGTATTAAATAAGCCTGCAAAATTTCAAGAAGATCGGTTCATTAGTGTTTGAATAATCTTGGTCACCGACTTCAGAAATACCATTTCGAGAAAAACGCGTTTAAAGTCTTAACTCAAGTTAAGGAAAAAAATTTCTTTTAAACTTACAAAGAGTCATTTATTCCGGGCCTATGAAATAACTCTTTCACAGATAAGACCGCTTCCAAAAATTACAATCAATTGAAACTGGAGGGAAGTCCGAGTAATATTTAATATATTTTTAAAAAAATTAAATACTGCGGATTTTTCTCTTTCAATGCTCATATCTTAGTTAATTTTGCTCGGATCGACTTGAAATTTGTAAGACGTATTATTTGATAATTATGCTTCAAAAATCTGCACAAAAAAAATTTGTTAAATTTCAAAGTTACAAGTGGGGGTAACCCCTTAATGTAACAAGATCTCATAATAATTGAAGATGGATTTATTAAAATCGGCTTGATAATAATCAAATTATCTATAAACGGAAAATAAAGCAACATTAAAATGCAAACTGCCATAAGTACAATTTTTTGTAATATCAAATCAATATCGATGGTTAAATTTTTATAAATATAATAATAAAATTACGGTCAAATAGCAGAGGACGATCACAAACAGAAATATTGTTAGATAAAATAACTTTAGCAAAAGATCTGATATTCCGCCCAGATCGGAATCGTTTAATCATATCCCTTCTTACTTAATTATTGATTCGTCCATCTCTTAATGATAGGAAGAATTTTGATCATAATTGCCAAGAAATTCAAAGCTTTCAAATATCGTTAACACGAAGTTGAATATTTAGAAAAATATAATCGTATACATGGATTTGTATTTTTTCATTTTAACCCTCAGGGTAAAGACTGAGTTAACGTAATCCAGGCAAATTTTGAATGTTGTGCCATTTCTAAACGAGTCGAAGGAGGGGGCTCGAACCAGAGGAGAAAAAATTTTGAGGTATTGAAGGTAGCTCTTTTGGCAGAGTCAGTCGATGCTTGCTCTTCAAGCTAGTATTGTTTCAAAGTTTCAACAATACCAAACAATATCAAATTTTTTTGAAATATCGAAAGTTTTCAAAAATAAAGAAACATTATGTATAAATTTTATTACAATTTATTAAAGTGTGAACCAGAAGTGTTTATGTAAAATTTGACCTTCTTTGTAATGTTTTCAAAGAATTTTCGAAACTATTTTTGACCTATGTCCGTACGGGTCCGTTACACTTTTATAGTCCGTACCCTGAGAGTTAATATTTTGAAAAATCCTTTAGGGTCAAATTCAATAGAAAGGCACCTGCCAGCAAATCCGAAAGCAAGATATCAATGATTACGAATAGAATCGTATCTCTCTGTTTGGCGTATAGTAAACCAATTCTCGCTCAGCATTCAAGAGAAAACGGTGCCAGCGATCGTCCTCTAATTGGACCGCATTCCATCCAGCTTCATACATATGCTTTACCGGAATTTTCATTAGCCTGACTTTGTCGTGACGGAAGATCCCGGATAGCACATTGCCTTTCTGCGCACACTATGCGATATCATTAGGAACTATCACGCGTAAAGAAAGCGAAACGCACCAACAGATTGTACCGCTTAAGATTGTTAATGCTCTATCTATCAGATTCCCCGTTTCCAAGAAACTGGCAACGGAGAATAAACAAGAAAGGTCTGAGAAATTCTGGAAAATTGATTACTCCCTAATCCAGCTATTAATCTCGAGAGAAATAAAAGACACAGGATAGCTAATTTGGATCCTACAGCTTATATATTCGACATTTGAATTAAGATAATAAGATCGAAAGGATAAAGAACTTTTTTAACGTTAAAGAAGCCTCCTTAAGACTAAAGACTCATCTCGAATTGAAATTCTCCTGAAATTAAATCCAGGGCTATTTGTATTTCCTGATTTTAAATCGAGTCTCTCTGACAGCTATTTATCACTCGTATTTTTTAATCCCGGGTTAGAATTAAAAAAAAAAAATCACGGCATTTAAATCCAAGCTGATGTCTTAATATTCATTTTGCCGATGGGAGGATAGGTTTGAGCATTTTATCAAATACCTTTGAAGTTGGGGGAAGATCTGATTACAGATGGTTGATTGAAAGGGTCCCAGGGCGAGGAAGGTTTCAGCGAGAATAGGTGCGGCATAAGGAGCCTTATGCGGGGCATAATGCAGGCATATAACGGCTGATCGAAAGATCATCGATTGATGCTGATCGGTGGATCGCGGTGGGATCGTAGCCCGATGCCTTTTAAGCCAGCGGGGCCAGCGTGCGAGCAGGCTAATTGTATGATATTGTGCACCGACAATGCTCTAATGAAGCATTGTCCATGTACACTCGATAGCAGAGAGATATGCGAGAGCCGATGTCATCGGGATAAATTTTTCTCGATTTTTTTTCTTCTTCAATTCCGTAGACACGTTCCGAGAAAAGACGATCCGAGGCTTCGCGTGTGTTAACGCGGCAATCAAAAGATGTTGCAACGCCTTGTGAAAATCTTGAGCTTGTTATTGTTATTACCCCGTCTTATGAAACTCAAGTTTTCCCAGAAAAATCATCTAATGACAAGAGAGATTCTCTTAAAGGTCAGACCTAATGATTGGTAAATTGAATTTTGATTTGTGAGGACGAACAATCGAAATTCTGCGGAATTTTGTGATGGATAGTTGACCGCTTGGTTTCATGGAAAAAAAAGTTGAAGAGAGAGAGAGAAGGCAAAGCGTTAAAACTTAACGGAAAAGGAAACTCTCAGATTATTAAAAACTTTTTAAATTTTAATTTCTCTCTCTCTCTCTGAAATTTTTACCTCATTATACAAATATTCAAGAAATTTAAATTTTATTTTTAAATGCAAACAATAAACTACTTGCTAAGACCATCATTGATTGAGCGAACCTTTGGTTAATGAGGGTCAATGGTTTTAGGAAAAGAGACAAAATTTTCGAGCTATAACGAAACGAGAGATAAATATATTATTCAGTGTGCGAAACGAGCAATAAATACATTCAGGGAGTTGTATTAAAAGTTATTAATAAATAGAGCGGAAATATGTATAACGTGAAAATGAATAGTGCCTATTATTATGTTTTGTTTATTAAGTGTTTAACAGAAATGTGTTTAATGTGAAAGTGTATAGTTTCTATTAATGTGTTTTGTTTATTAAAAGTTTTTATTGAATAGTTTTAAATACGTGTGTATATTCTTATATACGAATAAGTAAACGAAAAGTGTTTAGTAAATAAATAAGTGTGCAATAATAAATAACACTAGTTTACAAATTTAAATGCATGTTCTGACCATTGACATTTCACAGTCGTTTCTTATGCAAAATTTGCCGCTGAATCCAAATATTAAGTTAAATAGTAAGAAAGTAGAACAGTTTTCGAGATATAGCTGAATTTCAATTTTTTGAATTTTTAAAACACGTTTATTTACTAAATTGCAATTATCTGCGGATATATGCGGCCGATTTAAAATTTTTTTTTTTAAATTGAAGGTAATTTAATTTTCTACCAAACATCTATTCAACTTTTTTTCATCAGATGATTGGTTTAGGGCGTATTTATGAATTTATTAACAATTTTGCTTCATTTTTAACAAAATTTCAGAAAAAAATTACTTTTCGTGTAAATTTTTTACAAGAAAAGCAATTTTTATTTCTGATTTCTCTTTTCGCCTCTAAATTATGATCTTTTAGAAGGAAAATAAGATCTTGCTGATCCAAATTGCATTAAAACTGCAAAAATTATAAGTACTTAAGGAAAAGAAAGTTATTTAATGGCTAACTAATTTTTTGATTTTATTAATTTTATATGTTGCACATTAAAAATTTCAATAATAATAATAAATAATAATAATGTTATGAAGTGCTCAAAGTATACATATAATGTTATGCGAATGTGTTTAGTAAATAAATAAGTATTCAATAAGTAAGTGTTCAATAATAAATAATACATAATAATAATAATAATAATAATTAATTAATTAATTTAATGTAAATTACAGTGTTATTACTAAGAAATTGGAGGTTATGTTCTAGCATCGAATGACAGTTATTAAATCAACACACGAAAAATGTTAAATTTTTACAAATAAAATTAATAATGCTGGAAATATAGATAAATCCGCATGCTCAATATAACTTATGTACTTGAAGATTTTTTAGTACTTTTTTATTTACAAATTTTAAATATGGAAACATTATACAGGGCTGCCAGAAGACTTGCAGATTGTAAATAGTACAAAAAACTGACTTTTTAATTTAAAAAGGTGAATAAATAGGGAGTTTTTAAGTGAAAAAAGTGAATAAACAATAATTTGCAATAATAAACAAAATATTACTGATATTAATTTAGGGCCCGCCAGCAGGCAAATAAGTAATCGGGGCTCCCCAATATGAAATTTGATAAAAAAAGTTGTTAAATGAGAAAACTAATTGGAAAATTAATTAAAAATCAAAAAATGAAAACAAAAATTTCAAATTTTGAACAAAATAATTGAAATTTAAAGAACATAATTGAAAAATTTTAAGAATTCTTGTAATTAAAAGAAAACAATTGAAGAATGACAAAAATGAGTAAAATTTGACAAAAAATAATGATTCAAACTGAAAAGAAAATAATTAAGAAAATGATAAAAAAAATTTACATATGTAGAAAATATGTAGAAAACAGTTGAAAAATTACAAAAAAAACTTATATTTGGAAAAAAATTAATGAGAAATGTAATTCAAAAAATGAAGTAAAAATAAAAAATGTATTACATTAATTGAAAAATTAAGGACATAATTGAAACGTGAAGAAACTAATTGAATAATGTCATAAATAATTGAAAGCTATTGTAAAAATTAAACATTTATAGACAACAATAATAAAAAGATTGAAGAAAACACGACATTTTAAAGAAAATAATTCCAGAATTTTCTCAAATATTTGAATAATGACAAAAATAATTGTAGTTTGAAAAAATAATTGAGAAATGACAAAAATAATTGATAACTGATGCAAAGAATTGAAAATTTAAAGACAATAGTTATTGAAAAATTGAAAAAAATATTAGAAGTTTGAGGAAAATAATTAAAAGTTGAAGATATTAATTGACTTTGAAGAAAATATTTGAAATTTAAAGAGAATAATTCAAAAATGTCAACAACAAAAAATTGAATATGAGGAAAGGAATTGAAATTTGTAGAAAATATATTTGAAAATAGTGTAAAAAATTATAAATTTGAAGAAAATACTTGAAAAATTGAAGAAACAATTGAAATATTAAGAAACTAAGGAAATAATGAGATAAATAATCAAAAGCTGGTTTGAAAATTAAAAATGTATAGACAATAATTGAACAATAATTGAAAAAAATATTGGAAGTTTAAGAAAAATAATTGAAAGTTTAAGAAATTAATTGAAGTCTAAAGAAAAAAATTAAAATTTGAAGACATTAATTCAAAAATGTCATAAAATTTAAATATAAGGAAAGTAATTGAAATTTGTGGAAATAATTGAAAAAATAATTTAAAAAAGAATTAAAAAAATTGTAAAAAATTAATAAATTCATGAGTATAATAAAAAGGATGAAGAAAGTGATTGAAATTTGAAGAAATTTATTTAAAACTGATGTAAAAAATTTTAATTTCTTGACAATAAACAAAATTAAATAAAATAATTGAAATTTGTTAAATATAATTTAAAAATGTGAAAAATAATAAAAATATGAAGAAAATAATTGGAAAATGACAAAAATAATTGAATAGTCACAAAAGTAATTGAAATTTGAAGAAAATAATTCAAAAATAACAAAACTAAATTGAAATTTGTGTAGAAAATTTAAATATTTCTGACAATAAAATAAGGATTGAAAACATAATTAAAATTTTAAGAAAATAGGCACTTGAAATATTACAAAAAGAAATTAAAATTTGTGTAGTAAATTTTAAAAATTTATGGCAATAATTTAAAGTTTAAAGAAAATAATTTAAATTTGAAGAAAGTTATTGAAGTTTAAAGAAAATAATTGTAACTTAATAGACTAATTAAAAAATGTCAACCAATTTAAATATGAAGAAAGTAATTAAAGTTTCTAGAAAATAATTGAAATGTGTGGAGAATAATTGAAAAAGTTGTAAAAAATTAATAAATTCATGACAATAATAAAAAAGAATGAAGACAATTTTTAAAATTTGAAGAAAATAAATTAAAACTGGTGTAAAATTGAAAAATTCATCACAAAAAAAATTGAATATAATAATTGAAATTTGTAGAAAATAATTCTAAAATGACAAAAATAATAGAAATATGAAGAAAATAATTTGAAAATGACGACAATACTAAGAAATATCACAAAAGTAGTTGAAATTTTTAAGCAAATAATAAAAAAATGACAAAAGTAGATTGAAACTTGTGTAGAAAATTTAAATATTCTTAGCAATAATTTATGGATTTTAAAATATAATTTAAATTTTAAGAAAATAATTTTAAAATGACAAAAATAAATGAAAACTTGTGTAATAAATTTAAATATTTCTGATAATAATTTAAAGGCTGAAGAAAATAATTGATATTCAAAAAAGTGAAATTCAAAATCTTAGAAATACTTGAAAATTGATAAAAGTACTTTAAAAATGAAAAAGGTGATTAAAAAGAGATGTAAAAATTTAATATTTGTAGACTGTATTTAAAAAATTGGTGATGTATGTAATTTTTTTGATAACTGAATTTTTTACACGAGATTTGTCATGTGGGAGACCTTGAAAATCCTCGGCAATCGTGTTTTAAGATGATTAAGTCGAAAATATGAAAAGTCAAAGTTTTGAATGTATCTATATTCAAAATTTAAAGAAATTATTTTTTGACATCAGAATCTTTATTTGCGACCTCAAAAATCTCCAAATAGGACTTGTTGAATTTCCTTGAATATATATGTGAAAAAAGATTGCAAATATTGCAATGTATTATTTTTACATATTTTTTACAACATCCGACATTTTGAAAATTTCATTTTTTTAAACATCATATCTTAAAATATGGCTAAAAGTGAAGAAATTTATTATCTAAACTATTTTTAGCTTATAAATTAAAAAAGTTGGGAATTTTTTTTTAAGAGTTTATTTTTCCCCATGCATTTTTAATGGGGATTTTCTATCGATAGCTGATGCAGGATAATACGAATCAATTGGACTGGGGTTTTATACAATTTTTTTCTTAATATTGAACTGCTAAAAATTTTGGCTATAACTATAAACTTTAATACTGAAAAATAGCAAAAGGGGAAATAGGGGACAATTCTTTAAAATAGGGGAAATAGGTGCAAAATTTTAAAATACTTGAAAAAAAGTGAATAGGGGACAACCTGTGATTCCTGAAATAATTTTTTAAAATTTATTTTTTCTAACAGTATTATTATTTTGTAATTTAAAAAATTACAAATTGCCTCATAAAACTGTATTTTAATGTTAATAATTAATTTTCTGTGGCCTAGCACTTGATAAAGCTTGTAGATTTTTGTCGCAAATATGGACTACTCTAAAAAAAATGCTCCGTCTGAATTTTAAAATAAAAAGTACTTGGCTTTCAGTTAGTGATAATCCGCGTCACTCAAATTTTAAAGAATAATAATTTGAATTTATTCTATTTTTAATCAACCTTAGATTCAATCGACAAAAATTTTAATTGATTTAAAATTTTAGTGAATTCTCATCTCCGTTGGAAAGGGGTTTTTTTTTTCTTAACACCTGGTCGAGAGTACGAACGTTCGGCTTTGATTTCGAATAGGAAAGCCAAAGATTTGCTCATTGTTGGATGCACACGTGCGCCACCTAGATCATCAGGAGTAAAAGCAATTTGCCGGGAAGCGAAAACATTGCGCGAGCTGGCGCGAGTTTGAAAAATAATTATTTATTTATTTAATATTTCTATTTAAAGGAAGTGTGGATATGTCTCTAATTTTGTGTTAAAATGCGACTAAAACAACTTTTTTTGTTCTTTTTGTCGATTCGAGGCTTGCTTAGCTTTATTTGTTTTTTATATATGTGTGTTTGATGCCTGCCCCCGACCAGCAGCACTGGCTCCGCTCGTGCCGCCAAATGTCGGGCACGCATCAAACTTTCACGAGTCTTCGACAGAGGCGCGCAATAGCCGCGCAACCAGGCTGTCAATTTTGTCAGCTGGAACGTTGTTAAATTGTTTTTAATAAGGTTAAGTGAATTTTGAAACGTGCTTTCGACCGGATGTTAAAAAAAATCATATACGCTACACGAGCAAAAAGTTCTAAAGCCCTGAAATGCGCGAAATGTATCGTCGCGCAGTATATTCAGTAGATGTTTCTGTCTATTTCTCATTTGGCCTCTCCCCCGTGATTGAACCCATTTTTCATGTGGGATTAAAAAAAGAAAGGTTAAATTTCTGGATCACCTCGATCGGTATTGAGCACTAATTTAATCTTTAAGTGCCCGGAACTACCGGGTTCAGTGGACGATTGGTTTAAAGAAGTCAGCAATTGGCGTGGACAAAACAGTAGGTAAAAGCGAATAGCTTCCCACAGTAGCTCTGTAGTGAAGCGAGAAAGGGCCTGGAGAGGTTCGAATGCAATCGAGAAGGGCAAGGGCTTCATTTTCATTACCCGTGCCGACTACTCTGTGAAGGGCTGATCTCTGCTTCGCTCGCTGGTCTGTTCTGGCATCCACCTTCATCATTCGCGGTAAAAGTTATAACTCGATTATGCGTCTAACTAGCAATTTCAATACTATTAAGAGTCGGACGGTAGTGCGCGGGGCCACCTCTCTATAAAGCCGCAAATATATCGTCCCCGAGCAAAAACCCAGAGATGCACAGCGGACAATAGATGGTCGGCAAATCTCTACGCATAATTCAAACGAACGCTGCGGATTCAATCCACGGTAGCAGCTTCGGTCCTTCTCTTCCAGTCCTCCTGCTCCTCATTCTCAGTATCTTACTCCCTCTTACTTTGAATAGAATAAATCAACGCAAGAGTAACGAATGCATAATCATGATCACCACTTTTCAAATAATAAGATGAAACTCAATTCTACGGATCGATAAATACGTCTCTAATTAGATTACTCATTTTCGAAGAAAGATTTCTATAATATATATATATATATATATTCTGGTCTTTGGTATTCATTATTTGTAAAATAAATGACTTTTTCTCGGTATAGTTTCAATATCGATTTTGTGGTGTTACAAAGTCATGGCAGAGTTTCGATTCTACATTCCGTGTCTGAGTTCCTTTAACTCTAATTGTAGTTTAAGGATTTCATATTTCTTAGTCTAGTTTCCAGAATCCAGATTTCACATCTCAGAGTCAACATTCCTGAATGTAGTGATGCCGTCGATCGAGACTTTCCAAGCCCAATACAATAGCCAGCCAATATTTCTAGTTTTACTTTTTAATATCCTGAAGATATCCCCAGGATATCCTTAATTTCAATTTATGAATATCATTATGCGATGCGAAACATCGAAACAAAAAATTATCATATTTTTTTTTAAATCGGACAATATTTAGGGGTGGTGCAAACCCTTGAAATTTCCCATTAATTTTGAATGGGAAAAACACACTTTTTCGTAAATTTGCTACCAAATTCTCAAAAATCAATCAAAACAGCAATACAGCAAATCACATCTTGAAAACTCCCACAAAAAAAAGGAAAAATGGAAAAAACACACTTTCTCTTAAATTCTCTACCAAATCCTCAAAAATCACTCAAAACAGCAATACAGCAAATCACATCTTGAAAACTTCCCAAACAATATTCCATAATTTATTTAATAATATATTAATATTAACTAATTTTTATAGCGTTATAAACAGCCCCCATAAATGCAGAAAAATTAATAATTTTTTTTAAATTACAAATAAATAGTTTCATTAGAATTTTTCAACAAAATTGTTACACATTGTTAATTTACGAATGTTTATAGATATTTTTATGTATTTTTCATTTGTTTAAACAATTTATTATTGTTAATTTACAGCTATTATTCAAATAAACCTATCGAGTTATAGTTTTTTCTGACTTAACTATTTTTTACAATTAAAATTAAAAAAGTATTCAGGAAATTAACTACAACAACAATTTGCAATTGTTTAAAACAAATTATTATTGATAATAATAATTAATTCTTTACAAATAAACCTACAAAGTCACAACTTTTTCCTAATTGTACAAATTCATGGACACTGGTTAGAGAAAAATCAATTATTGTCTATAAGTTATTATTTTTACATCGTTTAAACAATTTATTATTGTTAATTTATAACTATCATTAAAATAAACCTAGCGAATTTTAGTTTTTTCTGACTTAATTATTTTTTATATTAAAAATGAAAAAATAATTTAGCAAATACAAAAACAACAACCATTGGCAATTGTTTAAAGAAATTATTTGTTAGAAATTATTAATTCTTTACAAATGCACCTATAAAAACTCAACTTTTTCCTAATTTTACAAATTAATGGACTCTGGTTAGAGAAAGAAAAATTATTTGCTATAATTTATTATTTTTACTTTGTTTAAACAATTTATTATTGTAAATTTATAACTATCATTGAAATAAACTTAGTGAGTTGTAGTTTTCTCTAAATTAACTATTTTGGATATTAAAAATGAAGAAAAGTAATTCGTAAATATAACCACAATAACCATTTATAACTGTTTTAACAAATTATTGTTAGTAATTAAACAATAATTAGACAATAATTTTTCTTACTCTAATTAATTAATTACAAATAAACCAAGACATAAATTTTTCTTTGCAAGTTGTGTCGTTCTAGAATCATTTGTGAAAAATCAATAATTATTATCAATAATTTATTTAAACAATTTTAAATACTGGCCACGGATAATTTTGCAGAATATCTTATTGCTTTCAAATTAAAAAGTTATTAAGGTAAGAAACCTACAACCCGCTAGGTGTTTTAGAATAAAAGTTATAAATTAACAATAATAAATTGTTCAAAAAAAGTTAAAAGAATAACTTGTAGTCAATAATTTTTTTTTATAGCCGGAGCCTATTAATTTGCAAATTAGAAAAATGTTGTGTCTTTGTAGGTTTATTTGTAAAGTATCTAATTATTATTAATAATAATTTCTTTAAACAATTGAATTATTGTTGTTGGTAATTTAACTAAATCCTATTTTTCATTTTCAATATAAAAAATAATTAAGTAAGAAAAAACTAAAATTCGCCTGGTTTATTTCAATGATAGTTAAAAATTAACAATAATAACTTATAGACAATAATTTTTTCTTGCTCTAACCAGAGCTCGTTTATTTGTAAAATTAGGAAAAACTTATGTTTTTCTAGGTGCATTTGTAAAGAATAAATTAATATTAACAATAATTTGTTTAAACAATTGCAAAGTGTTGTTGTGGTTAATTTCCTGAATACTTTTTTTAATTTTAATTGTAAAACATAGTTAAGTCTGAAAAACTATAACTCGATAGGTTTATTTAAATAAAAGCTGTAAATTAACAATAATAAATTGTTTAAACAAATGAAAAATACATAAAAATATCTATAAACATTTGTAAATTGACAATATGTAACAATTTTGTTCAAAAAGTCTAATGAAACTATTTATTTGTAATTTAAAAAAAATTATTAATTTTTTTGCATTTATGGGGGTTGTTTATAATTCTATAAAAAGTAGTTAATATAAATAAATTATTAAATAAATTATGGAATATTGTTTTTTGAGGACTTTTCAAGATGTGATTTGCTGTATTGCTGTTTTGAGTGATTTTTGAGGATTTGATAGCGAATTTACGAAAAAGTGTGTTTTTCCCATTTAAAATTAATGGGAAATTTCGAGGGTTTGCACCACCCCTAAATATTGTCCGATTTAAAAAAAAGTATGGATTTTTTTTTAATTGGAAACTTTGGGGGGGGGGGGGGGGTAGGAGCAAATCATTTCAGAATATTTTTTACTGTACATTTTTGACTTTTTTTTTAGTCCTCACTCGAAATTTGTTGGACATGTTGTGAGAAAAATTGCCTTAACTTTACAGCCTTATTATTAATTTTAAGTACTCGCCCAAAGCATTAAAAACTTTTCCATGTAAAATACACGTAATTCGACGTACCTTTTTTAAATTTCTATAACTTTGGCGCATTTTGTGCTATTCCATTGTTCTTGGTCTTGATTAACTCAAAATTAAACACTACAAAAGTGGTTATTGGCTCAAAAGTGTAAGTTGTACATGTGAGTTGATACGGTTCGTTAAAGATGAATCAAAGGGACTTCATATTTGGAATCCATGTGCTGAGATCACCATCGCGGTGCCTCCTCGCAACCGGTCTTAACAAATTTATTTTGAGGTGAAGGGCAATTTAATTCTTATTTTGTTCTGTCTATTTCATATTATTTGTTGTTGGATTGATTTTGTGATCCGATTGTATAAACGTTTTTCTGACATTTTATAAGAGAGAAAAAATTGACAAGTCTTGATAGAGTTGTTCTGTCATTTTAGTAATTTAAATATATTATTTTTTGAATTATTGTTTCTTATGTATTTTTGATAGCAATTTAATTGCATCAATTATATGGGTGTGTGCGTATTTGTAAGAAATTAATTAAAAAGTGACCTTACTAATAATAATTGTTGCATATTGTTGACCATCGATTTAGGCGGACATTATGTTCGATATATAAATTTTGTTAATTTTTCTTTTTTTTTTAGTTATTATACACTCGTTTTAACGACCTTACAGTCCCAATGAGTGTCCCCCGTAGGGAGTTCCTAGAATTCAGTACTTTTGCGTATATTCTCTAAGTGTTTTTGCGTCTACAGAACGGCTTAAAATTAGGAGTACTCGCATTTGCCTAGACCAACCGGTATATTGGGTTTGCTTGCCAGTGGCGAGGGAAAAATGTAGAAAAACTTCTCCTAAGTACAACCGGTTTATCGACAGTCGAGTCCTAGTGCACATGTCGATTACCGACAGTGCATATCATTATACCTCGACGTCTTTACCTTCCACTGAAGTTATCTCACAGCCGGAAAAAATCCTAGGCTCTCCGGGGCGCGAACCAAGCAAGCTTGACGCTTGACTTGTCGCGACCGTAGAGTCCAGGACCTTAACCAACTGAGCTAACTCCGTGGTTAATAAATTTTGTTGAATTATTAATAATTCAGTAGCATTGTTTGACTAATTGTGTTAAAAATTATTGCATATATGTGAAATCTTGGATGTAGAATCCAGAACACGGAATATGAAATCTAGAATTTGTGATATTGAATCAAGAACCTAAAATATTGTATCTGGAAAGAAAAATCAAAAAGTACAATTTGGAATATGGAATCCGGGATGTGGATCCAAATCCAGAACGCAGAATCGGGAATGCTGAATCTCCAAATCGAAATAAGTAATGCAATCGTCACCCAGTAGATATTCAATTTTTTATTTCATCAATAACCTCAAGTTTAGAAATTTTTTGTAGTGCATCACTGTAACCCCAGCCTATCAAGATATCACTACGACAGTTAATTTCAATAACCATTTCAATTTAATTTCAATTTTATCGCACTTAAAATAATAATGGTCTCTATAGTAAAATGATAATACCCAACAATAAATTATAAACACACCAGGAAAATAAAAATTACCAACGAAATTATAATACATTGTTGTTTTTTTTCCACTAGATGATTTTCAAAGTAACTAATAACCCTCACGACTGGGATGCACGTGCAAATGCGCCCGCCACTCTAAGCTCAGAGTACTAAGGGAATATATCCCGTTGGTTGGCTCTCGTAACGGGCATATCCGCCTTGAAATAAAATCGCCGATAGTATCTTTGCTCAATGAACTCTCCCACGCCTATGAAGCTCGCGCTCGTCCACCCGCTGGTGGGTGTTATACCAATGTGTAAGAGAGCAAGTGTCCGTGTGAGTGTAGACTGTTTTGTGTGCGTTTCAGCTCAGGTATTTGGTTATAGATATAGTATATACAAGCGCGCGAGTGTATTTTACGTGGATGCACGTATTTGCGATGGCTGCGTGTGTTTCACGGGCCAAGTTCCAAGTTCCAGGGTCCATTGGGGTTCGACCCCCGACCCCGGCACGTATTCGCCACACCCGCACACTGATGCTTATGCTTAGGCCGCAAAGATATGCTTAGGTGGGGTACCACTAGGCAAGTATCGCCTCTCTCCTCTCAAATCCGCGTTTCCCTCTCTTCCTCCATCTTTCCTTCTTCCTCATCTTCTTCTGCCTCATCCGCACTATCATAAAGGTATGTGTGTACACGCGCGGAATTAATAGCCGGCCGACGCGGAAAAAATCACGGTAATGTGATTACGACGCTGTCTTTCGCTTGTTCGTGCTTATTCGACCCGCCTCGACTTCCACGTGTGGCTGTATATTACACCACATATTCTCCGCCAGACGTGCATATGTCCAACTTTGCTATCGGTCTCGTCGCGATTCCTTCGACGCATTCGCCGCGTTCATTTCCGCTCTACGGAAATGCCAGCGAATACGTATTTCTTCCTATTTAGACTTGAAGACGCGCCGCACCTGCATCTTTAAACTACCGCGGCAATTTTGCTTATTAGTTTAATCGGGATACTGGTTTTGTTATTTTATAATTTAGTATTCAATGAGATTTGTATTTTTAATAAAACAATATACTGGTAAGAAAAATTTAGACTATCCTGAAAGAAAAACGAGAACCCTTTCGGCTACGTTCACGCGTAACTCATTTCTTGCGTTTCCTATTGGTCAATTAGTTGTTCGATATTTTCGATTATGTACTAATCGATTAATATTCCTTTAAATTGTAAAAATTGAAAGTTTGTTATTAATAATATATATTTACATTAATTTTGTGAAAATTGTTGTTAAAATGAATTGACGTTCACTTAAATAACAATTTATTTATTGGATGTAATTATTTTGGCAATTCAGTTCCGCCACGTGCTTTTTGTAAACAGTGAAGTTGGCTGTGTGAAATATAAAGTGTGTTTAGGTTTGCTATTAGTAAAAGTGATATATATTCTTTTAGTAAGTATTTATTTATGTTATTATGGAATAATAGTGTATTGTGTGGACAAACATTTGTTAATATTGTGTAAATTGTGTAATTTCGTTGTAAAAGTGATTTTGACAGGTAGCGGTTATGTATTCTTAACTCCTCATTCCTGTTAAAATTTTGTATGTTTACGTTTGTTACTAAAGTTATAATATATAATGAAGAATCCGGTGCTGTGTGGAGACATTTGTTAATATTGTGTAAATTGTGTAACTCCGTTGTGAAAGTAATTTTGACAGGTAGAGGTTATGTATTCTTAACTCCCTATTCCTGCCTATTCCGGTTAAAATTTTATAATAATGAATTAACAGAGCATAGCTTAATTTTAAAATTTGTGAAGTGTGTAAATAGTGTAATTTCGTTGTAAAATCGTGGCGTATGTAATTTTGTTGTAAAAGTGATTTTGACAGGTAGAGGTTATGTATTCTTAACTCCCTATTCCTATTAAATTGCATGTTATTTTAGTAATAAGTATAATTTTATAATAATGAATTAATAGTGCATTGTTTAATTTAAAAATTTGTAAAGTGTGTAAATAGTGTAATTTCGTTGTAAAATCGTTGCGTATGATTAAGTTCTAAAATTAATTATTTAGAATATTTCGACACCTACCGACGACAAAATTCTATGTCAATCGCTGATACAATATGAAGCCATCTTAAAGCTTGGTGAAACATGATCCTTTTCTTACATTTGGTGAAAAATAAACCTTTCTTGTTCTAAAAAGAACAGACGTTGTGGTTAACTTCAGACGTGTAACTCCATTTCCGAGTCTCTCATTGGTCATTACATATGAAACCTCACTGTCGATAGTTTTCAGTTTTGATCTTTTGTTTTGCAGAGGAATTAAAATCTTATAATTAAATGTTGTAACTTCAAGTTTATTTTATAAAATTTCTTATAATGTTAGCAATTTAAAATAACAAAAAATTTTATTAAAATAGTTAATACATAGAAATTAGCTTTGGCCTTGACTTTCCTATACGTGAACCCTTTCGACCAACTTCAGAGGTGTAACACGTTTTATCGGGCTTCTGATTGGCTAGCAGATTTTCGAGATTTTTTGTCAACAATAACATTACAGTCTAGACGTTTATTTGGAGTATTTTTCAATTTATTTAAAATCTTTGTTTAATAAATAATTGCGTTTTATTATATAATAATAAATTAAAAATAAATTAAATTCTAATAATTATGGAGAGATAGTTTAAGAAATGACAGTAATTTTAGTGAAGTTGTTAAGGTTATAGTGTTTTGAGTAAAATAATGTGTTGTTCACATTGGCATTCGTTTCTGACAGGTGAGTAATGATAATAATATTAATAATCTTTTATTTCTTTATTTTTCTTCATTAAAGTATCATATTGATAAATGTGCCGCAATTTTTGTTTCTATTGTAATTCAATAATTACATTATGTGATAATTATCATTTAAGTTTTTTGACAAGTAATTCATTTTATTAAGTTTATTTAAAACATTAGTTCATTAAGTAATTATTTTAAATTTATAAAATGAGTATAGTTATAATAAAAAGAGTTATAAAATAATTGTAAGTATAGTGAATATTAATAACTTTTTTAAATTTCTTTTGTTTCTAAATTTCTAATTTATTTACATTTAAAACAATTGTGTTGTTTATTATTTACATGTTTTATTTATTAAATTAAAACTAATAATAATTCATAACTTTTAATTAATATATTGAATTATTTATTATTGTATTGAAAATAATATTTTATTAATTCTTTTAAATTATCATTATATAAGTAATTTAAGGTTAGAATGTTTGTTTCTATTCAGCTTTATGTGTTAATCGTTATACTCACTTTTATTAAAAAAAAAATAAAATAAGCGCGCCGCGGCGCGCGGGTCGATCTCGTTAGTAATGAGTAAATATACTGAAAAAGTTACGAATCAGTTTTTCGTTTTATTGTACTAAACAAAGTAGCAGAGACAAATATCTTTTAATAAAATGTACCCTATCAACGACATTTTCCAAATCTTTTAATTATACAACTGTCAAAATGGAGGTTAAACAAATATTAAATAGTTGTGGACTTGAAAAGTACATCAACGTGTTTGAAGGTAAGTCAATAATTAATTATAAAATCATTATGTATTATATTATAATTTTTGATTAGATATTTGAAATAACTAATTATATGTTTAATATTATACGCCCAAAATATTAATAGACTATATAGTATAATATGGTTTAAAATTAACAATTAAGTTACATGTATTTATTTATATTCTTATTTCTTTTGCAGAAAATAAAATTTATGGCTTGGTTTTGTCTTTATTAACTTTCGACACATTGCGCTCATTAATTCCTCCTGTAGAAAATACGACTTAAACTTCTAGATTAAGTAGCTAAACAGAATACGCATGAAGTAAGTAGAAAATATGATAATACCTATTAGTAAAAAATTATTGCTTTATTTAAAAAAAGTTTAAATAATTTTTATGTGGTCGTTGATATAATAGATGGTAGTGTAATTATTTATATAAATTGTTTATAATAATTTTTAAGCGCAAGAACTTCTTTTTTACTATTGACACACCCCCAAAGATCAAATGCATACATTATTAACTATGCAAAAAAATGTTTGTGCAAAAGAAATAAAAAATTGTAAAAAATAGTTTTTTTCATACTTTTTGCATTAACCTTAAAAATTTATAAAACAATAATTAGAAAATCGACTCTTACAGATCTCTTTAGAATTTAGTTCTGCGTTAGAGGAAAGAAGAATTTTTTAATTTGGTTTAAAATTGCGTCCTAAAAGTCAATTTAAACTAAATTTTGTCATTTTATCCTACAGTTCTACCTAACCGGAGAATAATAACAAAAAATATAACCTTAAACATGAAAGTATAATATCTTTATTTTACAGAAACTTTAAAGGTTAATGAATTATAAACATACAATAAAACAAAATGAAGAACTAAAAATTATTATTACCTACCAGTTTCACAATTTTCACTTGGCCGAAAAGAAATTCGATTACAATCACCACGTGTATTCCAATAAAAAGAAATATCAAAACTTTAAATGACATAAACAATTATGATACTTTTAGAAAAATAAAATAACATTTAAATAATATTACTAAAAAACAAAGAAATAAGTTACAAATAAAAAAAAAATAATAGATTATTAATATTATTATCATTACTCACCTGTCAGAAACGAATGCCAATGTGAACAAAACATTATTTTACTCAAAACACTATAACCTTAACAACTTCACTAAAATCACTGTCTTTTCTTAAACTATCACTCCATAATTAATAGAACTTAATTTATTTTTAACTTATTATTATTTAATAAAATGCAATTATTTATTAAACGAAGATTTTAAATAAATTGAAAAATACTCCAAATAAACGTCTAAACTGTGATGTTATTGTTGACAAAAAATATCGAAAACCTGCTAGCCAATCAGAAGCCCGATAAAATGTGTTATACCTCTGAAGTTGGTCGAAAGGGTTCTCGTATAGGGAAGTTAAGGTCAAAGCTAATTTCTATGTATTAATTATTTTAATAAAATTTTTTGTTATTTTAGATTGCTAACATTATAAGAAATTTTATAAAATAAACTTGAAGTTACAATATTTAATTATAAGATTTTAATTCGTCTGCAAAACAAAAAATCGAAACTAAAAACTATCGATAGTGAGGTTTGATATCTACTGACCAATGGGAGACTCGGAAATGGAATTACACGTCTGAAGTTAACCACAACGTCCGTTCTTTTTAGAATAGTGAATAGGAAATTCAAATCCAGTGCCTGCAGAAAATTCAAATTCAGTGGCTACTGAAAATTCCAATTCAAAATCAATTGAATCTATAGTTGATATATGTATTTGTTTCGATAACAATATCTGTATTTGTAATGTTTATTATGAACATAAACAAAGCTTAATATTTCATTTTTAATAAAGAACATTTTCTCTGTCTTGGAAGGAGCATGTTTTTGAGGTTTGTCTCAAATCATATGTTACCCTTAGACAGCTGTATTGAAGCAGGGACTCCTTGCCAACTTACACTCGGATACTTCTCATTAAAAAAGTCTTATCCTTCCTTACTTTGATTTTGGATTTATCGTTTATGATGAAATCACAGATGAACTTAATAACAAACTGGAAAAGACTCTTAGCGCATGTATTTGTTTTATTTTTAAGATTTCTAAACATGTGCATATTACTCCTTTTAAAATTAAAGCTGGACTTTGAATTTAGACCTAACAATGGATTAAATTCTCGTAGGCTTCGTGATAGATCCTCGATTTTAAAAGTACCTCCCCATCGCACATGTAAATTCCAGCGTTCATTTATTCTTACAGGTACTCGGCTTTGGAACAAAACACCCTCTAGTATTATTCTTCTTCCCATCATCTATTTAAGTCTCTTCTTTCACATTTTTATTTAATTATAAAAGCACGATCTTTGAGACCACCTATGTATGTAGATAAGCATTCATATTCCTGTACGCAAGTAGGTATATGTACCCTTATAATAAAATAAATAATATCTTATAAAGAGAGATTTATCAACAATCTTAATATCTCTTCTGTGAGTTCTCCTTTTCCAAAAAGATCCCCTTTCTCATAAGTATTATAGCCACACAATTTCTCGACAAGTTCGATTTCAATAATCCTTGGCAGAATAATGTGGAGTGTGTAATAAATAAACTTGGCCACTAATCCTTCTGCAATTCGTTCGCGATCAAAATCACCTTTGTGGCGAATCGATGTTCAGAAGGACTTCCCGGGGAGTTTGGTCGTTCAAAATCGGGGAGCCTTCGCGGCACGGTAAAGTGCACTAACCGCACGTATTAAGAAGATTTAGGTGGTTGACCACTGCGGCCACTCTGGTATAAATACCAGAATAATAGCAAGGTTATGGCGTCCCCCTACGAGTTAATATATGGGGTGATGGCCAGGCTCCGCCATGGGTGGGCCCCACTGCGTGTAAAATATCATCGCAACCGCACTCCGATAAATTTCACGATATTGCCCGTGAAACAGCTCACCGGTGGAAATAAGAATGCAAATGCATCCATGGGTTCACATGCTTATCTTACCTCAGCTCTTTTTCTCTGCCCTGCAATCCATCCATCTGTATTTTTCATTTCATGCTTTTAATTCTCAATTCTCAACTTATTTATCGCTGCGAGCCGTGACACTCTGACTCACTCCCTCTAAATTACTTTAATCTGGATTTAAAATTAAATTTCTGCTTTATTAATCGATATTCTTTGTTAATATTGTAGTTTTCTGCTGGAACAAATTGATAAATAAATAGTCACATATTACTCATTAATCAATAGACTGTAGACAATTTTACCAAAAGTTTGCTTTGTATCTCAAGCTACCTGCTATCCCAGTATACCTACCTTCCTTATCTCTCTATCTTAAGCTACCTACAATCTTTGTCTCTATGCCGTAACGGACGAACAGCGTAACGGCTAAAAGCGTAAAAGGCCTAGAGCTGAATGATTTCTTATATCGGACAATTTACAAGAATTAGACGATTTTGATTTATCTACTGAACTTTCATTTTTCTTCATGTTACTGACTGGTTTATTTATATGCATCAATCAGCTTCTTAGTATACTTATTTAGTAATAAAGTTTAAAATTGTTGGCGTAATTGGTGAGGACCTGAGGCTTGTATTGTATCTCCTATCCCAGCATACTTATCTTTTTTATCTCTCTATCTTAAGCTACCTACAATCGTTGTCTCTCTATACCGTAACGGACGAACAGCGTAACAGCTAAAAGCGTAACAGGCCTACAACTGCCTGATTTCTTATATGGAAAATAGAAGGAGAGGATTTGGAAATTCTTGAATGACAAAGCCTAAATCAATAACTACTTGAGGTTTAAAAATGCGATCGCTGTAAGGAAATTCATAATAAGAATGACGAAAGGATTTATTGATATGATGACTAAAATCTTTAGCTCTTTGGTAGGTCTTCAGGAAAGTAAAGGTTTCTAAAATTCCATAAGAGATATGATATGTTTTTTAGCTAGGAATTAAAATCCAAATTTTGAGGAGAGGTTGGCAAGACTCCGACATCATAACATTAATAGGTGTGGACAGTCTGTAACCTAAGGCTAATCCAATTGTCTGGTTTCTAAGTTTTCCAAGTTTACTAAAGAGAGTGTTATTTTTAAAATTAAAAATGTGCGACCCATAATGTGACTAAAATAATTGCAAAAGCAAACTAATTATTCACAGATTTCTCCGTAGATGTCGCTGAGTAAAAATTCTAATCCCTGACAGAATCAGCAAAATTTCAACTGATTCAAATTTACAAAGTAGGCGCAATGAAGTTTGAAAAGTTCAACGATATGTAGTTGACAAAATTGTATCTTGTGACCTATTAGAAAGAATCGAGTGAATGGGTCGCGTGTGAAAAAAGCGCATTTAAAGAGTCGTGCATGGATACTTTTTCTATCGAGCCCATAAAACCAGGCCGTAAGAATACAAACGTGTTCCGGGCACGTCAAGTCCGTCTGTTCGGAGACATAATCTTATTAAACGGTTATTAGCTGCTCGCCGAGGCTTGTCAACATTTAGACATCTGGCAGACACGGAACATTCTACTTCTACACGCCTACACCTCTGCTAGCGGTGCAAGTCGAAGGAAACACTTGACCGCACTATTGCTCGCGTTTAACTCTCGACATGGTTCAGACTTTCGATTCGCGGTCTGTGATCTTCTGCACAATTACTTTTCTCTAAGACATATTACGTACATAGGTAGGAAACGTTGTTAACGTCCATTATCCTTATCCTCGAAGATTACCATTTCAGTTTTCACATTCTTGATCAGATTAGATTCACTGCGTGTAATATAAGGCTCTACTTAGCTTAATTCACATGTGGAAGCTTCAATCTGCCTCCGTTGAATTTATTCCAGAAGCAGTTTCTCAAATTCCGCTTATGATGAATCTGATATTAATACGATTCATTTTTCAGTTTAGGAAATGAAGAGGCGGTTTGTATTACGGAATTGTTCATTTTGCCTTTTCATCAGAATAAATTGCTTTTGAGATAGATTTTTGTGAAATGGGTTAATAAAAAGTAGATACATGTTATTTAAAAACGAGGTTGAAATTGATATTATTTAAATTAGTTTTTAATACCCACTGTAACTATGTTAATTCTGATCGTATTTAAGTTATTTGTATCTATCGTTACCTGTATAAAACGTACAGTTAGGATGTCATTCAGGTGAATTATGGTATCAATACATTATGATATACCAAAGGAAAGATATAATAACACATTAGAGATGTTCTGTCGAAGATTAACATGTTATAAGTATGATATACTACCAAAACAAAGCGATAACAATCTCTACTTTTCGTCATGGATGGAATCTCACAATCTAACACTGTTGCCGAGAAATATTACTAAAATAATGTAATAAGAATTGACAGAATTATTTATGTGTACTTCATAGTGCAACACGTATCTCTAAACAAAAATATTAATTGTATAGAATAAGGAGTTATTACCAAGGTGAGTTGAAATTCGGAAAAATTTTATAAACTTCTCTCTTCTTCTCTTTTATATGGATTTTGTCGTAAAACACACAACTAATAAATTATGTTACATCCTGGTAACAAAATTTTTTTTCTTAAATTAGAGGAATTGTGCGTTGTTCAAAATTAAATTGTAAATTAATAATGCATAATTTCTCCTGAATTTTATTGCAGCTGCAAATTTATAAAACATTTTATATAACTCATAGATTGACAAAGTTTATAAAAATCATAAGAGAAATTGAAGATCTTTTGTTCTCATCAAGTCTATCTATGCAACTCGATATTAGCAATAGCAAACAATTAAAATAAAATAATTTTTGAACTATGAGTAAAAAACAAAAACAAAATATTGTCATAAATCTGCAAATCGCTAAGACAGATTATACTCGAGATAGAAACAAATGGTAAAATGCCCTTGTTGACTTGGTCATTGTTAGTACTTAAGTGTAGCGATTTGATATCTCGATACCATGTACCATTCTTGAGAACTAGAAAGTATGATCCATGTTTCTGTGCAGTCGTGAAACAATCTCGACTATCGGACAAGATTGGTCGACGTTGAGTCAGATAGTGCTCTTCTATTAGGATCCTGTTTCCCTCTTTTCTCCGTCTCTTTTTCAATTCTTGTCTCTGTTGCACTTGGCTGGAGCAAAAAATTCACCCACATCGGTCATTTGAAAGATCTGGTCGACGACATTCCGCAGCGGGAGATCGCAATGTTCCCGTCAGTACGTCAGTCAATTCTATCGTAACATTCCCGTTCAAGAGGGGGATGACAATTGGAGAATTTGAGCTATGCCCACTTCGTGGTAAAGATCTCGCAATGTGTCGACACGGGCACAAGTGCCTCAATATTAGTGACTACTTTCTGTCTTTCTCTGACTTGTAAATCTTTCTCTGGTTCATAACTATACTTTCTGTCTTCCTCTAAACTATAATTTTAAGGTCTTGCTCCGAATTATTAGAAGTTTCTGTTTTTCTTCGACTTGTAACTTTTTTTTTTTTTTATTATCATCTTTCCCTGATTTATGACCACTCTCAGTCTTATAATTACTCTCTATCTTTCTCTGACCTATAACCACTTCTCTGACTTATAATTGTGTAGAGAAGAATTGTACCTGATTTGTACGCGAGTAGAGCATGAGAAGCGGAATATAAATGTAAAGATAACATGTTCGGACAGCTTTAACTTAGAAACGTCAATAATATCAACGCCGCAATGTCGATTTCTTATCTTCGTAAAAAGAGGTACAAAAGATATTTTATGTTGTACAAGACACATTAGTACACTGTTAAAAATATTTTGAAATTCATGAAAGTTTTATTTTACGATTGTATAGCAGACTTTTTTAAATGGTGATAAAGTCAATACAATACTTCTTCAATAGAAAGTAGTTTTTGATACAGTAACAGAATTTTCTCTAGGTTCTTAGCAGTCAAAGGCGGAGCATCAAAAAACAGCCATGGTCACATTCCTCTTACACCCCTCACAAATTTTCCCATTCTAAAAAGAACAAACGATGTGGTTAACTTCAGACGTGTAATTCCATTTCCGAGTCTCCCATTGGTCAGTAAATATCAAACCTCACTATCGATAGTTTTTAGTTTCGATTTTTTGTTTTGCAGACGAATTAAAATCTTTTAATTAAACATTGTAACTTCAAGTTTATTTTATAAAATTTCTTATAATGTTAGCAATCTAGAATAACAAAAAATATTATTGAAATAGTTAAAACATAGAAATTAGCTTTGACCTTGACTTCTCTATACGAGAACCCTTTCGACCAACTTCAGAGGTGTAACACGTTTTATCGCACTTCTGATTGGCTAGCAGATTTGCGATATTTTTTGTCAACAATAACATCACAGTTTAGACGTTTATTTGGAGTATTTTTCAATTTATTTAAAATCTTCGTTTAATAAATAATTGCATTTTATTAAATAATAATAAATTAAAAGTAAATTAAATTCTAATAATTAAGGAGTGATAGTTAAAGAAGTGACAGTGATTTTAGTGAAGTTGTTAAGGTTATAGTGTTTTGAGTGAAATAATGTTTTGTTTACATTGGCATTCGTTTCTGACAGGTGAATAATAATAATAATATTAATAATCTTTTATTTCTTTTTATTTTATTTGTAACTTATTTATCTGTTTTTTAGAACTATTATTAAATGTTTTTTTTTCTAAAAGTATCATAATTATTTATTTCATTTAGGGTTTTGATATTTCCTTTTATTCTAATGTACGTGATGATTGTCATCGGATCTTTTTCCGATCACGTGAAAATTGTGAAACTGGTAAGTTATAATAATTTTTAGTTCTTTATTTTATTTTATTGTATGCTTATATTTCATTAACTTTTTAAGTTTCTGTAAAATAAAAATATTATACTTCCATGTTTAAGGTTATGTTTTTTGTTATCTTCTCCAGTTACGTAGTAATGGTTAGTGACAGATAAGTAATAATAATAATTTTAATAATTTTATTTTATTTTATTGTAAGCTTCTAATTTATTCATCTTTTGTCTTAGTACATTAATTCAATAGTTGTATTTTCTTCATTAAAGTATCATATTGATAAATGTCATTTGCGGTTAGGATGTTTGTTTCTAATAATTACATTATGTGATAATTATCATTGAAGTTTTTTGACAAGTAATTCATTTTATTAAGTTTATTTAAAACATTAGTTTATTAAATAATTATTTTAAATTTATAAAAAGAGTATAGGTATAATAAAGATAATCATAAAATAATTGTAAGTATAGTGAATAATAATAACTTTTTTAAATTTCTTTTGTTTCTAAACTTCTAATTTATTTACATTTGAAACAATTGTGCTGTTTATTATTTACATTTTTTATTTAATAAATTAAAACTAATAACAATTCATCACTTTTAATTAATATATTGAATTATTTATTATTGTATTGAAAATAATATTTTATTAATTCCTTTAAATTATTATTATTATATGAATAATTTAAGGTTAAAATGTTTGTTTCTATTCTATTTTATGTGTTAATCTTTACTAACTTTCATTAAGAAAAAAATAACAAGCCCGCCGCGGCGCGCAGGTCGATCTTGTATTAGAAGATTGTTTGACATTCATTATGATTGTCTTAACATCAGAACAAAGCACCGACAGGTAGAATTATAGTCAATAAATCGCCAATAATAAATTAAAAAGTCAAATTTAATAATGTCTTTACTCTTAAAAATATTTTTAAATTAACGAAACTTTTGTGTTGAAAAACAACCGAAAATAATTTATATATTCTCAATGAATAGAATGCAGAAAAAAAAATTAACCAAGATTCTTAAAAGTGTACAGAAACGCCACCCTTATCCGTGAGGATCGAGCTGAGCAGAAGCATGTTCAATGAAGAAGAGCAGTTCCAAATCACAAGATCTCGATGGATCTCGGTCTTCTCAGCCTGCTATCTGGACCACAATCTCGATCAAATTGGCTGCGAAGTTTCGCACGCTTCCTCCAGGAGAAAGAAGAAGGTAGGATAGAATGAGATGTGAGAAGGAGGGACTATAAGTAAATGATACAAAGAGTAAAAAGCTATGGGATAGAGGGATAAAGATAACGGGAGAAACTATAAAGATAGAGGGAGAGGGACAAAAGGAAGGAAGAGGGGTACAGCGTAACCATCGGAGCATGGACACCTTCTTGCTCTTGTTTGCCACCAAGCGCGTATAATTTCTTAGCAAAGGCGTTAATGAGGGGCTTGGCTCGGGACGGTAGATCACCATGGGCCTCGGTTAGAGAACCGCCCGAAGCTGCCTTTCGCAGCCAAGTTAAGCTCAGCTCTCGCTCTCTTCCTCCCTCACTCTGTCCCACTCCCTCGAGAAGGTGGTGTGTTCACGAGTTGCCTCGAGGTTGCTACCGTGTACCTGAATTCCGATCTACTACCGATACTACGATACCGGACTCTCGCGCTCACCAAGGAAGTATCTAGATGCCAGAGTATCCAGGATACTGTTCCTTCTTCTTTTTTCTCCTCTTCCTTTTTTCAAACTTTTGCCCTCTTCTTATAGCTCCCGTCTACTCTTGACTATTCTAGCGAATTCAATCTCTGACCATTTTTTAAATTCGTTAAATTGCAAAGGTTGGCGTTTAGTTGGTAAGCTAAGAAGGTGTTATCTATTGGTAAATGTAATTGTTTCTCTGCAGAAATTAAAAAAATAAAAAATATACTTATCAAAAAGAGCGTCACTATTCATTCAAGACAAAATAAAAAAGTTTTTCTATTTGCAAAAATAAACATATTCATCTCAATGATTAGACCGCAAACTGACATTTAAAAAAATAAAAATCAAACTCGTGTTTTTATTTTTAAAATGTTGTAACAAGCTCCCGGCATGCGCAAAGTGCATCATCGACAGAAGCAGATCATGCGCAAAAAGCGTGTCTTTTTTAATAAACGGATCATGCGCAGAAGCAGTTTAGGGACGGAAGATAAAACCTGGGAATTATCTCAATGTATGACATAATACAAAATTTTTCAACACGAAAAAGTATAAAATATGTAGAAAGGTTTAAGTTGGTAAGAATGAAGAAAGACGGAATTAGCGAGTCTGCTCCAAGTTGTGCGGAGTTTATTAATAATGCAATGTCGCGTCAGTTGACCTCTGAATGTTTATTTTATTTTTAAATTATTCCTCCCACCATCGCCAATGAGGATTCAACCAAGCAGAATGCTTGATCGCGCTTACTCTAAAGAACTCCATCCCCTTCTTCTTATATTCTTCACGGTCTTTCTTCTCTGCTTTCTTTCACGAGGCTCTTTTTTCACCTTTTTCCTCCTCCCCTCATTGTGACTAAGGGAATCTGACCGCGCACGACAATTGTGACGATTTATTAATAACCCGGTTTTCATTGGCGTTCGATCGCCTCGAGAAATTACGTTTACTGCCTTCGGGACCTGACCCACGACCTCCCTGGGACCCCAGATATCTCGTAGGTGGTGGAACCAGTTTTTGGACCGCAAGACTTTCAGGATATTCATTTTCATCCGTCGCCATTTCCTCTCCTTCGTATTATTCTTTCTCGCTCTCATGTGACAGAGGGTTGGATTCTTTCTTCCTGAACACAGCAACAGGACCAAAACAAAGATTAAATTCAAATGGTTCATTTCCTCTCGCTTTTTATTTTTTGGGTAAATTTCATTTTATGAAAATAAACTGAAAATTTTGTTTTTTTATTTTATTTTTCGTCTCCTAATTTTCTTGTCATTTTTTTCTGTTAATTCATTTGAGCATCGGCACAAAGATTAGGCACATATGCATTTATTTATTCCAAACTGGATTTTTAAAACAATCATACATATTTTTGTTATTAGGAAGTTAATTAAATTAATATTTCTCTATTGAAATTAAATCAAAAATAAAATGTTGCGTTCTTATATTTTTCTATAAACCGATAGGACTACGAAGGTCACCGTTTACGTTATACCTGAAAGCCTAATTACTTTATTCTCTAAATGCACCAAGATAAGGTCTCAGGTGGAACGACCTTTTAGTGTATTGTGATTCATCTACAAATGTTTCAGTTCAGTTTTGTGTTGACCACGTTGGAATAAACTTGTTTCTAAATATTGAGTGTTCTTTTCTTGTGTACCCATCCTATAAGTTACAATAGGTTATGGGCCCAGTCACACAAATGATTTAAGTGTATTGATTTCCTTTTGTGCATTAAAAAAAGTGATCCATCATGAGCCAAGAAATCGGTAAGACAAAGAGAAATGCCTTTTGATGGAGACAAATATTCTATCTGGAAGTTCAGGATTCGTGCTTTAATTGCTGAAGAAGATGCTTTGCGAGTTTTGGATGCTTACCCGCCGGAGAGATTGACTGCTGAGGGGAGGAAATGTGAAAGAACTGCAAAAGGTATAATAATTGAACATTTAATTGATTCTATGATTAGTTTTGCTTCAGAAGATTGCACTGCGAAAGATATATTTGTAAAGCTTGATGCAATTTACGAACGAAAAAGTTTGTCGACTCAGTTAGCTGTGGAAAAGAAATTATTAAGTTACAATATTCCCAAATGTAGTTTTTCATTAATTCACATAACTTAACCCTTATTTCTGCTTCAGACCTTTTTCTTAATTAAAAGTTTCACGCACGACTAGGCTCGTTATAATGTTCCCAGTATTATTATAAATCGTTGGAAAACTATTTTCTCAGTGTCTAAAATGATTTTATGATAAAATGGTGGGAGTAGATAATTTATTGATGGCTGTGGAGTATTTGTGGTATATGGTGAAACAGTCAGCGCACAGCTATGTGACCGGAGCACCTTTGCGCTTCTATGCGCATCGCTGGTCGCAATCAACATACCGGTCTGCGAAAAACCAGCCGCTAAGCTAATAGGATTTATTTTGCAATTCGCATGAGATCCACCACACGTTCCGTGCGCGTCAATGCCGCGCGAGACTCTCTCGCTCTTTTATATCGGACGAAGAAATTATTCGCGCGAGTAGGATATCTCCTCTATCCAGCTTCCAGGCATAATGGTGCAAGATCATAGAGATCTTTCTTACAAGACTTTTCTTTGCATCCTCGCGCAAGGACATAGTCCAAGTAATCACGTCCGCTAAAGAATTCTTACAGGGCTTTCCAATGAACTCTAGATTACTCCACCATCTATGTTTTTAACCCTCGCCAACATTTCTAACCAGGCTTTGATCTTAGCTCGACTAGACTACAGTTTTCAATAAAATTAAATCAACTCTCTCTTATTTTTTGTCTTGTTTTTTATTTCAATTTGCTTTTTAGTTCTATTTTCGTTTTATTCAAATTTCGTTTCTCATTACGAATCTTTTTTCTTTTAATTTTGTTTTATTGAATTGATTAGGCTGGAAATTGAACAGGTGAAGTGGAACGGGGAGAAAAATAAAAATTAGAAATCTTGATAAAATTGGCCTATTATGAGTGTATTTTTCTTTCTCTCATCTGAAGAAGGACAAAAGTTAAATAGCATAAGAGGCAAGCTGCTCATAAAGCACTTGGTATAAATCAGGAGGTTCTCTTTCTTATAGAGAGCCTACCACCTTCGCCAACCTCTTCAACCACCTTTCCTCCTTCTTTCTCTCTCTTCACCATCTGCTCTTCCTTTCTCTGAATAGTATACGATTCGCCTCTGACTCTTACATTAACCTTGTGCTGTCAATAATTACGTTAGGTTCGTTACCAATATCCGCTTGATTCTCGAAATTATTTCTTTTCTTCTAAAACAAGTGCTTGAGACGATTTATATTCACTGTGAAGCGAAAATGATATTTTATAAATGAAATTTTAAAGTGTTAAATTAATGAAAGAATCGATTGAATGATTTGTCATTGATTTCTGTGATTTTTGGTGAGTTCGTGTAATGAGGTAAATTCTTATTTAATTAATTAAAATCATTTAACCGTGTGAATTTTGATTTCAAGTAGTATATTTTATTTAATCTCTTGAAATAGTGAATGGATTAAAAAAGGGTGGAAATCGTTGACAACTAGTGGCCGATCAATCCAAGAAATCTAAAACCTTCCGATATTCCATGTGCCTCAGCATCGTACATCAAGCGACAAGTTGTATTTGTCTTTTACATACATTGTTTTTCTATTTAAGTTATATATGATATTTTTATTTGAACCTAAATTTGTAAAATAATTTGATATGTGAAGAGATCGACTGAATTTTACATTCTCATATAATTTTCCAATAAATTCCCCATTCAAGTGAACTAATCGTTTAATTTTTTAAAAATTAAAATTTATTGTTAATAACTAAATCGAAATCATTACAACTGTTAGAAATTTTAGTATTAGATTAGAGTTTTAATTAGAGTATTAGATTTACAACATTTCTAAAAACTTTCAATATATTCTTTTTTTAGTGTTGAATATTTTTTTATGATCAATATAATTATTTCATCATTATATTATTAAAAAAAAAAAAAAAACTAAAACAGAGTAAAATAATTTTGCAACACAAAATAAAGGAACAGTTTGAGTATCGGACAATTTTTGGGATCTTTATAGTAAATATTTTCGAAAAATGGCGTTAAAACTTTCTCTTTTCAAAAACTTTCAAAAATGCGATATTATTAGTGCGATTTATCATATTAAATTGCAGTTTTCCTTATGATACTGTTTCCTAAGCGTCTTCTAAGAAATCAGAAATACAATTTTAAGAGCAGCAGTAAACATTAAAATTAAAGTTACAAAAATGTGTTTTTTTATTTGTTTGTTTTATAAAAAATGTCAAAGAAAGTATATAGCATCCTCAAACTTTTTCAACATTTTCCTGCAAACATTAATCAATAACTAAATTCTATTTATATTTAACCTTGCAGTAATTTTAAAATCAATAGAAAAATGTATTTTCGACTTGGCCTTAGAATAAAAGTTGACTTTATAAAGTTTGTTTTTGAATCTATGCTTGTGGAGAGATAAACGTTTTAAGAAATTTTGGTATTATCTTTACATTTTAGAAAAAAAAAGAGAACATCATCAGAGAATTTTTTTCATTAAAGTAATTTTTTTTCACTAATATGTAATTATGCAATTACTACTAAGCAATAAACATTTACATCTCTTTATATTGTTGTTGACATAGATTTTCAAGGAACAAAATATAAATCCTTTAAGTAGAAAAACAGTTTTTATTTTTTTTTCAAATTGATTGCTTTTTTACTTTTAAGGTATTAGTCGCGTAAATGCTCCCGCAAAACTCCCGCAAAATAAAAAGAACAAAAAATTAACTTTTATATCAACTCACTTGCTTCCTTGTGACCTCTTCTAATGTAATATATGTAATTTTAACGATTTTGAGTCAGGTACTATAAGTTATCGTGATGTATTGCTCACACGTTTTCGACATTTTTCAATGAAACCATGTGAAAATGAAAAATTATGAATTTTTAAATTATTGTATTTTTTATACGGCGTGGTCAATAAAATTAATTTTTTTTTAAAGGATTTATTTTATCTCAATGTGTAACTTAGTAGTTTTATTTGAAAAACGGACGACTTGTTTTTTTATAATTGAATATAAGAGACATTTTTTACATGCATTTTGTGCTATTGCATGTAAAAGGTATAAACTTTGAATTAATATTTTGAAGCTCAGAAGTGGTCAAAATTAATAGGATAGATCTCATTTCATAGATAAATACGTCATGAATACAGATACAAAGTAAAAAAAAATCTGACGAAAATCATTTTACGCGACTAATACCTTAACTTAATTAAACTTTTAACACTTTAAGAAATTGGATACAAATTTTCACCCCTTCTCAAATAGTGCAAAATATACAGGCTTATTAATTTTTTCTTTTCTTCGAAACAAAAAATCAGTTATTGGATTCTTTTTTCCTTTAACCATTAAGCACTTATCAGAAGTTTCTAATCCGGCGGGACCTGTACATTTCTATTTTTATAAACTTCTTATAAAAAGAATTTTAGATTTGACCACAAGGTAAAATAAATAAACAATCTTATAATAAAACTGTGAATGTTAATTTAAAATTGATTGAATTACAATATTACATGTAACATACATTTTAATTAAATTTATGAAAGTATATTATGTACAATGAAGTAAACACTTAAGTAAAATTTTGAGAAAAGTATAAATTCATCAGTCCTCGAATTGACTTTGAGGAACAAAGAAATCGCTTTGGTCGGATTACAATACAATAAGTGATCTGGACATTTAGTTAAGAATGAAAATTTACGCTTTTTAGATGAAAATAAGCAAATTGAGGCCAGACAATTTATAAACAACACCTGCATTCTTTAATAAATCAGTTTGATCCTTTCCTAGTTTAATAAATTAGGGGAAAGTCGGTCAGCCCCGGCCCCTTAAGCTTTTTGGTCAATTAATTGTGTAAATATTTCAAGAACAATAATTAACTTGTTTCATGATGAAGACAAACTATTTGTCAACACTTAAAATGCTTTCAATAATAAAATATACATATTAATTAAGAGATACATAAGGACTAATATGAGGAGTAAAATACTAACCCTTAAAAGTTCATCGGGTAACTCCGGCAATAGTAAAAGAAACTTTTTATTTTAATTATATAACTCAATAAAGTAACAACAAATTATGTCTTAAATAATCGTCAGAGAATCATTTATGGATATCAATTGAAAAATAAATTCAATAGTGTCAGAAATTACAAATATAATATTATTTTTATATGACGTTCAATGCGACACTCATTTCTTAAATTGTCCGAACACTTTAAGGTTAAATTTACAGAATAGTAGTTATTTATAAAAAAGAAATGAAATAATGGAGTCACTATACTAAAAAAATAAGTTGAATTAAATGATACACCATTTCTAATTTGTTTCAATGATAAAAATATAGTATTATACATACACTGAGAGAAATGTATATTCAAACTTACTATCCTGGATATTAAAAAATATTAATTTTAATATCTGGATATTAAGTTTAAATATCTAAATACTATATTTTAATATATGGATGTTAAATTTGAATATCTATTAATTCCATTTTTCTCAGTGTAAAATAAACAGTGGCCGCGGCTACCCGATGGCCGGTGCTACCCGACTTTCCTCTAAATTAAATTAAATAATTAAATTAAAAATTCTCAATTAGAGAAGATAGTTTTAAATATAATATTAGTACAGTACTACTTTTTTCTGCTGTTATAGAGTTTTAAACAAAGTCTTCCCAATAGGGTTCCGTGCATACACTTGTGGTGTACGGAACCCTAAAAAGAAACAAATATCGTGTCTTACTTACGACTGTATTTATTAGTTAAATAAATAAAATTAAGTGGAAGTTCGCAAGAAGCTGATAGTTTCCAGTGTTAACTGAGAATACATTATTTTGTATCCAGTAACATTTTTAGAGTATTGTTAATAAGGATTCGAGGAAACAAAATTTATAAATTTAGTCGATTTTAGCAGTGAAATAACTATCCGCTAAGCGACAGGTCACAATTTAGAACACCCAATTATATATTTTAAAATTGCAAACTAATATAGAAATACATATTATACCTAACGTTGATCATAAAAACAATGAAGGATATTTTTAGCACACGCTGAATCAACTGTGACAGGAATCCATCAACTTGTTACAGGTCGGAAAATCTCCACCAATTGGTATTAATAACTCATTCTACGGGCGACCCCGTATTTTAAAAGATCCACTGACTCTCAGATTATCAAAATGGGAAGACACAGACCCAATGAGCAACTAAGACGTTATGTGAGCCTATACACAACAAATTATACTTTTAGTTTAGAAATCTAAAATAATAATAGTCAATAAAACAAATGGGGGATTATTTCTCAAGTGACACAGGTCCGAAAAGCAAGTTTATTCTATCGGGCTGAAACTTGGACAAAATGTTGTCCTATTGAATAGTAATGAATAAAAAAAAAATCTTGACTATAGAAGAAATATTAAGATTGGGGGAGGGGATGAAATTTTTGATTTTTTTAAAAAACTGTTTACTTTGATAAAATTTTTGTTCTTATAATTTAAATTGAAAAAATTTTTGTAATACCAGTTTCGATAGATTTTTTCACGCTCTTTCGATTGGTCATATTGTTTTTTACGAGAAAAAATTTTTTGATCCCTAAAAATGGAAAATAAAAATAAAAATGACTTTTTCTTCAAAAAGGACAATTTTTAATTTTTTTTTATTTTTTTTAAATGAAAGCCCTACTTTTTTCCTATAAAAAATCTTTGGAGTAAAATGTTGGATGAGAACTCCTAATCATCGAAAATAAATGTTGAATAGAACCTAACGCCTGTGACGCTCGCTGCCACTAGCACACACTGTGGCCAAAAGCGCTATTTTTGGACAAAAATCAGCCGACAACTCAAAAATGAACCGATTTTAATTTTTTTTTTTTTTAAATAATCAAAAATGTTTGTACTATAACGCTTAACTGCTACAAAATCAAGATTTTTTTCATAAACTAAAATAAATGTTAATAACTTTTACAAAGTAAAAAATTGATTTTTGAGAAAGTGATTTCTAGTTACTTTGATGCAAGAAACTATATAAACTTATATATTTTACATACAAATTTTGTCTAAAATATTTTTAAATGGTTCCAGTTATAACACAACAATTTTTAATTTGTTTAAACAACCTTAGTTAACAAATAAATAACTTCCAAACTTTTCCTAGCTTAGACTTCGTTTCTTTTGCAAAACTAATTAATTACTATTGGCCTAGAGTTCTAATACAGTTGGGGATAATTTCTAACAATTTTTAAATTGTTTAAACAATCTTAGTTAACAAATAAATTACTTTTAAAGTTTTCTTTATTTAGATCTTGTTTTTTTGTGAAATTAATTAATTACTATTGGTCTAATATTCTAATACAGTTCAGGTTGTTTATTAACAATTTTTAAATTGTTTAAACAATCTTAGTTAACAAGTAAATTACTTTTGAAAGTTTTCTTTACTTAGATTTCGTTTGTTTTGCAAATTTAACTGATAACTTTTGGCCTTGATTTATCATAGAGTTTAAGATGTTCAGTAATAATTATTATATTGTTTAAACAATATCTTAGTTCACAAATAATTTACTTGGAAAGTTGTCCTCACTTAGATTTCGTTTTTTTTTAAATTTAACTGATAACTATTGGCCTAGATTTATAAAATAGAGTTTACGATGTATACTAATAATTATTATATTGTTCAAACAATATCTTAGTTAACAAATAAATTACTTTAAAAGTTTTCCTTCCTTTGATTTGGATACTTTTGCAAATTTAATTATTAAGTATTGGCCTAGATTTATAATACAGTTTGAAATGTTTTCTAACAATTATTCTATTGTTTAACCAATATCTTAGTTAATTATTAATTATTACTGAATATCTTAAACTCTATGATAAATCATGGCCAAAAGTTATCAGTTAAATTTGCAAAACAAACGAAATCTAAGTAAAGAAAACTTTCAAAGTAATTTACTTGTTAACTAAGATTGTTTAAACAATTTAAAATTTGTTAATAAACAACCTGAACTGTATTAGAATATTAAACCAATAGTAATTAATTAATTTCACAAAAAAACAAGATCTAAATAAAGAAAACTTTAAAAGTAATTTATTTGTTAACTAAGATTGTTTAAACAATTTAAAAATTGTTAGAAATTATCCCCAACTGTATTAGAACTCTAGGCCAATAGTAATTAATTAGTTTTACAAAATAAACGAAGTCTAAGGTAGGAAAAGTTCGGAAGTTATTTATTTGTTAACTAAGGTTATTTAAACAAATTAAAAATTGTTGTGTTATAACTGGAACCATTTAAAAATATTTTAGACAAAATTTGTATGTAAAATATATAAGTTTATATAGTTTCTTGCATCAAAGTATCTGGAAATCACTTTCTCAAAAATCAATTTTTTACTTTTTAAAAGTTATTAACATTTATTTTAGTTTATCAAAAAAATCTTGATTTTGTAGCAGTTAAGCGTTATAGTACAAACATTTTTGAGTATTTAAAAAAAAATAATTAAAATCGGTTCATTTTTAAGTTGTCGGCTGATTTTTGTCCAAAAATAGTGCTTTTGGCCACAGTGTGTGCTAGTGGCAGCGAGCGTCACAGGCGTTAGGTTCTATTCAACATTTATTTTCGATGATTAGGAGTTCTCATCCAACATTTTACTCCAAAGATTTTTTATAGGAAAAAAGTAGGGCTTTCATTTAAAAAAAATTAAAAAAAATTAAAAATTGTCCTTTTTGAAGAAAAAATCATTTTTATTTTTATTTTCCATTTTTAGGGATCAAAAAAATTTTTCTCGTAAAAAACAATATGACCAATCGAAAGAGCGTGAAAAAATCTATCGAAACTGGTATTACAAAAATTTTTTCAATTTAAATTATAAGAACAAAAATTTTATCAAAATAAACAGTTTTTTAAAAAAATCAAAAATTTCATCCCCTCCCCCAATCTTAATATTTCTTCTATAGTCAAGATTTTTTTTTTATTCATTACTATTCAATAGGACAACATTTTGTCCAAGTTTCAGCCCGATAGAATAAACTTGCTTTTCGGACCTGTGACACTTGAGAAATAATCCCCCAAATACGACAGATTTCCTGGACTTACCAATCGATTTTACTCTTTCCGAGTTGCTTGACTCCTTAAACTATCCTATGAGCCCAGCGAAGGTTTTTCATCATTTAGCCCTTTGTCTAGAGTGCCATTACAATTGATAGAAGAATTCTCACTTCCTTCCACATGGTTCAAAATGCAGCATATGTTTATAAATTTTTTTGTTCCACTCTTTGAAAACAAATATCAGTGATATTAACGACGTGACCTTAAAACATTTCAATTTATAGTTCAGTTAATTCTGATAAAAAAGTAGTTGCTATCTGAAACAAAATTACCTCAAATATTAGTTATATTTAAATAATTTTAAATTAGCCAAAAAAAAACTTACCTATTATTCAAATACTTGGCAACTTTGAACATTTTCGCTTCACGTTTTAATCTAAATAAGATGAAAATTTCTGCAAAAAGAGTCAAAATCGAAATACTGTATCCGACTAAAAGAATACAAAACATCTGCCTTAATACTACTTGCGACTCTTTGCTTCTGTTAAAGCAAGAAATATCCGTATCTGGACCAGTTACCACTTTTTTTTTATAATGGCTTTTCCATTTTTCGGAAATTCCAGACTGGATTAATCATTGTAAAATTTCATTTACTCTTTTGACATACGGCGATCGCTGTACCAAAGCGGTACCAGATAATGTGGGGGTCAAATAATCATTCTTCAACAATTTAAATTCTGGAATAGTACATCTATCCTTGCTTTTTCGCAGTTTAAATTCAGCAAATATTGAGTTCTCCACACATGCCACATTTTTCGTCAATAATAGTTGGCCAAGGCAAAAATAATCGGCTCTATTCCATGTCCTAGCTTATTGTAACAGATGACGGATATTATCATTTGGAATATCGTTCAACACAGGAGCCCAATTTGGATTCATTAAGATCTTTAAATTTGATGTTAAAACGTCCTCAAGCGTCTCAAAGGCAAATGATGTCTCTCTGTGTAATCCAACATCAGTAATAGTTGTATAAATAGATGACAAATACAAAGTGCATGTGATCATCATAACAATAAAAATTATTCTCTCTGTTAGTCTTTTAGGCTCATGAGGCACCGAAGAACCTAGAATAATCTGAACCAATTAAATTAAATTCAGTTCTTGAGCTTTAAAGCCACTGACTAGCATGGCGATCCAGATCGCAAGGGGCAAAAGCAAGACAATCAAAGAGCTCAAAAGTTTCCATTTTTCGCTTAGTATAAAAGATTTCTTTAAAGAAACTGGAACAACCAAGACCCTTCGAAATTCAGTAATTCCTTTAACCCATTCGAAAAATGTTGCTATGCATGCTCCAGTGTTTAGAAGCTCTACACCCGAAAAATCAGATTTTTTAAGAAGCCAATTTGAAAACAGACCTTTATTATTGTGTTTGTTTGTACAATTGAAAATAGACTTTCCCGCCTTTCGAGAAATGAGCTTGAAGTTCATGCTTTTTGATAGAGTCTCAAATTTTGACCAACCTATACCTGAAATATAATTTTTATCTGACTGGTTCTCTGAGAGAATAATCTCTGGAGGATAGTGGGCAAACTCGACCCTCAGCGGATATTGATCTAAATCTTGAACTTTGTTTGGAAAAAGTGGAAAAACAGATTTGCGAGTTTTTGTCATAAGGTTTGAAAACGGATTAAAATTGTGAACAGAAAATTGCTCAGTATTTCCTGAATAGAAATTGCTTTTTGCTACATTTGGTACCCTGATCGAAAGAATAGTAGTAATACTATAAATTAAAACCAAAATTTAATTAAAATAACCATTTACTTGACTATAATTAAAAAAATATTTATTTGCGTCAAATAATTATTATTGAAATTAAATAAAAATTAAATTTAATTAAATTTGTAAAAATGCTCGATAACAGGTAATTTCCAATTTCCAGTGCTAACTGAGAATACATTATTAAGTAGATTTTTTTTAGTGTATTGTTAACAAGGATTCAAGGAAACAAAACAAATAAATTAAGTCTATTTTAGCAGTGTAATACTTTTATTTTTGTTATATATTGATATAACATTTAGTTGATAGAATAAGACAAACACTGTGTAATCCATCACGAGATTTAAACTTTTCACCGAAGTACAATTAAGTTCCTAAGTTCAATAATTATACATAAACATGGTGGCCACTTTTATTTATAAAATTAAATATCCGGTCATTTCTCGGTTTTTCCTGGTCCATTTTTTGGATTTCTCGGGTTTAAAATTTTAAACAATCAAAACAGTATTTTTAATTTGCGAAATTAGCTTTTATATTTAAATTTAACTTTATACTTAAATTTAAAGTTTACATATTCTTATAATCTTATTAATTATAATTAAAGCTTATAAGCTTTAATTTATGATCACAAAATATTAAAATCTTAATTTTTGGACAATAATTATTTATCCTAAACATTTAAAAAGAATTACGTATTATAAGTTTACTAGCAACATTTACGCGCGTCCAAGCGCGTGACAAACTTTGCATTGTTATTGATTATTTAAAACTATCAATTTTTGCGAATTCAAATAATGAAAATTACGAAATAGAAGAATTAGAATTAGAATATCAAAGAAATGATGAATGTAATTGACAGTTGGAAACAAAATTCGAAAAATGGCTACATAAGTACCTACACAATTGAAAAGAATAGTTTAAAAAAGTAAACAAAATAGTTTAAAAATTATAGGAATAACTGTTGGAAATAATTGCAAATTAAACAACTGGATTAAAAATAGAAAAAAATCATTTAAATTGAAGAAAATAATAAAAAACTGATGAAATAAATTGAAAATTTAAAAATTAAATTAAAATTCGAAAAAATAATTTATAATTGAAAAAGAACTATAAACTGACGAAAATAATTGACAATTAAAAACATAATTTAAAAGATAGCTAAATTAATCAATACACAAACGAACAAAATAATTTAAAAAATCAAATAATAATTATAAAATTTTAAGATAATGATTAAAAATTGTAAAAATTGCAGGAAATCATTAAAAATTGCGGAAAATAATTAATAATTGAAGGAAATAGTTGAAAACTGACGAAAATAATTGTCAATTAAAAACAAAATTCAAAAAATGAATAGATCAATAGACAATTAAAAAGATAATTTAACAAATTAAACAAGAAATATTAAATTGAAAGAAAATAATTGCAAATTGAAAAGTAAATAATATTATAGAAATAATAGTTGAAAATAATTGCACATTTAACAAAACTGGATTGTAAATAAAAAAAAGTAATTGAAAATTAAAAAGTTATTAATGACATGAATATTAGTTAAACTGATATTTATAAAGTTAAATTTCTATGAATTAAAATGCATTTTTTAAAAAGTATCTGATTTAAAACAAAAAATATCTATGCGCCAAACTTCAGGTAGAACCAGAAAAAATGAATGAAGGAATGAAAGAACTTGATGATGATGATGATTATTATTATTATTATAGGGGGAACTGCCCTATGGTGGATAGCAATTCAAACAGTGGATAACTTTAAATTATAACGAAATAAATTATAAATTTCAATCATAATAATGATTGAAACATTAAGCGATTAATATTCTTTATAGTTTTTTAAGATATGCTTGGGTAAAATGAATAATTTTTAAAATATTTAAAGTTATCCACTGTTGAAATAACTATCCACAATAGGGCAGTTTCCCCTAGATATGTAATATATGAAAAAATTGATTTTCGATAAAATTTCTCATAACTTTTAGATCCACGAAGAAATCCAAGGTTTAATAACAAACTCCCCAATTTTCCGTTCAAGTGACCACAATGAAATAATCTACAATTCCCGGCACACAAAACCTGAAAAGCTCAAAACGTTGCATAAAAATGCCATTTTTAGCTCAATTTGTAAAATAAATCGAAAAATCGGAATCATTATGCAACGTTTTGAGCTCCTTAGATTTTGTGTGGGTCCAATAAATATCAACTAAACCACAGGATGCAATTAAGAAGAAACAATCACTCACCCATTAATACATTTTACAATTGCACATTTTAATACAAGAAATACTTATTATACCACAAGTTGAACATAAAACAAACATAAGATCCACTTCCTTCCACATGGTTCAAAAAACAGCATAGGTTTGTAAATTCTTTTGCTCTACTCTTTAGAAACAAACATCAGTGACTTTCTTTAGATTCAACCTCTGAGCAATTTAAAACATGGTCCAACTTATTAACGACGTGCCCTTA
This sequence comes from Ganaspis brasiliensis, assembly GCA_037103525.1. Taxonomy (NCBI): domain Eukaryota; kingdom Metazoa; phylum Arthropoda; class Insecta; order Hymenoptera; family Figitidae; genus Ganaspis; species Ganaspis brasiliensis. Next base: position 730,794 of record JAZKLR010000544.1, on the reverse strand, counting down.
AAACATAGTAATTTATAGTTCAGTTAATTCAGATAGAATAGTAGTTCCTATCTTAAACAGAATTACCTTAAATATTGGTTATAATTAAATAATTTAAAATTTGCAAAAAAAACTTACCTATTGTCCAAATAGTTGGGAACTTTAAACTTTTTCGCTTTGCGTTTTAATCTATACAAGACGAAATTTTCTGCAAAAAAAGTCAAAATCGAAATACTATATCCGACTAAAAGAATACAAAACATCTGCCTTAATACTACTTGCGACTCTTTGCTTCTGTTAAAGCAAGAAATATCCGTATCTGGACCAGTTTGCACTTTTCTTTTATAATGGCTTTTCCATTTTTCAGAAATTCCAGACTGGATTAATCGTTGTAAAATTTCATCTACTCTTTTGACATACGGCGACCGAGGTGCCAAAGCAGTACCAGTTGATGTGTGGGTCAAATAATCATTCGTCAATAATTTAAATTCAGGAACAGTACATCTATCCTTGCTTTTTCGCAGTTTAAATTCAGCAATTATTGAAGTGTCAACACACGTGAGATTTTTCGTCAATAATAGTTGGTCAATGCAAAAAAATTTTGTTTCATTCCATATCGTAGCTTTTTGTAACAGATGACGCATACTATCAGTTGGTGTATCATTCAACACATGAACCCAATTTGGATTCATTGAGATCTGCATATTCGATTTTAGGACATCCTTAAGCGTGTCAAAGACACATGATGTCTCTCGATGTAATCCAACATCAGTAAGAGTTGTATAAATAGATGACGAATACAAAGTGCATGTGATCATCATAACAATAAAAATTATTCTCTCTGTTAATCTTTTAGGCTCATGGGGCACCGAGGATCCTAGAATAATCTGAACCAAATGAATTAAATTCAGTTCTAGAGCTTTAAAGCCACTGACTCGCATGCAGATTCAGATCACAAGGGGCAACAGCAAGACAATCAAAGGGTTCAAAAGTTTCCATTTTTCGCTTAATATGTAAGATTTCTTTAAAGAATTTAGAAAAACAACTAAGACCCCACAAAATTCGGTAATTCCTTAAACCCATTCGAGAAATGGCCAAAAGCATGCACCAGTGTTTAGAAACTCTGTACCCAAAAAATCAGATTTTTTATGAATCAGATTTAAAAACATGCCTGTACTATTGTGTTTGTTTATACAATTGAAAAAAGACTTTTCAGCCTTTCCCACCTTTCGAGCAATGAGCTTAAAATTCATGCTTTTTGATAGAGTCTCAAATTTTGACCAACATATACCTGAAATATAATTTTTAACTGACTTGTTCTCTGAAAAAATAATAAGTGGAGGATAGTGGGCAACCTCGACCTTCAGCGGATATTGTTTCAAATCTTGAACTTTGTTTGGAAAAAGTGTATTAACTGATTTATGAGTTGTCGTCATAACGTTGGAGAACGGATTATAATTATGAACAGAAAACTGCTCAGTATTTTCTGAATAGAAATTGCTTTTTGCTACATTTAGTACCCCGATTGAAACAATAGTAGCATCTAGAAAATCAAGCAACCACATATGTCGAAGAAGTTTTCGATAATCACGTGATTGCGAGTTTTCATAAAGAATAATGAGACATTTTGGGCGAGACTTAGTTTCCGAAAGGTTACTTACGAAATTTATAGATTCTGAGAGCTGAGAAAAATCTTCGTAATTCAACAGAATGAACAAAGCAGTTTGAAGATCTCGCACTGGAAAATTCAATTGTGAACTTTTTAACCGGGAATCGATAATTCTGACCGGGAATTTGCTAATTATTTTAAAAAACACTTTCTCGGTTTGGCGCTTATCATCTTTTTCTATGCCAGACTCTAAAATGACAGTTTCGCTTACTTTAGCTTCATTTTGGATATAATTTGTCACATGTTGTACCCACTTAAATTTGTCATTGACGACTTTTTGAATAAATAGTAGAAATATTATATTTCGTATAATCATTTTCTTTTTTCAAAGGAAGATTTATTTGTTTTAATCTCTAATTAATCTTTTCTTTTTTAAATTTTGAACACCTGAATTCCGTCTCGACAACTCCACAGTCGTTTATACTTTAACTCTGAAGATAAAAAGAAATTCAAAGAATCCTAATCTTTACTCTGAATATTTTCGAACAAGTTTGATTATAACGTTTGCGAATTTCTCGTCGAAAATTATTTCAAAATCACTATCATCTTGCATCCTTGAATTTTTTTCAGATATTTTTAACACATTCTAGAAAATATTTCTCCATTCTTTATTGATTTTTTTTTCTGTAGAAAATGTTCACTTCTTTATTTTAATAAATTTAAATTTGTGATCTTGCTTTTTTAAATTTCAATTGATAAAATAGACACATTTGGTCAGTTGTTAACATCTTAAAATTAAATAATTTTAAGTTTACCAGAACACAAAAAATTTTTTTTGTCAGAAATTTTTCTGAAGAATATTATGGCTAAGAAAACTAATAATGAAAAGTAATTTTATAACTACTTAACAATTCTTTAATTTCAGTAACTTTTCTAACATTTTTTACGAAATTTTCATAATCTGCACGAGAAAAAAGTAAAAAACGTCCCCATGTAAAGTTTGAACTCGATAAGTCAAATCTACGCCTACCGTTGTTGATAAAATACTTATTTAATTGTCAAAAATACATAATTTTAATTCGAGGCTTAGTTTAAGAAGATGCTAGTTCGTGCCCGCGTAATATGATTCCTATTCAATGTTCAGAATAATATAATGCTAACTCAAAGTTTTGTTTAAAATTATTAAAACTCAACTTTGCGTACAATAAGTATTAAAATGACAATTAAACTGTAATATTATTTTCTGCTTTTTCATTTTAGGGGTAAAAGCAATATAAATTTTCCAATTATTATGAATAATTTAATTAATTATATTTCTAGTTTATAAACAAATAACACGCAATTTTTTGTCCTAAACATTTAGATTTAGGATTTTTAAAGAAGCTAATTAATTTTTTAATCTTTTTATTAAAAATATCAACATTTTAGACAAATCTTAGTATAATTAATTCTAGATTATTATAAGTATCTTAAAAAGATTAAGAAATATAAATTTAATAATAAGTTTTATTAATTATAAAAATCATATTTTAAATATAAGGCATTATAAATACTTATAATAACCTAGAATTATAATAATAAGATTTATCTGAATTGTTAATATTTTTAATCAAAAGATTTAAAAATTAGTTGACTTGGTTTTAAATTTAAAAATTTTGAAGTTTAGGGGGTAGGTTACCGTTCTCAATGGTGAAAAATGCATGAAGTTTGGGGATTTTTTTTTATAGACGGAATTATTTTTGAAATTACTGTTTTTTTTTTATTTAAATAGTACATAATTATATGAACTTTTTACATATTTATTTTAAAATAAAATAAAAATAAGCGGCTGTAGCTTAACTTATAGAAGACTTTGCACGCCGTATTTTTTTATGCGCCGTATGTTCCACAGCCTTGGTAGGTTATCAGAAACAAAAATTCCTGATAAATTATGAAACTAGAATAAATTTATTAATTTATCAGGGAGTTTTGATTCAAATAACGTGGCAAGGATGTAGAATGTAAGGCGCATAAAAAAAATTTGGCGCCCAAGGACCCAAGTTTGTTTGAAATTTGGCCCAAAATTAATTTTGTGAACTTTTCGAAAAAATGCAATATTTTTTAAAAATCACTTTTGAGCCAAAATTCAAACAAACTTGGGTCTGAGAGACCTTTCTAATATCATGTTAAGTAATTCTACCAAGTTTCATGATAAAATATTCAATATTTTAAGAGAAAAGTTACGGACAAATTTTGCCTATACAAGTGACGTCATACTCCATCACATACCCTTAATAAAAAAAACCGCAATTTCAAAAATATTTCCGTCCATGAAAAAAAAAATTTCGAAATTCCATGCATTTTTAACCATTGAAAACGATAACCTCCACTTAAGATCTAAATTGCATATTATTTGTTCATAAACTAGATTACATACATTAAAGTATTCATAACAACAGGAAAAAGTAAATTATCTTTTTATCTAAAGACGACAAAGCGAGAAATAATATCAAGAAAACATGTTAAAAATAAAGGTTTTATAGATTTTATGATTTACATTAAAAACATTTTCAGTATAGATAATCTTTTTTTCAGTTAGACTTTGAGTCTTGTTGTTTAAAGTTGATTGAATTGATCGGTTAACATAAAGATTTAATAATTGTTATATACGTATATAAAATTTATCTTTATGGGTTTTTCAATTTTTTCATTTTATTTATGTAATTTGTATATTTATTGCAGCTTTTAGCTTTTACATCTGAATACTGAAATTTTCAATTTATCATGAAATGGAAGTCATTCAGACTTCGAAACCTTGACACCAAGAATATCTAAATAAATAAAAATTGTTGTCTCATGCTACCGTTTTTTCTTTTAAAACAAATAAAAAGAAATTGCATGGTATTTATAATTAAAAAAATATATTTGTATGAAATAACTATCATTTGCGAGAATTTAAAAGTATTTGTTTTTTAAATACTATAGTATTTGAATGAATTTATAAACTGATTGGTTTAAATACATTCTATGTAATTTAAATAATAATTATTTGATGCAAATAAATATTTTTTTAATGATAGTCAAGTAATTGGTTTTTTTAATCAAATAAAATTTGTTTTTCTTTATAGTATTTAAGTTAAAAAACATCCAACTACAGTGTTAGAATCCTGGGATTTTTAAGAAAAAAAATTCACAGAGAAATTTCCAGAATTCACAATTTTCACAATTTTGGAAGTATTTTTCTCGATTCAAATCAAAAGATTCAATCTCTTTTTGGAAAATTAAAAATCATAATTCACCAAGCTTTATCTATGACGAAGCAAAAACAAAAAATTTTAAAGGAAAAAGGATAGGAAACAATGCAACTTGAAAAAATCGAGAAAAATGATAAATATTTCATCATGTTAAACATATCTCAAGAAACTTCAAGAATTCAGAATCATGGTAATTTTTCAAAAAAGTTCATAAGAAGTCCGTATACAGCTTACAATCAAGTTTATTGATGATGCATTCAGGCGAGAATCTTGGATTTTAGATTATGATTATGAAATAAACAATCATAAAGAAAAACTTTTATCAGTTTGTGCAAATAACATTTAGACTGTTACAAAGCAAAAATAAAGACTCTAAGCTCTATGAATAATTGAGTTTTTGTAAAGCATTTCACTAAATAACATTTTTGAATTTTATAAGTAAAATATTAGTATGATTCATGAAAATTCGACCATCTGCAAATTAACCTAAAACTGAAACGTTGCTCAGTGGATGTTACTGTTCAATTGTTAGAAATATAGCAAATTTAGTTTACCCTAAAAAAAAAATGTAAAAAGTCATCACTGTCTGATCCTGTAAGTTTATATTAAATAATACTTTTTAAAAGGTACAAATTACCAACCAAACAGTTAAAAGCTATTACCTATATTCTTTATTACTTTTTTAAAAAATACTATTAAGATCAAAATGTTAACATTTCATTGAAATTAGCTAATAAGTAATAGAACACATATTATTTAAAATATTTTTGTATCATTAAGGGCATGTGATGGATTATGACGTCACTGGTATAGGCAAAATTTGTCCGTAACTTTTCTCTTAAAATATTAAACATTTTATCATGAAACTTGGTAAAATTACTTAAAATGACATTAGAAAGGTCTCTGAGACCCAAGTTTGTTTGAATTTTGGCCAAAAATTAATTTTGAAAACTTTTCGAAAAAATACAATATTTTTAAAAATCACTTTTGAGCCAAAATTCAAACAAACTTGTGTCTGAGAGACCTTCCTAATGACATTTTAAGTAATTCTATCAAATTTCATGACAAAATATTTAATATTTTAAGAGAAAAGTTACGGACAAATTTTGCCTATACAAGTGACGTCATACTCCATCACATGCCCTTAATTAATTTGAAGTATGAAACAATTAAATTCTCTAATTTAATACACATTTTGATATAAATTTGCTTATTATAATTCTTTTAGAACAAAATATGCTAAAATAAAAGTATAAGATCCATATTAACAATGAGATTTGTTTAAAAATGATACTCACGTATCATTGAGAGGCCTGTAGTAGTATAAGTAGTAGTGGCACGGATTACTATTTCCTGAGCAAAAGTTGCGGGCAAATATTAAAAACTGATCCTACTGAAGTAATTGTTATATTAGGCAGTTATACTTTTTAAAATTGCTTGAGCAATATTTAAAAAGAGACGAATTTGATAATTAATACTCGAACTTGATAAAATTTATTATGACAATATAAATATTAAAAATATTAACAGAATTTTTAAAAATGACTAGAGTAATAATTACAATTAGTAAATTTTACTACATAAAAAGTAATTTTTCTTTATATAAAGCACATTTTACTCTGAATAGCAATTTTTACTGGAAATAGTAATTTTTCCTAAATAATTACATTATTTACTATAAATCAAGATTCTCTTTTCTCAGTGTACATTTCAAAGTTATTATATCGTACCATATTGTTAACAGCCCATGTTTAGATCTAGTAGAACCATTCTTCAAAATTTAAAAGAAATTACAAACATCATATATGTATTTAATATAATAAAGTTATAGATAAAACAGTGGTTTTGCAGATCACTGATTTTCTTAATTCTATTAGTTTGTTATTTTTTTAAAAAAATCGTTTCAGCAAAAATCCTCTTAAACTCATTTACTTCTTTATGTAAAACTTTAATATTATCAAAATCAAAACTATATCAATGGTTAAATCCATCGTCATTAATCTTTTCAAGTCTGTGTTTGCTAATAACTTAATGATACTTTTTATTGAGATTTATGTTTTTTTTTTTGTTTTCGTTAAAATGAATCTTCAAAAGTCTATTCGTTTGACCTACGTATATTTTTAGGAAGTTTAGGCCCGACAATTTATAAAAAACACCTTCATTCTTTAATAAATCTGTTTCATTGCAAGTTTAATAAATTAAATTAAATAATTAAATTAAAAATTTCCAATAAGAGAAGATATACTTTTAAATATAATATAAGTACAGAACTATTTTTTTCTGCTGTTATAGAGTTTTTAAAAAAAAAACAAATATCGTGTCTTACTTACAACGACAGTATTTATTAGATAAATAAATTAAATTGACTGGAAGTTCGCAGGAAGCTGACAGTTTTCAGTGTTAACTGACAATACATTATTTTGTACCCAGTAAAATTTTTAGGGTATTGTTAACAAGGATTCAAGGAAACAAAATTTGTAAATTTAGTCAATTTTACCAGTGAAATACTTTTATTTTTGTTATATATTGATATATAATTTTATTGATACAATAAAACAAACATTATATAATTCATCACAAGAATGATACAGCGTTCGGTAATGTGTCATTTTGAATAATTTTTATTAAAGATTTAAATTCTCCTCCAAATAACAATTAAGTTCCTACGTTCAATAATTATATAAATAAGATCAGTATATTCGCTACCAATTCAACACCAAAATAATCTACAATTCCAGCAGTACAATAACTATCAGCTAAGCGACAGGTCGAAATTAAGAAGATACAATCACTCACCCAATTATATATTTTAAAATTGCAAACTAATATAGAAATACATATTATACCTAACGTTGATCATAAAAACAATGAAGGATATTTTTAGCTCACGCTGAATCAACTGTGACAGGAATCCATCAACTTGTTACAGGTCGGAAAATCTCCACTCTCTAAAACTGAATCAGTGAAATTTTCACTGATTTGGAATCAGTGAACAACTTCTCTTTGCTGAATCAGTGAAAATGACTGATCTTCAGTGAACAACTTCTCTTTGCTGAATCAGTGAAAATGACTGATCTTCAGTGAATTTCACTGATTCAGCAACGAAAAGTTGTTCACTGATTTTAAATCAGTGAAAATTTCACTGATTCAGTTTTAGAGAGCACCAATTGGTATTGATAACTCATTCTACTGGCGTCCCCATTTTTTAAAAGATCCACTGACTCTCCGATTATCAAAATAGGCAGGCACAGACCCAATAAGCAACTAAGACGTTATAGGAACCTATACATAACAAATTATACTTTTAGTTTAAAACTTTAAAATAATAATAGTCAATAAAACAAAACGACCGATTTCCCGGACTTACCAATCGGTTTTATTCTTTCCGAGTTGCTTGACTCCTTAAACTATCCTATGAGCCCAGCGAAGGTTTTTCATCATTTAGCCCTTTGTCTAGAGTGCCATTACAATTGATAGAAGAATTCTCACTTCCTTCCACATGGTTCAAAATGCAGCATATGTTTATAAATTTTTTTGTTCCACTCTTTGAAAACAAATATCAGTGGTATTAACCACTTGACCTAAGAACATTGCAATTTATAGTTCAGTTAATTCAGATAGAAAAGTAGTTGCTATCTTAAATAAAATTACCTCAAATATTGGTTATATTTAAATTATTTTAAATTAGCCAAAAAAAAACTTACCTATTATTCAAATACTTGGCAACTTTGAACATTTTCACTTCACGTTTTAATCTAAATAAGACGAAAATTTCTGCCAACAGAGTCAAAATCGAAATACTGTATCCAACTAAAAGAATACCAAACATTTGCCTCAATACTACTTGCGACTCTTTGCTTCTGTTAAAGCAAGAAATATCCGTATCTGGACCAGTTTGCACTTTTCGTTTATAATGGCTTTTCCATTTTTCAGAAATTCCAGACTAGATTAATCGTTGTAAAATTTCATCTACTCTTTTGACATACGGCGATCGCTGTGCCAAAGCGGTACCAGATAATGAGTGGGTCAAATAATCATTCTTCAACAATTTAAATTCTGGAATAGTACATCTATCCTTGCTTTCTCGCAGTTTAAATTCAGCAAATATTGAGTTCTCCACACACGCCATATTTTTCGTCAATAATAGTTGGCCAATGCAAAAATAATCGGCTGTATTCCGTATCGTAGCTTTTTGCAACAGATGACGGATATTATCATTTGGAATATCGTTCAACACAGGAGCCCAATTTGAATTCATTAAGATCTTTAAATTTGATGTTAAAACGTCCTCAAGCGTCTCAAAGGCAAATGATGTCTCTCTGCGTAATCCAACATCAGTAAGAGTTGTATAAATAGATGACGAATACAAAGTGCATGTGATCATCATAACAATAAAAATTATTCTCTCTGTTAATCTTTTAGGCTCATGGGGCACCGAGGATCCTAGAATAATCTGAACTAAATGAATTAAATTCAGTTCTGGAGCATTAAAGCCACTGACTAGCATGCCGATCCAGATCACAAGAGGCAAAAGCAAGACAATCAAAGGGTTCAAAAGTTTCCATTTTTCGCTTAATAAAAAAGATTTCTTTAAAGAAACTGGAACAACTAAGACGCCTCGAAATTCAGTAATTCCTTTAACCCATTCGAAAAATGTTGCTATGCATGCTCCAGTGTTTAGAAGCTCTATACCCGAAAAATCAGATTTTTTAAGAAGCAAATTTAAAAACATCCCTTTATTATTGTGTTTGTTTGTACAATTGAAAATAGACTTTCCCGTCTTTCGAGAAAAGAGCTTGAAGTTCATGCTTTTCGATAGAGTCTCAAATTTTGACCAACTTATACCTGAAATATAATTTTTATCTGACTGGTTCTCTGAGAAAATAATCTCTGGAGGATAGTGGAAAACTTCGACTATCACCGGATATTGGTTTAAATCTTGAACTTTGTTTGGAAAAAGTGGATAAACAGATTTGCGAGTTGTTGTCGTCATAACGTTTGAAAACGGATTATAATTGTGAACAGAAAATTGCTCAGTATTTTTTGAATAGATATTGCTTTTTGCTACATTTGGTACCCTGATCGAAACAATAGTAGCTTCTAGAAAATCAAGAGACAACATATGTCGAAGAAGTTTTCGATAATCTCGTGAGTGCGAGTTTTCATAAAGAATAATGAGACATTTTGGGCGAGTCTTAGTTTCCGAAAGGTTGCTTACGAAATTTATAGATTCTGAGAGCGGAGAAAAATCTTCATTTTCGTAATTCAACAGAATGAACAAAGCAGTTTGAAGATCTCGTACTAGAAAATTCAATTGTGAACTTTTTAACCGGGAATCCATAATTCTGACTGGAAATTTGCTGGTTATTTTAGAAAACACATCCTCGGTTTTACGTTTATCATCTTTCTCTATGCCAGACTCTAAAATGACAGTTTCGCTTACTTTAGCTTCATTTTGGATATAATTTGTCACATGTTGTATCCACTCAAATTTTTCATTGACAACGTTGTGAAATATTGTAGAAGAAATAAGAGTAGAAATATTGTATTTTGTATAATCATTTTCTACTCGCAAAAATAAGAATTATTTGCTTTAAACTGTAATTAATCTTTTCTTTTTTAAAATTGGAACACCTGAATTCCGTCTCGACAACTCCGCAGTCGTTTATAATTTAACTCTGAAGGTAAAAAGAAATTTAAAAAATCCTAAACCTGACTCTGAATATTTTCGAACAAGTTTGATTAGAAGTTTTGCGAATTTCTCCTTGAAAATTATTTTGAAATCACTATTATCTTGAATCCTTGAATTTTCTTTAGATATTTTTAACAAGTTCTAGAAAATGTTTCTCCATTCTTTATTGATTTGCTTCTACAGTAAATGTTCTCTTCTTTCCTTTAATAATTTTTAAATTTGTGATATTGCTTTTTTAATTCTTAATTGTGAAAATATACACATTTGGTCAGTTCTTAACATTAAATAATTTAAAGTATACTAGAACAAAAAAAAATTTTTTTTTGACAGAAATTTTTCTCAATATTTCATGGCTCATAATACTAATAATGAAATGTAATTTTATAACTACTTAAGAATTAGTCAATTTGAGTAACTTTTTGAACATTTTTGATAACATTTTCATAATCTGCACGATAAAAATCGTCTCCATGCAAAGTTTAAACTCGATAAGTCAAATCGACGCCTACCGTTGTTGATAAAATACTTATTCAATTGTCAAAAATATATAATTCTAATTCGAAACTCAGTTTAATAAGAATCTAGTTCGTGGTCCGTGTAATATGATTCCTATTCAATGTTCAGTATAATATAATGCTAACTCAAAGTTTTGTTTAAAATTATTAAAATTTATTTTTACGTACAATAAATATTAAAATGCCAATTAAACTGTAATATTATTTTATGCTTATTCATTTTTAGAAGTAAAAGCAATATAAATTTTCCAATTAATATGAATAATTTAATTAATGATATTGCTAGTTTATAAATGAATAGCACTCAATTTTTTATCTTAAACATTTAAATTTAGGATTTTTAAAGAAGCTAACTATTTTTTAATATTTCCATTAAAAACATCAAAATTTTAGACAAATCATAGTATAATTAGTTCAAGATAAGTATTTTATTTTCTTTATAAGTATTTTAAATGCTTGATATAAAAATATAATTTTAAGTAATTCTTTATAAATGATAAAGAAATATAAGTTTAACAATAAATTTGATTAATTATAAAAATCATATTTTAAATATCCAGGATTTAAAGCACTTATAATAACCTAGAATAATAATACTAAGATTCATCTAAATTGTATATGTTTTTAATTGGAAGATTTAAAAATTAGTTTACTTAGTTTTAAATTTATAATTTTAAAAGGTTAAGATCTATATTGCATATTATTTGTTCATAAACTAGATTCTATACATTAAATTATTCATAGTAACAGGAGAAAGTCGTAAATTATTTTTATACCTAAAGACAAAGAGGCGTGAAATAATATCATGATTGAATTAGAATTTTGTTATTTAGTGTACTTAAACTTAAATTTTAATTATATTAAACATATTTAAAATGCATTTACGTTAGCATTATATCGAACATTTACACTGCTATAATAATCTTGAATAATAATACTAAAGATTTGTCTAAAATCTTAATATTTTAGGTTAAAATATTAAAAAATTGGTAAGCTTTGTTTTAAACCTTAAATTAAGTTTAATCTAGTGAATGAATATTAGAAGTTTAAGAACTTAATTTCACGTATTTAAATTATTTATAACAAGAAAATTTAAATTATTTTTACATTTAAAGACGAAAACGAGTTATACAATGTCATAATTAAATTAGCATTTTATTGTTTACTGTATTTAAACTTAAGTTTTAATTATATTAAAAGCAACTTTGTGGTATAATTTTATTATTTTTAACATTGAATAGGTGTCATATTGTAGGAACAATATCAGATCCGTAAAAAGTTGTGCATACGCTATTCTACAACAGTTCTGTAAAATTCACTATTTTTGGACAAAAATCTGCCGATAACTAAAAAATGAACCGATTTTAATATTTCTTCTTAAATACTCATCAATGTTTGTAATACCACGTTTAAAAGATAAAAATAAACTAAGTTTAACAGACAATTTTTAAATTGTTTAAACAATCTTAGTTAACAAATAAAGAACTTCACAAGTTTTCTTTACTTAGATTCCGTTTCTTTTGTGAAATTATTTAATTACAATTGGTCTAGAGTTACAATACAGTTAAAAATGTTTGCGAACAATTTTTAAGTTATTTAAACAATTATAGTTGAAATAAATACTTCAAAAATTTTCTTAACTTAGATTAGGTATCTAGTAATTCCAGGCCAATTATAATAATTAATTAATTTCACAAAAGAAACGAAATGAAAGAAAGCAAAACTTTTGAAGTTATTTATTTGTTAACTAAGATTATTTAAACAATTTAAAAATCGTTAGTTAGTAACTTTTTTTTGTCAAAACTTGTGATTCAATAATACATCATCAGTTTTAAAAAAATTTCAAGGTAATAATTATGTAAATTATACATGTAATTTGTTTCTAGATGTTTAATTTAAGTTTTTTGTCCAAAACCTAAGTCGACTTCGGTGGTTCATTGAGCGAACGGCTCATACTAGCTTTTAAATGTTTGTTTGGTAATTTGCAACTTTTAAAAAGTATTATTTAATATAAACTTAAGGGATCAGACAGTGATGATTTTTTAAATTTTTATTTCAGGGTAAACTAAATTTGCGATATTTCTAACAATTGAACAGTAACATGCACTGAGCAACATTCAGTTTTAGGTTAGTCTGCAGACGGTCGAATTTTCATGAATCATAATAATCTATTACTTATCAAATCCAAAAATATTGTTTAGTCAAACGATATACAAAATTCAAATTATTCATGAAGCTTGGAGCCTCCATTTAGGCTTTACAACAGTCTAAAAGTTAATTAGACACATTTATAAAAGTTTTGCTTGATTATTTATTTATCATATTCTCAAATCTAAGATTCTCGACTGCATGCATAACTAATAAACTTGACTGTAAGCTGTATACAGACTTTTTCTGAACTTTTTCGAAAAATTACTATGATTCCAAATTCTTGAAGTTTCTTGAGATATTTTTAACATGTTGAAATAACTCGATTTTTCATTTTTATCAATATTTTCAAGTTGCAATGTTTCCTATTCTTTTTCCTTTATTTTTTAACATTTTCTTTTGCTCGCATATAGATAAAGCTTGATGCATTATATAATTTTTGATTTCCCAGAAAGAGGTTGAATCTTTTTTTTTTGAATCGAGAAGATTGTTGTATTCCTTACTTATTTACATTCATATTTAAATAAAATAAAATTCTTGTTGTTTTTAATGCTGTAAAACATACAAGGTTATTGATTTTTCTATTATTATCCCAGGAAACAAAAATCAATAAGTGGGCTCAGTACAACTGAGCACTGTTGAATATATGTTAAAAATGTTTAGCGATGAAAAAAAAATTTAATGTTACTAACCGATTTCTAGTATTCATTATTATTAACCTATTCAGTAATTCATATTGATCAATTTAAGCCTCTATTGAATTATATTTTTTTTCTTTAATTTTTAATTATTTATTCACTTTTAACATTTTTCTTTTCTTTTCATTCAAATTATTTTTTCATTTCTAGTAACTATTTTAAATTTGTATTTATATTTATTTAGACGAGACATATTTTTTTTAATGTTGCTTACTAAGTTTATAAATTCTGAGAAATTGGAGAAGTTTTGATCCCTACTTCCAAAATCGTGAAGGATAAGTAAAGTTGCTTGAGTATCCATAATTTTTCTGAAAATTCTCATAGTATTTTTCCGGAAACTTTTTTGGGAACTTTTTCTGGAATCCCAGGACACTTGTAGATAGATTCTTTTTTAATTAAAGTACTATAAATTAAAACCAAATTTATATTTGATTAAAATAACCAATTACTTGACTATTAATAAAAAAATATTTATTTGCGTCAAATAATTATTCTTTACATAAAATAAATTCTATTTAAGCTAATAAGTTTCGCATTTGAAAACTAGTTTTTTTTAATTCTAGCAAATAAAAATTATTTTATAGTATTAATTTTTTTTTCAATTATAATTACCATGCAATTTCTTCATATTTGCATTAGAAGAGAAATCGATAGCTTCAGACAACAATTTTTATTTTTTTAGATATTCATGGTGTCAACGTTTTGAAGTTTGAATAACTTCTTCTTTAGGACAAATTGAAAATTCCATTAGTCAGATGTAGATTAAGTCAATATACAAAATCTCTTCCAATTCCACTGTAACATTTATCCATTAACATTAATTCACCATTGAGATTAAATAAAATTGAAATTCGATAATAATACTATAATTTTTTATTTATTAAAACACAAACAATTACCTCATATAAAGAAAAATTTTATAAATCATTGTTTGATCGAACCCTTGCATATTTTAATCAAATAAGACATAAACTATGACTTGAGAACAAAAATTCAATTATATATTAAAAAAAAAATTGATTAACTCGGTAAGGCCATTTTTGACTTTTTTCTGGAATCAGCCTAGTACAGTATTCTTATGTTTTCTGTTGGTATAGAGTTTTCAAAAAGAAACAAATATAGTGTCTTACTTACAACAGTATTTATTAGTTAAATTGAAAAAAATTGCTGGGAGTTTGCAGGAAGTTGATAATTCCCAGTGCTAACTGAGAATACATTAGTTAGTATCCAGTAAATTTTTTTTTTCTTGTTAACAAGGATTCAAGAAAACAAAATTAATAAATTTAGTCTATTTTAGCAGGGAAATACTTTTATTTTAGCTATATATTGATATATCGTTTTATCGATAGAATATAAAACAAACATTATGTAATTCATCACAAAAACGATACAACGTTCGATCATGTGTCATTTTGGTTAATTTTTACCTGACATTTAAATTTTCTTCCAAAATTTCAATTAGGTTCCTACGTTCAATAATAATTATATTATAGAGATCCGTAAATGCGCTTGCAATTCAACCCCAAAGTAATCTACAATTATCGATTTAATAAATATCGGCTGACAGGTAGCAATTAAGGGCATGTGATGGATTATGACGTCACTGGTATAGGCAAAATTTGTCCGTAACTTTTCTCTTAAAATATTAAATATTTTGTCTTGTTTGTACTGCTTCGCTTACTTTAGCTTCATTTTGGATATAATTTGTCATATCTTGTACCCACTTTAATTTGTCATTGACGACGTTTTTAATTAGTAGTAGAAATATTATATTTTTTAGAATCATTTTCTTTTTACAGAAGATTTTCGTTATTATGTTATATTTTTGTAATTTATTCTCACTCGATATATTATAAATTTTTATTATTACTTTAATGGGTTCTTTACACCCGTGTATTATACATTAAATAAATAAAAATAAGATTTATTTGTTTCAATCTCTAATGAATATTTTTTTTGTATTTGCAATACTTGAATTCCGTATCGACAACTCGACAGTCGTTTATAGTTTAACTCAGAAGAAAAAAAATTCAAAGTATCCTAAACCTGACTTTGAATATTCTCGAACAAGTTTGATTATAACTTTAGCGAATTTCTCCTTGAAAATTATTGCAAATTCACTATTATCTTGAATCCTTGAATTTCCTTCAGATATTTTTAACACATTCTAGAAAATATTTCCCCATTCCTTATTGATTTGTTCCATTTCATATTCACTTTTTCACTTTAATAATTTTAAATAAATGATTTGGTTTTTTAAAAATTTTAATTGAAGAAGTATACACATTTGGTCAATTCATAACATCTTAACATTAAATAATAATAATCTTCGTAAACTCCTGAAGTTAGTTACTATTTATATTTATTCATTTTTTTCTGTCCACGTTTTAAAACTTGAAGTGAAGTTGGTTAGTTTTCTGTATTTATTCATCTTTTTCTGTCCACGTTTTAAAGTCCAAAGTGAAGTTAGTCTCTGACTTTTTTTTCATAAAGTTTTTTTATTCGAAAAAATAAAAATTAAATAATGAAATACAATTTAAATTATTCTGTAACTTTTTTAACCATTTTTGAAGTTCCGAAATTTTCATCAAGTTTGCTGCAAGTTTGAAAACTTCCGAAAAGGTTGCGATTCTGAATTTAATTTTTTCATATATCAATTATTCTCTTCAGTCTTTAAATTATTGTCATGAATATTTAAATTTATTACACAAGTTTTCATTTACTGCTGTCATTTTTCAATTATTATCTCAACATTTCAATTATTTCTTTCTATCTTTAAATTATGGCCAGAAATATTTAAATTTTCAACGCCAGTTTCTATTCTTCTTTTGTTAATTTTAGATAATTTTCTTCAAATTTTAATTACTTTTGTCATTATTCAAGTATTTTTGTCATTTGACGATTATTTGCTTCATATTTCTATTATTATAGCAATTTTAGACTTATTTTCTACAAATTTCAATTATTATTTTATTCAAATTATTGAATACGACCTATTAATATTTAATATAGTAATTACAATTGTTATATCAAATTTTAATTTTATTGTTACTTAAAATAAATTTTTTAATATTGTATTGTAGTGGGCTTTTGCCCGTAAATAAATAAATAAATTCAATGTTTTTTATTACCATGAATTTTTAAATTCATTATATTAGTTTTTAATTATTTTCTACAAATTTTAATCATTTTCTTCATTATTTTTATTACTGTCGGGACTTTATTAAATTTGTAAATTTTTTTTCAATTAATTTCAACAAATTTCAGTTAATTTCTTCAAACTTTTGTTATTTTTGCCATTTTAGAATTATTTTTTACAAATTGAAAGTATTTTATTCAATTTTTTTTATCGTCATAAACTTTTAAATTTCTTACACCTGTTTTTAATTATTTTCATCATTATTTTTATTATTGTCACGTATTTATTATTAATTTTTTTACATTTTTTTCAATTATTTTCTTCAAACTTCAATTATTTTTTTTCATATTTGAATTTTTTTGTCATTTTTTAATTATTCTCTTCAAATTGCAATTATTGTCTTCAAATTTCAATTAATTTCTTCAACTTTCAATTATTTTCCTCAAGCTTACAAATTTTTATTTCAACTTTACAATTATTGTCTATAATTTTTTAACTTTTTAAACCGGTTTTGAATTATTTATTTCAATATTTAAATTGTTTTGTCAAGTTTTCAAGTTTTTTCTACAAATTTTCAATTATTTTTGTCATTTCTTAATTATTTTTTCAAGTTACAACTATTTTTGTCAACACTCAAATATTTTTGTCATTTTAGAATTATTTTCTTTAAATGTTATTTCCTTCATTCTTTTTATTATTGTCATGAATTTATTAACTTTTGAAGATCAGTTTTCAATTATTTATGTCATTATTCAATTACCCTCTTCACATTTTAATTGTATTCTTAATTTTTTAATTATTTTATACAATTTTTCAAATAATGTATTAGATTATTTAGTTTTTTACTTCATTTTTTAATATCTCATTTTTCATTAATTTTTTTCTAAATTTCATTTATAGTCTTGAAAATTCTATTTTTTCTTTCAATTTTTCAACTATTGTCTAAAAAGTGTAATTTTTACACCAGCTTTTATAATTATTTATGTCATTATTTAATTAGTTTCTTTACATTTTACTTATTTCTTCAATATCTCAATTATTGTGCGAAAATCATAATTTTTTACGCCAGTCTCAAACTTTTGTTTGGAATTTTAATTATTGTTTTGTAACTTTAATTACTTTTGAAACTTTTCAATTATTTACTTCAGATTCCAATTATTTCGTTTCAATGTATTCATCATTTTTTGGTTTTTAATAAATTTTTCAATTAGTTTTGTCATTTACAACTTTTTTTTCAAATTAAATTATTTTTGTCACTATTTAACTATTTTCTACATATTTCAACTATTTTTGCGATTTTCGAATTGTTTTTTCACTATTTTCAATCTGCAAGTCCCATCGATTTGTTTTATTTATTAATATAGTTTAATTTCTAAAATGTATGGAAAACTAATCGCGCGCTTGGGCGTGTTATATTTTGCTAGTTAAATAATTTAAAATCTACTAGAACATAGAAAAAAATTTTTTTTTTGTCAGAAATTTTTCTCAAGAAGTTTAGGTGTCATAAAATCAATAATGGAAAAAATTTTATTTACTTACAAATTTTTCAATGACATAAATATTTGATGATTTTAAAACTCATACTCATAAAATTAATATAACACTTTAAATCTTTAAGATACCAATTAACTCGAATTTTCAACACGAAAGTAATTGATTTCATTTACTGGACACTTAAAAAATGGTCATAAATTGATTTTGACTGAGAGCGGAATCAAGTGAATTTTGTACGTGAAGCTGTTTCTTTAAGTCTGAAGTTAGTGACGCGTGACTGTTGGCAAATAAAGCGAGTTACTCGCATCAAAAATCCAGTGCTGCGTGAAAATGCGTACTTGTATCTTTTGTAGACAATTGTAAACTCACGCTTGGCCATTCACACCTAAAATAGGTTAAAACGGTAAAATGTGCAGGTTCTAGAGTCATAACATATCGCAAATTTACAATGTGTGTCGGATACTACAATTCAATGTCGCTAGAAATAGAAGTTTATTAGTTAACACTCATACATATTCTGACTAGGCACAGATGCGGGTCGTGTGAATTAGAGCTACCAGCTGTATTAAGTATTGCTGGTTACTTGTCTCAAAATGGTAAATCTAATAATCTAGGTGTTAAATTGCACATTTTACTATTTTTTATTGTATTATATTTTCCCTGAGAATATTAATTTTATTACTTTTCTCTACCCGTTTCGTTTTATATCTGCAATTTATTTCTGAATATGAATGACATTCCTAAAATTTTTTTATATAATTATTTTTATCAATTTAATGTTTCGCATAATGTTATCCAGATTTTCTAATGAAATATTTTTTTTAAAAAAATATTATTTCTCTTAGAACTTATCTGAAACTTGACTTAGTACTGTCAAACCTGTCCAGAGTGAATCAACGGCTTGTAATTTCTAAATTATTCATAAAATGTTTTTCTTATTTTAGTTATTTCTTTATTCTATTTTGCTCCTCTTCTTTTTACCTAATTGCTCTTCTTCTTATTACTTTGTCTTTTAGTGTAATGAAATTATTTTAAAAAAATATGTCATTATTACTTTGCAGATATCAAAACGAACTAAAAATTTGATTTCAACATAATTATTTTGTTTTAAAAATCCAGGTAACGAATTTGATTTTAATTAAACTGCACTCCTTATTCGAATCGAAAAGACAGTTTATTTTTTTAGTGACCTTTGACCGTAACTTACGACAAAGATACGCCAACGCTTTCTCCGATTGAGCGTGAAGGTCTTCTAGAGAATATGAATACAAAATTTCCTTATCCTCTACTTCCGTAAACCAATTAGTTCTGAAATAACTGACACTTTCCATTATATTAGTCATCTAAAGAAGCTTCCTTGTCGATAAGTTATTACTGGAAAAATACTATATATTGTAAATTCTAGCTTAAGATAAATTTCTCACTTTAAAATTTGTTTTATAATTATAGAATAAGATATTAACCATTTCATAAAATGATATTGTTTTCCAGGTTTTCTAATAAATAACCTTTTTTTTAATATTCACTTTCTTCAGACTTGAGACCGAAACTTGGTTTATTTATATTAGAAAAAAGCAAGCGCTAAACCGCACGCCAAATTTTTGTTATTTCTTAAAATAATGTTTCATTTATGTATAATTATGTGATTAATGATAAGAAGACATTGGAATAAATTTAAATTGATGTGATCTTAAAATGAAGAATATGAAGATTAATTATAAAAAATTATGATATACCTAATACCATTTATTATTTATATTATACCATTTATTTATTTATTTATACCATTTATTTACCACAGTAATAGGCATATTTTCCAGGTTCTCTAATTAACTACATTTTTAAATATTCACTTTCTTGAAACTTAACACCAACTCTTGATTTCTTACTTGCTATTTAAATCAATGCATTATTTTCCAGGTTCTCTAATTAACTAACTTTTTCAATTTTCGCTTTCTTAAAAACCACAATCTTTGGAGGCAACGTTTTATAAAAAAAATGTTTCTCACAACTTTTGAATTACTAATTATTAACTTTACAAAAGTTCTGATTCAAGATAGTATTTTTCGCTTATTTCATAATGTTTCCACGGTTCTTGATTATCCTTCTATTTCATAAAAGAAGCTGCACAAATCTAGACCCATAATTATTTTGAAAATCAAATTTATCTGTGATGAACTAGTCGTACTCATTCCCAAGACAAGAGGTGAATTGACCATTACAGAAGAGGCGGTGACCTGCGAAACTTTCACCTAGGCTCGACCTTATGCGTACGATATAATAGTATTTCTATCCTTATCATCTTGATCATTACACAAAAAATTATTGAAAAATAAGAGCAAATACAAAATTTTGAAATCATTAATTATCATTTTCCTTATAATATGCAGTTTATTTTTAATTTTATAAAATATTCCAAATGCCAGTTTATTTTGTGCTTGAAAATGAAGTTTATTGAAGCTAATTTCAATAAATCGTAGATCTTATCAAATTTAAAAAATTTTAGTTATTTCCAAGAAACAGATGCAGTGAAGAATAAAAACTAAAAATAGCACATGTAGAGATGTATGTTTAGGGTGGTAACATCTGCACATTTAGAGAATAATTACCACTAATGCCGCAACTATCGATGCCGTTTTAATTTAAACTAGTTGTTCTGTATTAAATGAATTACGCTAGAATATTTTTTTACCATTTCTGCGGGTGTCTTAATACTCCTATATTAATAATATAGAATCTATATTAAGTGTGTAGAAACCACATGTCTATAATTTTTCACAACATTAATTGGTCGAATTGATTAGTCTGTAAATTGTCCACTGTTCCTTCTCTTCTGTAAAAATTTTTTTCGAACTTTTGTTATTTATAAATAATCAAAGAGCACATTTTCACACGTTAAATGTTCATCAGTGTCTATAGTGTAGGCGGTGCCCCTAGCAGGTGCTCATTAGATTATACAGGGACGTTGTTCGAGATGTTAGCCACCTTTTACTCACTGCTTCCACGCGTAAGATTGGGATCTCGCGGTGTTCTCTTCCAGTTATCGTTCGGGCCCACCTTTCCTCTTCTTTACTCTCCCATGGGCCTTTTTTTTCTCTGTCTCTTCTCCACCCTCGTTAGCCTCCTCCCGGCCAATCTTCTTCGTGTTACCGAATTTTTCAGGAAAACCTGCAGTCCATTCTCTCCATCTCGCTAATTTTCCTAAAAATACTCGCTCATAAACTTTTAAGCTGTATTTACTCTGCGAATTGTATTTAATTGAGCAGAAAAACAATTTCCGAAAGATTTTAAATGTTAAGTGTTGAATAAATATATAGTTTTGATTCAAAGAGAAAAGTTCTTTATCTGTTAAAATTTAAACAAAAAGCTTCTTGTTATTTCAACTTTTCAGAAATGGCTTTTATTTATATATTAAAACTTAGATCTAAATACAGAGAAGAATGTCAAATTAAACAAAAAAATATATGTATTCTGATGAGGTAAAATTTTACCTGGCACAATGTTTTCGGATTAACCTAAAAACATTAAAATACACCAGTCTGGAATCAATTTTCGGGCTGCTGTACAGTCAAATGTAATCTTTGCGATATGTGCCTTTATTATTTTAAGCTTGCATCCTTAAGGAAAGCAAAGTTTTTAATTTGATTTAATTTACTTTTCATTCTTTTATTTAATTTAAGATGATTTAATAAGTTCTTTGGTGATTTTAAAAATCTTAATTTTTATTTTATTAAACGTTCAACTTCATTATTATTTAATTAATTTTATATTTGTTCAATAACTGATTAATTTAAATGCCCTACTTGCCAACTTGTCAAATCAGAAGGCGAGGTCGACGGTCGTTGTTTACCACCTGTCAATACAGACTAGCGGACAGACGACATGCAGGGATGGGCGGACAAGACCACTACCTCATCGAGTGGCAGAGCTCCGTCGCTTCCTGTCATTACGTAACAACTGTAAATCCTGGCTCAACTTTGGCTTTAGACAATTCTGTCATAGACTTTTTGACTTGTGCCAGAGGCGATTGTGTGTTAACTTTTTGGACTTAACGATGACGCATTCTCGCTGTCGTGACTCTTCGACCTTTTGGTCGTGTTCGTTTATTAAAAGTGTTAAAAACTTAATAAAAATGTAACTAACTATTACTGACGGAGCTCTATTCGTGGCCATTGTGTTCTCCCAGATGAGCTCCAATTGTTGATTTTTGTTTTTATTTGATGTAGTCGATCTCCAAAAATAAACATTAAAATTTGAGTCAGTGTTCAGTGCGCGTACTCATTGTAAAATAGACGTGCTATGCGTCCGGATATTTTAAAACTTTGTAAACCTTGTTAGGTTTATCAATAAAATAATTTGGCGTTAAGGTCTTATATATTTGGTTTAATTGACGTTAATTTTAATTTTAAAACATTAAACATAAATCAGTAAAAATGCGTCATAATATATATTTATTTTTTAAAAATAAATTTTCTACATTTAGGTAAAGATACTGTATAGACAAAGCTTTTTCAAACAAATATTCCTCATAATAAAGTTTATATTTTTTTATAATTTTTTCTTTATAATAAAGTTTGTTTAATAAATTGCATTAAGAAGTGAAATAGTGTTGAAAAGAAGCGAAAGGACGTCGGTAGTACGTTTATCTCAGCAGGAAGTCACTATACAAATGATAATCTGGGGCCATGCGTCGCATCTGGTGTGTTTGTAAGCGCGTATCGTGTACATTCACACGATTTTGTTCATATTTACAAATGTGAGAGTCACGCCCGCAAGCAGGTCGCTTGAATCTGGGAGTTGAATTTGTCGCTCCATATCTCTGCGCAAAATTTATGAAAGTCAAGAAACCCATAATTTACACCGAAGCGCTGTACAACAGGCGAACAAAGCAGCCAAGATAGCAGAAAAAATGACAAACATAATTGGGAATTAATTTCATCTTGAAAACTTAGCTTCTACTTTTTCGATAAATTAAAAACAAACTTTACGTTTTCTAATAAACCAACCTTTTTCAATACATTCGCTTTTTTGGAACTTAAAACAAATATTTGATTGGTATTTCAATCAATGAATAATTATATTTTCCAGGTTCTCTAATTAATGAATTTTTTCAATATTCACTACCTATTATCTTACAACTAACACTTAAATTGTTCCTTGTTATTTTAATCAACGTATTAATTTTCCAGGTTCTCTAATTGACTACCTTTTTGTCAAGTTTTGCTAGCTTGAGACCATAAATTGGCCTTTTACCAAAATTTGATTCATCGCCTTCAGAGTGAAGAGTTACTCCACTTGTGATTGCTAGATCTTTCTGAAACACAAAAAACAGGAGATTAAAAATTTTATTAACGAAGGAAATGATTTTAATAATTTTGAAGTATAGAACTAAAAAATGTCTCTAATCGAATCACAATTTTAAGTAAAGGTAGAGTTTAAACTGAGTCTCATTATTCTACTTTGTATATCATGCTATAGTATAATTATAGTATGTTGCAAATCACATATAATTATATAATTAAATAAATAGGAAGAATTATGGTAAATACTAATTGCAAGTTGTGAAGGCTTATTTAACTCTTACCATTTCTAACATTTATAAACTTGCACTTAATCTTCAAGATGATTTCGATCCACAAGTCTAAAAGAAGATTTGACATTTTCTAGTCAATTGACATTTATTCCATATAATTAAAATTGTCATTTCTTCAGGTCTACTTTGTTCCATTAATTATTTTTTTACTTCAATTGATGATCTTTAGATTATCTGGAGTTTCACTCATACTACTTGCACTGACAAGAGCTCCTTTGCAAGTTTCTTGTCCTTGTTGTCTAACGACTAGGGTATCAGAACAGATTCTAATTACTCTCTAATTAGGCCGATCACCAAGGACCGATTTTATCAGACTCACCTCACACGTTGAGCATTTTATTGCACTTATTTTCAATTTATCTGACAATTGGAATTTTAAATAATTTATTATTTGTATTTAAGTTTCCCTAAAACAATTTTCCGTATAACTAATACTGTCATTATTATTAATCAAACATGCTAAATCAATTATAAACATTTGTATTCAATTTTAACTTTTCTAATTAAACCAGTCTTCACTTGTACAAATTGTGTCATGGTTGAGGCATTTCTGAGGAAAATGTATCACTTTGTATGTGAAAGGTCATCATTATGTTACTGACAAGAAGAGATAAAGAAAGAAGCACATTGAAGATTAAGAAATGAAATTATCTAATCTAGCTGTTTGACTCTGCAAGTTTTACTGCATGTAAAGGCAAAAGCATGTACCCACAATAATCCCGTGATTCTTAAGTGTTCAGGTTTGTTAAAAAAAAATCTAATAACACGTCCAGACGTCGAAGCCCCAGTAAGACTGGCATCAGGCAAGCGTCTTAATGACGATGTTAATTAATATATTCGAGACGACGACTTAAGTCACGATGAACGCTTCGAGGAATTAACATAAGCAAACTCGGCCTCGCCTGTATTAAGCAAGAAGTGTTAATTTTCTGCTAGGTCGCGCCTGAGATCCGTCTCGTTTCATTCTACAGCCAATAATTCGCGAGTCTCACCTTTTCTTCTGTTAAAATTCACTCGAGGGTCAAGAAGCGAATTTTTAATGGAACACGAGAGTTTAACAAACAGTCGAAAATTGCAAGAGGACTGGATCCATTTATGAAATTAAAACCTGCCGCTTCTGAGTCAATCAACTATTCTCAAGAATGAAAGTATATACAAAGTAAATACACTTTTGCATTGCGGAATGAATATTTCGCTCGAATATTATTGAAAATAGGCTCTTGGAATTTGTTTGTGTAATGGAGTTAATACAATCACAGACAAAAACGGACTCACGCAATAAAGTGAGGTTATGAACATGAAAACATGTGTTTCGAACAGGGGTACCAACTTCATAGAGTTGCAAAGAAGTAATATTACCTGGAGACCGGTAATGAGCACAAATTCTAAGCGAGAATTTATGAGAATTTACAGTTTTTGATTTATTTATCAAATCTAGTCAAATTTTCTAAATCAAAATTAAATTAAATTTGTAGCAAATTTAACAACTTGTGTTACCAACAATTATAAATATTTTAAATATAATACTTAAAAATAAATTTACATAAATAAATAAAATAA
Organism: Ganaspis brasiliensis; assembly: GCA_037103525.1. Taxonomy (NCBI): domain Eukaryota; kingdom Metazoa; phylum Arthropoda; class Insecta; order Hymenoptera; family Figitidae; genus Ganaspis; species Ganaspis brasiliensis. Next base: position 705,134 of record JAZKLR010000544.1, on the reverse strand, counting down.
ATTGTTTGAGACAAAATTTATAAAATTTTAGAATTAAAAAAAAATTGCAAAAAATAATTGAAATTAAACAAAATAATTGCATATTTTGCAAATTAATTTTAAAAAAAATGAAATCAATTAAAAATTGGGAAAAGTAATTTAAAAAATCATAGAAATGTTTTAAAAATAAAGAAAATAATTTAAATTTGAGAAAAATACTTGAAAATCTTAAATATAAATTGAAAACAATTGAATAATGAAAAATTAGAGAAAATAATTAAGAATCGAGGTAAATAATTTAAAATTGAAACAAATAATTAAAGATTAAGAAAATAATGGAAAAAACTACATAATATTTTTAATATAGGAAAGTTAAAGAAAATTTCAGAAAATTACTTAAAGCTTTCAGAAGTTGATTGAAAAGGAAAAAAATTAAATATTAGAAAAAATCAATAAAAAAGATAAACATAATTTAAAATTGAAGAGATTATTTTTTAATTAAAGAGAAATAATTAAAAACTTTTTAGAAATTTTGAAATTAAAACGAAAGTAATTGAAAATTGAATGAAATAATTGAAATGTCATATAAATAATTAAAATTTTTTGAAATTATAAAACAAATGAAAAAATTGAAAAATTATTTTAAAATTTACAACTTGCAGAAAATAATTGAAATATGATACAAAAAGTTGTAAAAAAAGACATTTGAGTGAAATAATTGAAAAAATAACAGAATTTTTTTTAAATAAAAAAATAATTGAAATTTGAGAAAAATACATGAAGATCTTAGAAATTAATTGAATAAAATGAGAATAATTAAAAAATTAGAGAAAAGAATGAAAGAAAGATAAAAATAATTGAATTTTAAGATTACTCAAAAAGTTTGGAAATTATAAAAACCAATAAAAATAATTAAAAATTAAAAAAAAAATTGAAATTTGAGAAAAATACTTAAAAATCTTAGAAAATAATTGTAGAAAATGAGTAAAATAATTAACAATCGAGGAAAATAAATAAAAAATGTAAAATTAATTCACAATTAAAAAAAATAATTGAAATATGCTGAAAATAATTTAAATATGAAATATTGAAAACAGTAAATAAAATTTTAGAGAAATAATTGAAAAAATCATAGAATATATATTTCAAAAAAGAAAATAATTGCAAAATTACTTACAAATTTTTAATTAAAGAGAAGAATTAAAAAATCACAGAAATAATCGAAATTTGATAAAAATAATTGAAATTTCAGATAAATAATAATTAAAATTTTTGAAAATTATGTCAAAATAATGAAAAGAATGGAAAATTGAAGAAAATAACAGAAAAAATGCAGAATTTATTTTTAGGAAAAGAAAATTTATGACAATAAACTAAATTTGAGATAATAACTGAAAATTTAGGAAATTAATGGAAAAATAATAAAAATATTAAAAGATCGAGAAAATAATTGCAAAATAATAAAAAGATATTAAAATTGAACACAGTAATTGAAAATTGAGATTTATAATTGAAAATTTAGGAAAATAATTTAGAAATTATGAAAATGATTAAAAATTGCAAATAATAATTGCAGAATGAAAAAAAAATAGTGAATTAAAAAAAATTAATTTAAATTTACGATGAATATTATAAAGTTTACGAATAAATAATTAAACTAATTTAATGTCAAAGGAAAAATAATTAAAATTGAAAAAGTGATTGAAAAAACTAAACAAAATAAATAAAATTTGAAGGAAGTAAATTTAAGATTTATATAGGGAAACAGTTTAAAAATAATTAAAAATTGCAGAAAATAATTGATAAATGATAAAAATAGTACAAAATTGTGTTTTAAGTAATTGAAATCACAAGAGAAAGGAATTATTAAAAATAGAAGAAATTTTTAAATCATTTCAAATTAAGTACATTTGTAGCGTGGATTAATTGAAATTTTAATCAATGCAAGTTCACATTAACTAAAATTAGGAGAAATTAAAATTGCTATAAATTTAAAAATTAAGAACATTTTAAAAACGTGAAATATGATTTAAAATTTTAAAAGAAAAAATCATCTAGTGACAAATGTCAAGTGTGGAAAGAATGAATAAATGAATAAAACTTGTAAACTACAATTTCAACTATTTTTATCATTTTTCAATTACTTACTGCAATTTTAATTTATTTTCTTTGTTTATCACTTTTTCTCCTAAATCTTAAATTTACCTTCCGCAAATTTCAATTATTAAAAAAAAAATCCAATCACTTTTTCAATTTTAATTATTTTCTCTTCAACAATACAACAATTTTATCCTAAATTTTCAGTTATTAACTGAAATTTAAATTATTGTTTTCAATTTTTAACTTTGTAAACGATTTTTCAATTATTTTCTTTTGCTTATAAATTAATTCTGTAATTTTTCTATTATCTTCCCCAATTTCTAATTATTTTCATTTTTTTTCGTAATTTTTAAAAACTTCAATTATTTATCTAAAATTTTAATTACTTTCATCATATTTCACTTATTTTTAAAATTTTTTTAATTATTTTCATTATAATTCAATTATTTTTTTCAATCTTAAATTATGTTTATCATTTTTCAATTATTTCCCTAAATTCTTAATTATATTTCTCATTTTGTAAAATTATTTTCTATGATTTTTCTCAAATTTCAATTATTTTTTTCAATTTTTAATTATTAATATTATTTTTTTTTTTTTTTAATTATTTCACAAAATTTTAAAATATTTTTCTCAAATTTACCATTACTTTCTCCAATTTATAATTATTTTGAATTTTTTTATCATTTGTTTATTATTTTCTTTAATTTTAAATTATTTATATTATTCTTTCACTATTTTCCTAAATTTTTAATTGTTTTGATCATTCCTGAATTAATTTTCTAAAATTTTAATTATTTTATCTCAATTTCAATCAGTTTTTTTTATTTTAAATTATTTTCTCCAATTTTTTTCAATTTATTTTGTAAGATTTTGAATTATTTCTCTTAAATTTAAATTATTTTCTGTAATTTTAATACATTTCTATATTAAATATATTTTTTTGTTGATAACATAAGGTGCAGAAACTAATCGCTCGCCAGCGTACGTTGTTTAACCTACTTAGGTATACAAAATTACAATTTTTATAATTTATATAGAACTGTTCATAATTGTTATATATAAAGATAATGTTTACACATTTATTTACTTGTAGTTAATTTGTAATGATAATTAGTTCTGTCATTTATCCATTTTTATTTCAATAAATTGTTTGTGTTTCAAAATAGTGGAGCTTATTCAAAAATAGAAAATTCTCATAAATTCTCCGGAAGGAGAATTTTCTCGGTTATATTCTCGAGAATGTAACCGGATTTTAAATTACCGAGAATTTTGCAACTCTACAACTTCCTAATGCAAAATTGATTTAAAGAGTGGCGCCACTGTCGAAATAGCGCTAAATTCAAAAACACATGAAATTAGCTAAGCCTTATTTATTATTGTTATTAATCTTATATAAAAATAAATAATCTTAAAAACATCTCTGGAATTGAGTTTTACGTAAAATTTTAGTAGAAACAAAATTGTTTCGATTAAATCTGGAGTATGAAACAGAAAACAGTAAACTTCATTGCGGTGCAAATTGTCCCATAGTTAGGTGTAAATTTTATGGTAAGGACGTTACGTTCCAGATATTTTAATAGCACGGAAGACAATAGAAATTCTTTTCAGTAATAATTTTGGAATTATTAAGTACTAAAAAAGCATGGAAAAGACGAAATTTGATGAAAGCATAAACCACAACAAAGTTCTTTTTTCTGCTTCAACAAGTGCAAATCACGCACCTGAGGGTTATAAGACGAAGTAAATTAAAGGGCAGAGAAGTAAGATTTCTGAAAGAAGAGCCCATAACAAATGACCACAATTTGCAGTTCACCACCTGCAAAATCACGACACTTACGAGTTTACGACGGATACTATAAGACCGAGTATCTTCGATCATCAATTCCGCTGACAATGACTTTTCTCAGTATCCATCACTCGGAGTAATGACAAACATGATTTATAGCTTAGTTTGTTTATCTCGGTTAACTGCCAATTTAAGATGCAATGGATTTAACAGCTTGTATATAAAAATAACTCTTTTAAGAACATAATCCACTGTTCGGGAAGCAAATCTGGAGCAGGCAATTTTTTCTGGTGCTGTTTTTTAAAATAAAAATCAGATGTCTATTTGCCTTAAAAGTCACACAGGTTTTTCTCTGGATGATTTTTTTTTTTTTTTTTTTTCTATAAATGTATACATTGAAAAGCGTAAAAGGTCTCGCAGTCGGCAAAGTGCTCTCGACATTGTCGCAAATCAATAGGATATAATGCCTGTTAAACTGAAAAGAAGAAAGTAACTGGTCACCCGTATAGGGTCTGCTTGTTGAATAATACTGAACACTCGATTTGTAAGAACAGATCTACGATCGCTCGACATTATTCTCCGTGATAAGCCGTTACTTTAAGAAAATCGCTCGTAAAGACGATTGTTCAGCATCTGCTCATCAGTCCCTTCTTATGTATAACTCTTTCGCAGACTTCTTGATCAGTTAAGGAGACAAAAATATTTTTACACATATTTCAGACCTCGATTATATAGTATTTATTGAAAATCTGGAAAATATTTTAGTAAAGAAGACATATTTTTAGTGTAAAGTAAAGAAGATATTTCTCGGGACAAACATTTATTTTATGCGAGAAAAATGTGCTTTATGAAAATAAATTTGTTTTATGTAAGTGAAATGTATTTTATGAACAAAGTACGAAAGTAAAATATATTTTATACAGTAATAGCTTATTTGTTTTATTTCATGTTTTCTACAACGAACATACCTATGGTCTACTCAACGAAGACGTATAACATGTAGGAAAGGATTTTCTAGATAAGAAAATATACTTTAGAACAATAAAACGTCATTCAGTCGACAACAATTTGTTCTGCGTGAGTATAGTATATTTTACTCAAACTAGGCGTATCGATAAAAATTTGTGAATTGAAGAAAATCAGTATTTTGAAATTTCGATGTTGGCAGGTTTTTAAATAGGATTTTTAAACTCTGACCATTTTGTAGTTTGATAAACTGCTTTTAAATTTAAAATAGCAACTCATCGAGAAAACCCAAATTTAATAATTAAACAGATTTTTAACATTTTTCCGCTTTTTTAATTTTGAAAAACTGACCTGGAAATTGCGCTCAGAAAATCTAAAAAAAAAAGGCGTAACTACATGGGGACCAGGGTGGGCCGGCCTAGTTAAAAACCTCTCTGGTTCACCCTAGAAAAAATGAGGAATTAAAATGTATTTCAGATAATAAGGATATTTGTAAATATATTAAATGCAAGTTATTTTTGCGCACAATAAAATCTTAGCAACTTTATTCAGTTAAAAAAAAGATTAATTGACTTTTTGGCACTCTATATATATTTAAATTTCGAAATCTCAGCTTCTGATGTCAATAGTAACCTCCAAAACAGTGGCGTGACTTGGATTTGAGAGCCTCTCCTTTTTTAGAAAATTTCCAATAAAATTTTAAGCGATCCTATTGTTAAAATAAAAGGCAACAATTTGAAATGGAAGAAAAAAAAGAGAAAATTAAAGAAAATAATTCAGAAACGAAAAAATTCATTTTAAAATAACAAGGTTTTAAATTAAAAATTAAAGAAATTTGTTAAACAATAATAAAAAATTAAAGTCTATATGATAAAATATACGAAGATAATAATTAACAGATGAGAAATAGACGAAATTTGGAAAAATTAATTTGAAAATAAAAAAAAATGATTGAACTTGAATACAATACTTTAAATTTAAAAACGAAACCAAAATTCCGGAAAAAATTAAAGACAAGATTAAAAATCAAAAATTGTAATTGAAATTTAAAGAAAATAATTAAAATTTGAAGAAAACAATTTCATTATGACTAAACTAACTGAAAATTGAAGAAAATAAATTTAAACAGAAGGTAATTAAGTAATGACAAAAAAATTAAATTAAAAAAAAATTTATTTGAAAATAACAAATAAAATAAAAAATTATTAATTACAAGTTAAATTTAAGAACATAACAAAAAATGAAAAAAAATCTGTAAAACTAACTATTTTTGAATTTAAAAATTAGAAAAAGAATTAAAATGGAAATAATAATTTAAATTTAATTAAAAATTGAAGTCATTAACTAAAAAGCGACAAAATTAAGAAAATCTTAAAAACAAAATATTTGAAAATTAAAGAATATTATTTTAAAATACATAAAGAATATATAATTAAAATTCTAGAATCATCTAGAAACCAATATAAATTGTTCAAACAATACTTTTAAATCATTGAAAATAACATGTTTTAAATTTGAAAAATTAAAAAATAATCTGGAATTGAATAAAACAATTGAATATTTAAGACAATGCGTGAAAATTGAAGACAGAAACTGAAAGTTATAGAAACTAGTTAAAAATTTTAAACATAATTGAAAATTGTACGTTTCAATTTAAAATTGAAGAAAATAATTGAAAGAGGAAGAAATATACTAAAAATGACAAAAGTAATTGAAATTGATTGCAACAGTTTATAACTGAAGAAAGAAAAAGTGAAAATTTAAGAGAATAATTGAAAAATGAAAACATTCATTTTGAAATGACAAGAAAAGTTTAAATTCAAGAAATTCATTTGAAAACAAAAAAATAATTGAAATTGAAGACAATTATGTAATTATGTCACAAAAAATATCAAAACTAATTCAAAATTATAGGCTACAAGTAATAAATTGAAGGAAAAACCGAGAATTGAAGGAAATTATTTCAAAATGAGGAAACTAATTTGAATTGAAGACTGTAATTAATTATTAACAAACATAATTGCAAAATTTTAATTTGAATTAAAAATTCAAAAAATAAATAATTGAAAGCAGAAGAAAAGTAGTTTAAAAATTAAGAGTGTAATTGAAACAGAAGGTAATTTTCTTAAATTAAACAAAGTAAATGAAAATCGATGAAAGAAAATAAAAAACATCTCAATTAATTTAAAAATTAGGAAAAAATTGTAATTGAAGACAAAAATTTGTAAAATGTGAAAAATAATTAAGAATTGAAGGTATTCAATAAAAAAAGCCGAAAATAATTGAAAGAAGAAGAATAATCGAAAATTGAAGAGTAACATTGAAAAATATGAAAATGTTTCCAATTGAAGACAATAATTTAGAATTGTAAAAGAAATTTTTACATGAAGAAGTTCAGTAAAAAATGACCAATATAATTAAAAAATATAAGTTACGAGTTAAATTTTTAGAAAATAATTGAAGAAACTCATTTAAAAATAGAAAAAGCAGTTGGAATTGTAGACGAAACAGATTTAAAGTAAGAAAAAATCTGAGAAATAAAGAAAATAATTGAAAAACGAAGAAATTTCATTTAAAAATACTTTTAAAAAATTGAAATCTAAAAAAAGTGCTTAAAAGTTACAAGAACAATTCTGTGGCTGAAAGGCAGAACATCATAACTGCATTTTCATTGTTTTGAGAAAAATCTGTTTTTGTTTTTTTTCTTGGTTTTGTAAAATCAAAAAATTAACCAATATTTTTGGTGTTTGGCATTGTATCCTATTTTCTAGTGTAGTTTTTACATCTGTTTATCAATTTTAATAAAATATAAACGCTTCAAAGAAGAATATCAATTCTATTTTTCTATTTGAATGAAGTTATGTTGTTATGTTATTAATTATTTTCTACGTAAATAAACATTTAAATCACTTTACCGTTATGAAACTTTAAAGAGCATTACTAAATAAACTCAAATCTGATATTATCTCAAATTCGATAAAATGTTAGTTATGATGTTATGCCTTTCAGCCACAGAATTGAATTTAAAGAATTAAAATTATAAATTAATGATATTCCTGAAAAAATAATTAAAAAGCAAAGACTATAAGATAAAATATACGAAAATTAGAAAAACAATTAAAATTGAAGACAATAGTTTTTTAAAGAATGAGACAAAATTCCTGATGTAATTTGAGGCAAGAATAAAAATCAAAAATTGTAATTGAAATTCAAAAAAAAGAATTGAAAATTTAAGAAAATAATTTGACTATGATTAAAATAACTGAAAATTGAAGAAAATAATTTTAAAAAGGAAGGTAATTAAGTAATAACAAAAAAAATTAAATTGAAAACAAAATGGAAGAAAAAAATTGAAAATTTATTGAGAAATTTTACTAGAAAATGACAAATATAATTCAAGATTGTTGATTGCAAATTAAATTTGAGAAAATCTTAAAAAAAAATTGTATTGAATTAAAGATTGGGACAAATAATTAAAATGTCAATAATATTTCAAAATTGAAGAAACCAATTGAAAATTGCTAAAAAAACCTCCTAAATACTCTGTCTTATGTAAATTCGACGATTTTCTTCATTTACAGATGTCATATTGTATCCGACATTTTAAATTCGAAAATAAACTCTAGATTCTTAATAAGCAACATTAAAACTTTTTCAGCGTTTTTTTCAACGTATTCTTTACTGTTTTTTTTAATCAAAGTCACATTTATTGTAAAAAAAAAGTTTTTTTTTAATTCTAGTGTACTTTTAAAACTTAAAACTATTTGTAAAATGTCTTCTGTTAGTTATGAATAATTTATTTACTTCTTGTCATTGAGGCATATGAAATGATATTTGAAAAATACAAGAGTCGAAAGTAAAAGGTCACACTGAGGGTTAAACGATTTGTAAGTTTTTACATCAGTAGATTTTTTGCGCAGTTTAAAATTTTTATTATTTCAATCATGTCTAAAGAAAATAAGCAAAACTATATTAATCCTAAATGATATCCTTGAAAATTTCTAAAACGATTTTAAACTTAGAATTTTTTCTACTCTAGATAATTTTCTCAAAAAATTTTACGAGAAAATTGGATTTGGTTTTTTAGTTCCTAGAGAATTTCCTTGAGCATTTCTACAAGAGTTTTAAACTTGGAATTTTGTTTTCCTGAAAATTTCCAAGACCATTTTTATGGAGATTAAAATTCTTGTTGTTTGTAGAGAAATTCGTATAAAAATTCTTTGATGATTCCTATGAAAATTTTAGACTCCTGTTTTCTATCTTAAGGAATTTCCTCAAGAATTTACACAAAAATTTTAAACTTAAAATGTTTATTTCTGGATAATTTTCTCGAGGGTTGCTAACAGAATTTTGAACATTGAATTATTTTTCCCTGGGAATTTTTACGAAGATTTTGAACTTAAGTATTTTTCTTTATCGAGAATTTTCACAAGGATTTTAACCAGGATTTTTAACTTGGATCTTTTGTTTTTTGTTTCTAGAGAATTTTCTCAAGGATTTTTACGAAAATTTCAAAATTGATGGAATCTTTTGTTATTAGAATTTTAATAAAATTTGTTTCATTGGTAGATAAAGGTTTTATATTAATGTAGTTTAGTTTTTGATACATTTAGGTACTTGTGAACAAAGTTATAAGGGTTTTTTTTAACACAAGAAAGACGTAAAAAAAATAAAAATCTCTGAACCTTTTCAATTTACAAATTAGTAAAAAGAATAAAAATTATTATTATTATTATTATTATTATTACTCACCAGTCATCAAATGTAAGGAGGATCGTCAAGAGACTTAACCTAAATAATAACACAAAATACTCTAACCTTAAATGTTACCATTGAAAATGCAAAATTACTAACTTTATTTTATGGTTCAATACACTATTTATAATATAATTAAATTAAATTAATTATATAAAAAGAAAACAATGAAAAACATTGTTATTATTACTCACCCGAAAAATTATGCAGAAGATTGATATGTGAAATAAATTAAAATTTCAATTAAATATTACAAAATTAAATCTGAACAACTAACCTCGAAATATTGTACTTATTATCAAAATACCACCAAAATATCAACAAAAAGCTATCGATAAATATCGAAATTAATGTTGACCAATGAAAGAGCAAAAAGGGTCTCACACATCTGAAGTTTGTCAAAAGGTATTTCTTTTATAATTTCAAGGTCAAAACTAATTATTAATTACGGTCAACTTTATGAAAATTATTATCAGTTTAAATCCCAAAAATAATAAAATGTCTTGTCAAATCAAAATTCATTGAAAATAATGGACTCTGTTTTGACTGGTCACGCTTATCCATAAAACCTCTTTAAAATAATTCCCCGCGTCATTTTTTTGGTTACGAACAAATGACACAAAACATGTCGCGCTTGTTATTTTTTTTTCTATTATACTTTTTTACAATGGTTGCTATCGTAAAATCGCATGATTATTAAAAACATTTTAATCCTAAATGATTTCCAGTTTTTTTCTTTATTTTAGTTTAGAACTGAATAGAAAATATATTATAAACTATTTAATTTTTTTAAGACATGATTTGCTCAGAATTTTTAGACTGAAAATATGCAACTGTGCGAGTGCAAGGTGCACAGTATTCTCAACAATTTCCACCGTGCGCCATACATAATAGAGGTTAGCCGCAGGATGGTAAATCACAAGACGCCATGCGGGCGTAGTTATATCGTTGGAAGATTAGTCTGGCATTGTGCGAGCATGGAGGTGGCACGCATGATTTATCACTTACGAAAACGTGGACTCAGGTGACTTTCGCCAATCGCTACCATTCGTCTACTAAATGACTAGTAAACGACTGCTGATACTGTTCTATAATCCAAGCTGTCACAACTAGAAAATAATAATTATTGAAACACTTTCCAGATTATGAAAATGACAAGAAACCAATACACATTAAATATATAAAGCTTAACCAATAAATATTATAAAATATTTAACAAAATCATGTTAATGAAACATAACCTAAAAATCACAACCTCCAGACTGAAAATGTACCAAGTTGTCAGTTCCAGATGTAATTGTTTTTACTGATTGATTTGAGGAGCAAGGCGTATTGTTTCCAGTGTCACAGAGTTGTGGTCATAAACGAGAAGAAAGTCAGCATGGAGAAAATGAATGTCGAACGATCAATCGTTGAGCACTTCTGTTGGGATGATTAACATCGAGAATTGATCGTTTGACATTTATTTTCAACGCGGGCTTTCTCGTGTCCTGTGTGAAACTATTACGCACGCACCGAGAATATATTTTGCATGCAGAGTGTATTTTGAAATTCTCTTAAGATACACTTTTACTTTCTCTAAACCTTTGCGATTCTTCGCTCATATAATATAATACCATCGATATGAATACCTAATGCCTAAAGTGACGAGAAGTTAATACGAAGGTGTAAATTTGTCGATGTCGAAAAGCTCTAAATTACAGTGGAGTTTATGGACGAGTCTGAATTCTAAAGATCCCTATAAATTATATCTGCAATCTTTCAGCAAAATAAAAACTCAACACTAATTCCTTCACACAGTCAATTCCATCACGAAAATGTATAAAACCTTTTTTTTATAAGAATTCAACTTGGAATTTAATTAATGAACTTATTGTTTTATTTAAGAAGAGAAACTTTATTTGACGAAAGGGAAGCGTCGCTACGAGACAGACCGCACTACTGTAAATGGTAGCAGTTTGCAATCATCATAATTCTCGACACAAAGTTCCTACCTGTAACCACGACAAGAACCGCAGAACCGTTTTGTTCCTTATTGCATAGTCTGTTTTGCTTTTATTTTCCTGTCCTCAAGCTTTTCTATTTCCGAAAATAATCTCCTGCTTAGTACTTTGAGAACTTCCGTTCGTACCGAGATTTGTTTCCCACACGAAGAAACGGAAAACACTGGCAAATAAGGAATAATTCTTTATAAATATGTGAAATATAATAATTTCGTGTTATAAACATTGTATTAGACTTATTAGATTGTACATTTTAAAAGCCAATTACATGAATTGCGGAATCAAACGACGAACAAATTTTTAGGTTATAAACATGAAAATGAGTTTTAATCAGGGTTGCCAACTTGTTCAGACAGAGTTATGGAATTAGCAGATCTGGTAACGCATATAATGCGCATGCGCGTGGCGCAAAATTTAAACTTATACATTGACAGAAACTATATAAACAATGATTTGCATTTAAAACTTTCATATTTGGTTAATAATAATAATAATATTATTATACATGATATAATTGTCTACTCTGTGTTGGGATAACCTCCCACACAAAGTATTTACGGTTACGACGACTGTAACGCGCAGTGACACCTACAATAGGTCTCTCACGGTTGGAGATCACGGTTCAGTTGCGAGTGGCAATAGGACAGAACCCAGGCAACGACCAGATATTGACTCGGGACAAGCTCGAGTACGTTTTAAATGATTGGACCAACTTCGGAAGGACATCATGTTATTTTGGCAAAGTAGTAGTCCTTGCAGAAGAGGATATATGCTGAGGTTACATGAGCGATGGGTCAATATGTACTCCCAATACACTCAAATGACGCCTTATTATTTAAGAGATAAAGTATCCTCTCTGAGGAAAAAAGGATATGAAGCATTTCTTTAGGTAGAAGAACCCTCAGAGAACCTTTGGGTTCCAACAGTAACACCTACGCCAACGACCAAAAAAGGGAACGTGAGATCTTGGGAAACCAAAGTCCATCTAAAGGTTCCAATTAAAATGAACAAAATTGCTGAAGGGAATAATGAGCTTTCTTTACTACCAGAAGATGTAGATCTCTGGACATTAAACTAATGTATGAAAAAGGAAAGTTCCTGCTTCGTGAAAAAAACAAAAAATCTGTTGCAGACTGCGGCGTTAGGACCTATAAACAAATCAGACAATTGCAGTTTAAGATTGAGGTGGGTCGATGGCGTGCTTCTCAATTGCAGAGTGTGATTGCATATCTAGAATCAAAAAGAAAATTTACACCAAGAGTTTTGGAAATATCCTAAACTCTAAAAAGATTACATCACACTCTGAGGAAATCGAAGAATGACCATCAAGCAATATTGGGGTGAGAAGATACGTTCTCTTGTTGTTATAAGAAAACGTTCAGAACGGAGGGTTAAATAGATAAAGCAAAATAATATCTATACTACTAATCCTCCCCGTTTACCATCGCCAATCATCGAGAGACCCTCATGTCGAGAAGAGATTGTAAACTTCTGGAGTAACATCTATGGAAAAGCCCATTTAGTGAACGATGAAGAATCTTCTTTGACACTCTTTTGTAGATTCTTCCGTAGGCAGGAACATGACTATACTTCAGAGGTAAGCCCACCATTTGTACTAAAGAAAAATTGAGAAATGTAGTTGCTGAAACAAAGAACTTTTCATCACTCGGGCCGGATAAGATTAATAATCTATGGTGGAGTTCACTTCAACTCACCAACGCAACATTTGGCTAGTATATTCCCTACGGCGAACATCCAATACCACAGTAATTGGTGGAAGAACGAACAGTACTTTTACCAAAATCTGGAGATTTGTTTAATTCAAAAAATTAAATACCAATAGCTTGTCTTAACACCTGCCAGAAGCTATTCATTGTTATCTTTAAAGAAAGAATATTTACATCCATAGAGCCAAATTGGAGTGCGATAAGTGAACAGCGAGAGTGTAAGAGAGGCCTGGCAGTTTGTAGTTAGGACCTATTGATTGATAGGTGTATTACCCAAAATTCAATATTTTATCGACATAATCTGTCCATGGCTTGGATTGATTACCGAAAAGCATTTGACTCTTAAAGTCATGAGCTGATCAAGCTATCAAGCTCATGATCATCAAGCTCATGATCATCAAGGTGCTAATGCTCATGTGAAGGACAAGGTTTGTTATAACATTCTAAAGATCACTTACTTGTTTATTAGCAATATTAATTTGCAATTATTGTTAAATTCTATTTAATCTTACCTTTCGAAGATCATTTATTTGTTTCTTAACTAGAATGACAATACCGTAATTTGAACGTTCTGTTTCAATTAATACAACCACGGACTCAAGGGCACAAATGATTTTCACAATTTGTTATCTATTATAATAACAAGTTATATGATACAAGTGTGTTCTAAAACCGCAAATAGTATGATACAAATGGTAACCATACCATGCCACCCGTACCGATACTATCATTATAATCGGCTGATATAGCCCATGAATACATTCGATTGAAAATTTTATCATCATGATATTTGTTGCCCTTCAAATTCATGGTCTCTATCTTTTCCGTATTGTTGCATTCATTAAAGCTGTAAGCAAGACTTGAATTATCCACACACCAGTAGATCGTATAATTGGACAAACCTTCCGCATCGGTGGGAGGATCCCAGCATAAACCCTCCTTGCATCGCTTAAAATTTCGAGGCATGAGCTGCTCTGGTTTTTCCAGTTGTGGTATCATCACTCGACTGATTTTCTCCGAGAATCCCTTAGCATTGGCGCTTCTGATGATGACTTCATAACGTGCACTTGAAGTATCCAGATTTTTTATTAACACATAATTTAACGAAGTAACGTCAATTTCAGCTGTCCTGAAAGTGAATTAAAAATAAAAGAAGTATTCATTAACCAGATTTCGAGAATTTAAATGAAAAAAATGACGGTGCTCAAAATCTACTTACTACACCAAAGTATTGTCCTTTGTATTGCTGATGATGACACTGTAATTGAAATGCGGTCCATTGTACTCAAACGGCTGCAGTTGCTGCCAAAAGACTCTCAGTTCGCGACGATCATTGAGATTTATTTGATAGCCACCTGACCACACTGTTGGCGACCTGCCAGGTACCGCTGCTTCTGTGGTAAACTTGTGAACAAGTGGCTTACTCCAATACCTATAATTGACCATTCGTTGCTTTAGCGTCAGCGTATAATTCTGATTGGGATAGATTATTTCATAAAAACATAATCTACGATGCCAATTATTACACTCGACTGTGGAAAGTTTGCGATCCAATACGTTTGGTCTCAGTGTAATGTTCCATTCAATCTGATGACCTATATAGTTAGAACTGGACCAATCTTTCCATTTCAGGCACATAGAATTGCTGGTTTTATTAGTGTTTGTGGAATAGGAGTTCATAATGTGCGTCCTCATTATCAGGGAATCAGACAAATTAATCTTAACCGACATATTTTGGGAGCCAAGTTCATCGACCATAATTATATTAATTTTGTTTTCAAATTCGTAAGCCCAACCTTTAACTGGAAGATAGCAATGCACACGTGTTATGTTATCCAAATCATCATTGCAACTAAATTCGTCATCATCACGTTTCAAATAGAAAATCGTATCAGGTAGAGTGAACGGCTTTGTAAAGCTGCACCGTAACCGGTTGTCTACGTAAAAGTCAGCATAGAAAATACACTCAAAATCCATTACCTTCAATAAAGGGCCCACTACAAATTTCGATGCAAGCAAAACTACCTCATTACAAAAACAATTATAATTATCGCCATAAAATTATTTGACAGTTTGATTAGATTCCTCGTATTGAATCTTCGTAGGTGAAATCCTTTTCGTTGGCAACATGTGAGGCCACTTGACGTACATGGAAAATTGATCATCGTCACAATATTTGTGCACTATTGTCATATTATCTGCCCAACAGGTCACATTGTGCTTAACACCTTCACGAAGAAACTTCGGAGTTACATCCACATGGAATCCCATCGCCTGTCCTTTGGCCTGATTGATCATGTAAACGACTAATAACAAAAGGGCCCATAATTTGTTTTTGTACAGCGGCATCGTCCTGTGAGCACCTGTTTTGATTTTTCTCTTGAATTGTTTATTAATTTATTCAACGATTCGCTAGCGAGAATCTCTACCGTTTTCGTTGAACGCAACTTTTTAACTGTGAGTGCAGAGACATAAATTTTATTATATAATAAAAGCCCCTACTGTAACAACACCTGAGGTAGAATTCTTTATCATGAACGTTGTGACAATTTAAAAAGATTTTGACGATTCAATAAATATCCGTCCTTGAAATGTTAATTGAGGCGCGTGGCATTTTTAGAACTTTGGACAAGAGATAACGACATACTTAAAATAAACAGGTAAACTAGTTTAATAAATTGATTATTCATTAAAAGTGCCAAAATTATTATTTGGGATGAAATTACAATGGCACCTATATAAATATGCATTTAGACAAATATTGCCTATTGTTCCAAAAGGTGGTCGTACTCGGATTATTGAAGCATGCGTTAAAAATAGTATATTATGAAAACAATTCAAATATGTCCTTAGAAGTAAATATTAGAATTCGTGATAATCAAAATAAGTTTGCAAATTCGTTAATACAAGTAGGCAATGGTAAAATGACAAATTTATTTGTTCCACTCGTAATTTAAGATTTTGAAAAAAATTTCATTTCTGCTGAAATAATTTCTGAAAATTTTCAGGTGAAATAGGATTTATAGCTCGCATTAATTTGTCACCAGCAACAGATATTTTTCCTTTCACGATGATAAGATAATTATAAAAAATCAAAATTAAATTGAATTCTATAACCTAACATCGAAATCGATTTGTCATTGTTGATCCTGTTGATTATAGGACAAAAATTTTATTAACAAAGAACTTTCAATTTAATGATATCTGGACTTTATCAAGACGGTTTACAAATTTAATTTTGTTTACTAGAAAAACTTACCAGAACCTTTAAATTCCCTAATTATAACATACTTTAAATAAAGACAAAACATCTTATAAATTCAAAAAAAAAATTTTATTAATTATTAGGTATTAATGAATTGACAGTATTGACAAAAAATTAAAGTAAACTCAACTAAAGAAAATTATCGATGTTAAGATTCAGAACAGAATAACTTGATTTACTTTTTATCCAGAATGGTAAAAACAATAACTAATCCTCTAGACTCTCCTTCAATGTCTTCTAATACTAGTCAAATGCCAAAACTCCACCACAAAGCATAAAAAGGACTAAATCCCTAAAATGTTTGAAGGCAGCATTCTCACCCAAATTAAATTCTTAAAATGATAACAAATAATATCCTTGGGCTCTGGAATTGGAAAAATTTGAAGTAGGGCAGAAAATTAGGTGATAAAAGGCAGCAACATTCAAAATTCTTCAGAAATCCAAATAAAACATTATCATTCTTCAATCGATGAAGAGCGTCCCAATCATTTCTTGAAATGAATAATAATTTTTCACGAAGACTCAGGAAACCGAAACAGGAAATAATAAAATTAATAAAAAAACTCTAGGATTTTAAAATTACCCAATCACGGAATATCGGTGCAACCTCCGAAACTTTAATAAATGTTAAAATTTAAAATAATAATTTTTTAATAATCAATTTTTAATTAATAAAAAAACAAGGTGACTTGTAAAATTGATAAAATTTTACAGTACCACATACTCTATGCTCAGTCTAATGTAAAATAATAAATTAAACTAAAAATTTGTTTTTATCATAAATAACACATTTATATCACCTCATCTCATGTTTAATAATAATTTAAATTTATATGAATATATATATATAATTTTGGTAAAAAAAAAAAATACATATATATATATATGAATATCTCACTCGGTGTTATTTAAGTAGAGATGAAAATTTTATCAATTTCTGTGAGTCAAAAGTAGAAAGATGATTTAGTCAATAAATAAAAACATCTTTTGTTTTTAACGTTTCGACTAACTATGTAGTCCTCTTCAGAACTGTAATATTTATTTATAAAAATTAATTTTAAAGTAATACTAACGTTAATAATTAATTTACAAAAAAAGTTTTTTTTTACTTTATGTTGATGAGAGTACTTACATATAAACAGTGTTGGTTTGTTTTTTAAAGACACATTCAATAATTATTATTGTTTTTACAATTTTCTCATTTTTGTTAAGAAGGTTTTTTTACATGTTTATTTCTTAGTTTTATCAAGATATATAAGAATATAAATTTGTCACAAATTTTCATATTTTTTGGATTTAGTTGTAAGAATGTCCATATTCAACTAAATGTTCAATTACAAGTTTTATTTTTATTTACTAAGTGGTACAAGGAGAACGAAAATGACTTTAATTTCAATTAGTGACATTACTATCTGTTAATTTTAAATTTTATTTTTTGTATTATAGAATCATTTTGTTTGTTGAAAGTTAAAATATCTTCTTTTCTGTTAATAGAATATTTTTGAAATTCAATATGTACCATTTCAGAAACAAGACGTTTTTTCTTAGAAGGTTCCTTATTCAGTATTGTTATGTTTTGTCAATCAAATTCGTGTTTCGATTTGTCTTTACTGTTTTTTGATTTTTTATGTTCAATCATTACTGAGTCTTTTTTCGTTTTGTGTTCATTAATTCTTTTAATTAAATTTCATTTTGTTTGTCCTACATAAGTTACAGGGCAATCTTTGCGATTGATTTTGTATACTGTATTAGTTATGTAATTTTTTTCAGTTTTGTCTTTTATCTTTTTTACCAAATAGTTAAGGTTACTTTTTATTGTTGGTATTGTGTAGATATTAAGTTTTTTGAAGGTAAAAGGAAGTTTTTCATAGAAATTATTAATATATGATAATTTCAGTTTTAGTGCGTTAATGTGTAAATATTTTGATTGTTTCTATTGTCATATGTGTTTTTTCTAATTGTTATTATTCTTTTTTTAATATATTTTTGTGTCAAGTTCATAGGATAGTCGTTGTTGTGTAAAATGTTTTTTATAATTTTTAAATTTTCGTTATGGAAATTTGTATCTGACAGTGGTATTGCTCTATCGACTAAATTATAAATCATTGCTATTTTTTGAGATAGGGGATATTTTAAATTAAAATTTAGTATACGACCAGAGAAAGTCGGTTTTGTGTACCAGTTAGTAATCAATCTGTCGTCACTTCTAATTAATGATATATCTAGGAAATTGATTTTTTTATTTATTTCTATTTCGTTAAAGGATAATAAATTTAAGCATTCAGTTTCTAAAACGTCCATGACTATGTCAGCAAATAAACCTGAGATTGGTGACCCTATAGGTGTACCAAACTTTTATTGATAATATTTGTCTTTGATTTTAAAAAAGGTCTTGTCCATCAGGAAGTCTGTTATTTTGAATAAGTCGTCAAATGATATGTTAGTTAAGTTAACGATTTTTAAGTTTCGTTTTGTTATGTTATTTTTTACCAATTGTTTATTAACATTAGTGTATAAAGAGGTGACATCTAAGCTGATTAATATTTGGTCTTGTGGTATAGTGATGTTTTTTAATTTGTTTATTAAATCAATAGTATTTTTAATGTGTGATTTGGGTTTGGATATTGATTGTGATAAAATATTATATAAACAATTTACGATCAATTCGCGGACGAAAGGTGGTCGTTTTGAGCTTCCTCAGTCTTGCAGTTTCCAAATAGCTGGCCGGAGTATTACTAATCTTTTCTTCTCTTTTCCAGCTCCAGGTGAGGGCACTGGGTGAGTACCGAAACGTCGATTTTTTATATTTTGTACCTAATTCTGTTTCTTTTCAGCTGAGGGAGATAAGAGGTAGTAGGTAGTGGGTTTGTAGATTGAGGAGGCTCCTACTTATCTAATCAGAGATACGATTAGACGATATGGAATGATTTGTTTGTGGATTTTAGGCAAACCATAACATTTGGCTAAATTTGTGTCAGTTTGTGTTAAATCGTCATTATAGTATTTTCTGTTGAGGAAATTATTGTCATTCCAATCTTTTAAAATTTCATGAGTGTTTTTTCGTAATGTTTCTAGCTGATTAGTTTTTATTTCTTGATAAGTTTTTTTGTCGGATAAAAGGTTCGTCATTTGGTTATAATAGTCATTTTTACCTGCTGCTACAGTAGTATTTCCTTTATCATCTTTTGTAAATATAATATTGTTATTTGTTTTTATAAATTTTTTAGTATCATTTAATTTAATTGATAATTATAATCACGCGATTTGTTTTTACATTCTTTCTTTTACACTCTTTAAATTATTTCTAAAAGAAATAAATCTCAAAAAGTTCCAATTAGTAGAAAGCAATACGAGAACTGGATTTTTGAAAGTTTCATCGTCGAAATAAACTGACAGGGATGATTTTCTGCTCAAAGAGCACAACACTTGAATAATTAAACCGGTAAGTAATACTTGTGAGAATCATGTTGAGATTTTCAAGGAGGTGGTGGACGTCGAAGGACACATGTATTCCTGGTGGTCCTCGGGCCTTCGTTGACAGGCCATTAGGAAACAAGGACAGCGCCAACATCACCGAACAATGCAATTTGTAGCCACGAGGTGGTCCTCGTTCGACTACATCGTCTTCAGGACCGGCAAATAGCATCCACAAAATACTACCCAACATTGTGCTCGCAAAAGAGTACAAGAACCTCTCTGGCTACCAACAAGGCATCGTTGCATTTCTCTCGTTTTCACCAGGAGCCAGGAATTTATGAAAGATTCTCCAGTGAACAATTCAACTCGAGGGGAATTCCTCCCGTTGACCTTGAGACTAAGATGGAGACTTCCGAATCGTTCGATTTCACCTGCCTCTTTTTCCAGAGGTTCCATGGGAATTGCAAATCGCGCCTTGTGGCCGCTGTCGTTTAACAATTCACGTCCTTTTCGCTACCGAGAATTCCACGCGACTTTAGCTCCGTCGTTGATCAAAATCTCGGATATCTTTATTACATTATTACTTAGCGCGATGCCTCATCCTCCTCCCGTGCTAATTTATTCACAGTTTCATTTAATTAAGAAAATTCCAGCTTTTAATCTAGAATGCTTGTTTCATTATTTATTATTAATGACCGGCTTCTTATCACTATTTATGTGAATCTTGGAAAACGGGTGGTATTTTAGATTATTAGTTAATTAATTCTTCATTAGCCTGATACTGTGACAGGGAAAGTACGCGTAGCTTACTTTATTACAGTAAATTATGTTGATAAATCATATGAGAAATGTTCTAAGAATATTGTATCGTTGAATATAACAAGTTTAGAATGTTATTACTTTGGATACGGGTGTTAAAAAGCTGTCTAAATTATGTAGATAAAAAAAAATTATTTTTACCTAACGTTGGTGTTACAATCTGGTAACAAAATTGTTTTTTTTAAATTAGAGGAATTGTGCTTGGTTAAAATTTAAAATTACAGATACAATAATTTAACAAATAAAGTTATTTAGTGTGTAGCGCTTGTATAACAAACAAAGGTTAAGTTGAATAGACCAAAATTTCTTGACACAATATAAAATTAAGTTTATTCAAAATGAATTTAACTGAAGTCACATGAGATTATTTCTACTAACAATAAATATATTTAATGAGTTCAAATCAGTCCTTCACGCCCATTCACTCGCCCCTTCAAGCACGCTACAATACTTTACAGATACACTTTATTGATAATGATTTATATTTAAGATTAAACTGAGAATTACTTTCGGTAATGGCTGCGTAGAGTAAATTGTCTGGGGATGAAACTCCACACCACAAGAATATTCCAATTGGTTGGTCCAGTTCAGGAACTCCGATACCACAGATTCCAAAGATTGAGAAGAGGGAGAGAGCACTTGTAGTGGCACAATCTTTCACAATATTTCACAAAACAATTAATTACAATTTTATATTGAACATATGAGGAGTGATCAATTCCTCGTATCCAATATTACGTCGACGATTATTTATGAGTCCGACTTTTGGCACGTCGGAAACTCATCTGCCTTTTCGTTTGATTTCGATCCCCTCTTCCCTACTCATCGAATCAATCTCCCTCTCCTCTTGTCATCGATGGGAAATTCGATCCATTACAAGTGATTTGTTTAATATGGAGTCACTTAGTCATTTCTCACGCACTTTTTTTCTTAAAAAATACATCATCTGAAAATGTGTCTTGTTTCTATGTATAATTTCTCGAGAAATGCGCTGAACCCGAATCTGACATCAAAATTGGTTTAAAGGATCTAGTTTGGACCTAACCTCAAAATCAATAAAATGGTACTTTTTGTTAGCTGAAATCTAAAGCCGACTTAACATTAATACTAAGTCTGGCGTCAATAAAAAACTTGAATTATGATTTTTAAAATGCTTTTTTAAAAATTGTTCTACTATGATTTTTGACGAAGATATGTTTTACTTAAAATTAAAATATGACTTTTTTCAAATGTTAAAAACACATCAATAGTGACTTATGGAAAAAGCCGGGGTTTTAAGTCAAACATTATATCTTCATTCAAAATCATCGTAAAACAATTTCAAAAAGGGCATTTTTAGGCTTCACAGTGACAATGAAGAATATTTTAGGGAAATAGGGGACTGAATGTACAAAAATAGGAAACTTTTAAGGTACTTTAAAAACTTAATAAATAATGATAAATAAGTTATATACAGTAGAAATTCGATTTTATTTGAGTAGGACAAAATTACAACGTTGTAGGATAAAAAAATGTAATTACAGAATTTTCAAATTAATAATAAAAAAAAAAAGGGAAATAACTATAAATTGTGGAAAGTAATTTAAAACTAATAAATAAAAATCCAAAATTATAGAAAATGAATGAACAACTTCAGAAATAATTAAAAATTTAAGATAATAGTTGGAATATAAATGATGAGAATAATTAAGAATTAAAGAAAATAATTGCAAAATAATCAAAATAATTGACAATTGAAGAACTTAATTGATAAAGAAGATAAATAATTTGAAAGAGTAAACATATGAACTAAGAGCAAATAATTAAAAAAAGATAAGAATAATGGTAAATTAAAAAAGAATTAAAAATTTAAGTAATTAATTAAACTAGGTGTGAATTCTGTCCATTTCATGGACACTTCGCTTCCAAGGAAGCAAGATAATTTGCTTCCTCATAGAGGAAGCAATAAATTTATTTATAATATAAAAAATAATAATTTAATTTTAAATTAATTATTATTGAAAAAAATTAAAAATCATGAATTATTACGTGGGTTTTTTGTCAATAATATACTTTATAGAGGTCAATCGATTCGTTTTGAGACAAGGAATATGATTTTGTAATTCGTTTAGTTGAATTTTTAGCATGAAAAAAATTTTTTTTTAACAAAAATTTCCAAAAACGAAATTTTTTGATGAAAAAAACTGAAAAATCATTAATTATTACGTGAGTTTTTGGTCAATTATATACTTTATATAGGTCAATCGATTCGTTTTGAAACAAGGAATATGATTTTTTCATTCATTTGTTTGAATTTTTAGCATGAAAAAATTTTTTGCCAAAAAACGATATTTTCGATGAAAAAAGGTGCTCAAAAAAATTTGATTTCGTATTTTCAAAAATCCCTGTGTCCAAATTTAGATATTTGTGAGCTTCATATGTCATCCAAATTTTATTAAAATCCGTTGAAGCGTTCTCGAGATATCCAAGCGACAAAAAATTTACCACATACACACACACATCCGGACATTTTCTCAGGAATGAAAATTTGAACTTTTCAGATGAAACTAAGTCGATTTACACTATTTTTGGAAAATCGAAAATCTTAACGATCACAACGCTTCCTCTATGAGGAAGCAATATGTCCTTAGAAGTAAATATTAGAATTCGTGATAATCAAAATAAGTTTGCAAATTCGTTAATACAAGTAGGCAATGGTAAAATGACAAATTTATTTGAAAATGAAAACAGAGTTATAAAAATACTACAAGAATTGATTTATTTATTATATTTATTATAAACTAATATAATATATATGTTTGCTACTTACTCTACCCTAATATATAATAAATAAATATAAGTAAATAACTAATTTAAAAAAGGATTTCATTGTTTTCTAATTAATAATGGTCATTTTATTTATTAGGTAGAAATATTCAGGTTTTTACATTTAGTTTTATAATAGCAACAATTACATTTTGTATTTAACTTTAAACTAAACAAATTAACTATAAATAAATTAATAAACTACAACTAGTTTCAATTTAAATATAAACTAAACAATGTTTTATTAAAATAATTTATCACATTATTGTTATTCCTAAAACTATTATTATTAAATTCAAAATGCTAAAATAAATTCGATAAGATAAATTGAGTTGCAATTTTTTCTCAATCAAATTTTTTTTTTTGTTGAGCGGCTTCTTTCTATATAAATTAATTCTGCCGAAAAATTGCATCATAGGTACTTTAAACATCCACGTGGTTAATCTACAAGGACGAGGCGGTGAAATACATTTTAATGAGTGAACAAACTTATCTGAACTGAAACCGAAAATAAATTCAATGCATATTTTAACATTCATAGAAAGAACATTTATGTTTGTCATCAATTTTCATTACATATAGATTATTATAATTTTTTTAGAATCATATTATATTAGTTTAAAAGTCACCATTTTTTTATAAAACTCATCTGGCTTTTATTTTACAGAAATATATTTTTAACAGTCACTTTGAAAAGAGTCACTCCACAAAGTCAAAAACAAGATTAATCTAAATATAAAATATATAATTGATTAATTAAAATGCGTCATAGAGACATGGTTTGTCTTCTGTAGCTAAATTCTCGTCAGAAATTGATTTCTAGCTCGACTCGATTCGTCAAATTCATTTGTGTCCCCTCTTCCTGCTCTTATTCTTAGTAATTAGTTACTGAATTTATTATTTTAAATCTAACTTGAGTTTTCTATTTTCGCGTAGCGACAAATATTATTGGAAACAACACTTCACTCGGAATTACTTAAATTTGTTGACAGATTTCCGAATATAATTTCAAATATTTCAAACAATTTTATTTTCGAAAATTTTATTTCTCTATTAGAACGGTGATTGAATAATTCTATTAATACATACATTTACGTACAATTGTTGACAGATTTCGACTTTGTTGTTATCAGTTTACTGACCGTAGACTTGTAGCTGTTGAACGTTCGCTGTTGATGAATTTTTGTTTTCCTCGATGACTTCTTAGATGACCTCTAACACCTGGTATACTGTTAATTTCCTCGAAGGCAGAATTTTCCTCTCGAATCTCTTGTCATGATAATCTCAATTGAACAGCTTTTCTCTTATGTATATTTTCACATTTGGTAGTTTATTCGCTTCTCTTGATTTCTCTATATTTAGAGTCTCGTATGATTTTCTTTCTGCTGGAAGCCTTTTTATTGGCAATTGTATAAATTGCCAATAATCTCTTGGTTGAGTTCCTGACACAACTTTTCAAATTCTTTTCGATTCTCATTTCCAAATTCAGCTCGAAGGACCATGTTCAACCCTTATTCCTACGTTGGATTGTTAAATGTAATACAGGCGGCTCAATTAAAACAATTTAGCACTTAGTTTGAAAGTCACCATTTATTTATAAAACTCATCTGGCTTTTATTTTACAGAAATATATTTTTAACAGTCACTTTGAAAAGAGTCACTCCACAAAGTCAAAAACAAGATTAATTTAAATATAAAATATATAATTGATTAATTAAAATGCGTCATCGTGACAAGGTTTGTCTTTTGTAGCTAAATTCTCGTCAGGAACTGATTTCTAGCTCGACTCGATTCGTCAAATTCGTTTGTGTCCCCTCTTCCTTTTCTTATTCTTAGTAATTAGTTACTGAATTTATCATTTTAAATCTAACTTGAGTTTTCTATTTTCGCGTAGCGACAAATATTATTGAAAATAACACTTCTCTCGGAGTGCCGGTTATAAGTGAAAAGATGAAACAACATTCAGTAATCTTTCTAACATATTAATGCGACGCCCTGTTACATGAAATGATTTGAAAGTTTTACGTTTCATTTTCCTACTTCCTATAGAAGGAGACTGATGATATCATAATATGATATTCATAGTACAGTCTTGCCAAATGTCTGTTTTGGAAGAGCTCTTTTCAGAAATCTCAATCTGAAAAATATTTCCCAGGGACATGCTGCTGATGTTTATAATTTTATTTCCTCCTTCTTCCCAAGCACAATTCAACGAAGAACGTGAGGACCGAGACAGAACATCCAGTCACCATTATGCCCATCAACAAAGACTGGACCTTTAATTTCTCAAATACTTCTGATTGCAGCAAACAATTTTTATGCTCCCGGTTTTCTTTCAAGTAAGAAAATTCCCTACTTCTCCATTTGTCCATCAACCCAAAGTCAGATAACATTCTGTTTAGCTTGATAAATTGCTCAACGTACGGTGAACCTGGCTCAAGTATGTATCCACTTCCTCTTGAAGAGAAGAATTCAGGCACAAATTTCAACAAATTAATCTTTTTGTAAATCCCTCCATGCCATTCGGCAAATGAAAGCTTCATAACGCAACTCACATTTTTATGCTCAAGTAAAATGTTAATGCAATCCTCGTTGCTCATTGATAATATTTCATTTTTGGACAGCTTTGGTAAATTGTATGTTTTCTGGATAAAATAAATGATTTGCCTCAAATTTGGCTCAGCAACCAATCGAAGGTTACTAGTCAATAGATCTGTTAGATTATTTATTTCAAAGACCTCTTTCAAGTCAAAATTGATATCAGTCAGTGATGCAAAGATGTTGCAAGTGTAATAAAAAGCAATTATCATAAAGCACATGAACATGATCCTTTCGTTGAGTTTCTTTGGTTCTTCCGGGACACAGGAACCGTATAAAATTCGCAGAATTGTTGTTAAGTTCCAGACCCTTTTATCGAATCGGAAAAGGATCTGAATTATCCAGCAAGAGAATACAATTAGGACAGTTAGCAGAATTGAGTTGTAAAATGCAGTTCCCAGAGTAATCGAAAAATCTGATGATTTTAATACAGGAATAATTGCAACTATATGGTCCAGACTAAGCATGATCTCTTCAAGATTACCTTTCGGACAAGCACCTTTAACGGAGCCAACTGTGACGCCGATCACTTGTAGTTCTTTCTTCTGCAGCTTCTTAGGAAAATCAGTTAAATTTTCTGCTTGACAAGAAAATTTTCCAAACTTCGTTGTAACTGATGATACAAATGACTGGCGAAAATTCATAGCCTCGGAAAATATTTTGAAACGTACAGCATCAGGACCTGAAATTTCTACCTGGCGATTTTTCAGGTTTTGTTTCACCTGGATAAACGGAGGTCGATGGAATACTCCAATCTTGAGCGGAAATCTATTCAGATTTCGAAGTTTGTCGGGAAACAGGAGTGTTTTTCCAGCAAACTGTTGCTTCTTGTAAGAGAAAAATGGATTAAATTGATGAATCGTTACCTTTCTGAAAAAGTCAGACGAATACAAGTGACGGATTGCATTTTCTTTATAGACTTCAAGAATTGTGACATCCAGAAAATCATTTTTCCACATCGTTTGCAGAAATCTGGTGTAGTCTGAATCATACCTAAAATCCAAAAAACGAACAATCAGACACTTTGGGCGAATCCTTACGGTTGATAACTGCTTAACGAATCCCATGACTGTTTCCAATCGTTTCGTACAATTTTGCAATCTTTGATATTCCGTAATTGTGAACAAAGTTGTATCTCGTGGACTTCGGAGAGACTTGAGTTTTTCAAGGAGTCCATAATTATCTCTTGCATAGGAATGATTGAAAAAAAATGTCGGCAGAGTTTTCTGAAAATCAGGAATCATATTTGTTGGATCTTCATTTTCGTCGCATTTTATAATCATGGTTTGATAAATTCTCGGATCTTTTTTGATCGACTGTATAACATTCTGTATCCAATTATTTGAATCGTCTTTGTTTCCTTGAATTACGTTCCCAACTAACACAGCCAGAATAGCGGGGCATAAAATGAGGAGCTTCATTTCTAAAATTGTAGATAGTAATATTTTTATTAAAAATTGTGTTTACAATGATTTTTTAAAAAATTAATAAAAATTTGAGTGCACTTACCTGTTGTTTGTTACTTCTTGACACTTTACGTTGTGGTTCTCTACATACTGGTTGCTTAACGACGCTAGTTTGTTGTTTTGACTTAACTCGTAGCTAAGCAACAAATATTAGAATCAAACTTTTATATTCACTTACTTTTGTTTCTATCAGTGTTAAATCTACAAAGTCGGAAAAGGTGTTTATGATACAGATCAGCAGGCTTCTAGAAAATAATATATATTATCGATCTGGTGATTTTAGTAAAGCTGACCTTGTGCACGGTAAGTACAAAGCAAATTTGTGTTTGCAAGTTGTGTTTGAATCATTTTTCTCTATAACATTTCTCTTTTGAATTTACTTTTTTTCACGAAAATCAGTCATGAATATTCCCAATTCAAAATTTTTCATAACGCAGTTTTAAAAATGGCGTGATTCGGTTCTCTGTAGATAACCAGAAAGTTGCAGATTTAAGAACGATTCACTATGTGACGTCAGAGTGCAAACAAGTACAGTCCAAATTGCATGTCTCCCACTTTTCTACTTTTCTTGCACGCACTGTTTGACCAACAGAACAGAGTCGATATCTTTAGCGTGAGTAGTACCGCTTCAAAGTCTAACCTGACCGTATCACTTGCGCGGCGTGTTGACAAGTAAAAAAGTGTGAGACATTTAATTTGGATTGTATTTGTGTACACTCTGACGTGACATAGTGAATCATTCTTATTTCTGCAACTTTCTGGTTATCTATACAGAGAACCGAATCACGCCTTTTATGACTTTGTTATGAAAAGTATCGTTCGTAACTGCGTGAACGAAGCAGTCGTTTTGAAACTCGCGCAATTTTTGCAATCGTTTCACTCGTTGCAAAAACATTGCTCTCGTTTCAGAAACGACTGCTTGTCACGCATGTTACGAAATATACTATTATAAAACTATCTAAATGTATATGAGTATTTTATACATATCCTGATTATACGAAGTTATTTTACAGAAACTTAATTAACTTATTATTTGAGGTTGTGCCACTGTTTTAAAAGTTACGCTTAAATTCGTTACTCAGAGACAAAAATTTCGAATTGCGAGAGTCAACTTTGCACTGAAGTCTAGACTCAACTATTGAGAGAAGGGACATCTACTGACCAATTTTAGAAGCTTTTAACATTCCTCTAAAATATATTAAACAGAAAATTCATCTACTAGAATATTTTTCTTTAGACTTTTGGCCCCACTGTGGGTCGGGTTTAAAAAAAACAAAATAGCGGATTCTAAAGCATTTGCGTGCATATGTAATTATTTTAAATTTCTGAATTCTCTAATGCAGTTGTACAAAAAAATTAAAAAATGCATTAATTTGCACTTTTTGGCTAAAATTTTATTTTATAAATAAAAATAAATATTTAATACTTTTTTTTTACTATCTTATTTAATATATCGCTAGTTAATATTAAAGGATTAATTTCAAGCAAAATCCAAGTTTAATGAATAGTACAAAAACATTTATAATTTTTAATATTTTTTTTACGTCTGTGAATTTTATATGTAATTTTTATTTGTAAAATAATTTATTTGAATAATTACTTGAAAGTCATGAGTAAAATTATTGCAATCAGCAAATAAGAAAAAAAATGAAATGAATATTACAAATGATTTTTTAGTTTTTAAAATCATGTGTACAAACAGAAAATAATATTTTACGTTCTGATTGTTGTAGAAATTTTTTAAATCAATAAATTTCAAATGGAGATACAATTGATTTTTTAAAAATCACCTGCAAAGAAGAAAAATATGCTCAAGGTTAAAGTATATTTTTAGTTTTCGATTTTTAGTGAGAAAATTCAAACAACTATAGAAAACATGAAATATCGAAAATATGGTAGTAATATTTTTTATTTAAAGTGTTTTTATTAAAAAAAATTTCTAGTGATAATGACAAGAAAAAGAAACATAAATAATTATCAATTAAGTAATTCTAATCTTCAATACAGCTTATATAAAAAATATAAATTTTTCCAAAATTTTTTATATTTTTGCAAATATAATATTTTGCAGTTTAAATTTTTTTCGAACATTTTTTTGCATTTTTTTCCAAACTGTTAAATATTCTAGTAGAATTTATTAACTGTTTTTGTTCTTGTTAACAAAAACGTGAGTATATTGTGTTTATTTAAAACAAATTACTGAGAAATTTTTTTTATAGCATGCAAAATTTTTGGATTAAAATTATATTGCTTATTATCCCACATAAAAAATTGTATTTCAAATTTAATTAAAGGTCATAGACCTTAGAAGTAAACACTGAAATCTGTGATAGTTATTTGCAATATCCTACCTTCTATTCTATCGATTATCAATCGGTATGGCATAAAAATCTTGTCGAACACGATTTCGAAAAAAAAAGTTCAAAAAACGGAAAAATTCTGTTTTTTGCATTAATTTTTTATTATAATGTGTATTGTTTAGTTTCTTTTGGAAATAAATTTTACTCCAAAAACACATTTTAATAGAAGATAAGATAATTTTTTAAAAGAACTTGAATATTATTCGTATTTTTTTATACAGGGAAAACCAGTCTAAGCTATATCATATTTTATACTAAAGTTGTTTTTATTTCTTTTATTTATAATTAGTATATATATATATATATATATATATATATATAGGTACATATAATACCATTACAATTGGATATTAAATAAACATTAATTTTTTAACAAATTAAAATCTTAAAGACGGATTTTTCAAATTAGTTCTTTCAATCGTGCTTTTAGAACAATTTTTGAGATTTTTAAATTTTTCAAAACAATTTCCAGTTCTTTATTTTAATTTTTGAAGTTAGATTTAAAATTTTTTATTTAAATCGTAAGAAACTGAGGAGGTTTTTATCATTGACATAACCTCGAATAAATGTTAGATAATATAAAACCCTATTTAAAAACCTTACGTGAGATCTGATGTTGGATCTTAGGTAAGATCTTACCTAGTAACTTATGTTAGTTCTTATGTGATTTCTTATGTAAGAAATTACGTGAGATCTTACGTGTGCATTTAGCAAAAGATCTTACGCAAGTTCTTATGTAAGTTCATAGATTCTGCCAAAAATAAAAAAAAATTTAATTTTCATATTTTAATTTTAAAAAACGTTATATTCATAAATTAAATTAAAGTTAAAAAAACATTCATTAAATTTAATTTTTAGACATTTTTTACAATACGCTTATTTCTTGATCCATATATAATACCTAAGAGTTTAGTCTTATTTTAAAAGTAGGATTAAAAACTTGTTTGTATCTTCACGAAATAAATTATTATTTTGGAAACCATGGATTCTTTTTCGTATTTGATATGCTGCTCTGGTGGTTTCGCCTCTTGATAATGGATAAATTGTAAATCAAGGCTGCCGGTTATTCGAACATCTTTGGATATTTTTTTTGTTGATTCTCTGCAGAATAACCAAACAAAATTAGCTGCCTTATATTATTATTGTTATTTACATTAATCTGTAATGCTTATTTTTTTAATTTTTAAAATATGTTTTTTATTTTTCAAATATTACTTTAAAGTATTATAACTTTTAACACAGACAAAGGTGTACATAGGAATCCGAAGGTAATATCAGCATGATTTGGAGCTTTATCTTCAAAATATTGATAAGTCTACTGTATCTGATGAGGAATTTCTTTAGAATAAAAATTTTTTGTATTCCAATATTTCCGAAAAAAATAAGAATTATTATTTATTACAATTTTAACTAATTTCAATGTATTTTAGCATTCATAAATTAACCAAAAATAGTTTTAGGAATATCAATAATGTGATAAAATAGTTTTATAAAAAATTGTTTAGTTTATAGTTAAATTAAAACTAGTTGTAGATTATTTAACTATGTATAGTTGACTTGTTTAGTTTTAAGTTAAATATAATTTGTAATTTATAGTATTATAGAGCTAAATGTAAAAACTTACTTATTGTACAATGTTATTTATTTTGATAAACAATAAGATCATTTATAATTTAAAAATAAATTGATGAACTATTAAGTACATTATGTTTTATGATTATAGATTTAATTAAGGTATTTCTTCGATGGGCAGTCTCTGCCAAAAGTTAGTATTTCATTTAATAGCAAATATTAATTAATATAATTTATTTCTTAACTTATTATTGACTATGAATAGTTGACCAGATATGGGCCAATCGTTTTTTTAATAAGAATGTTTCAAAAACTAACAAAAGTTACTAAATTTTTAACGTTTTTTAAACATACCTTTTTCCGAAGTTTGTATCTTTTCTTACCATTTTTTAAAAAATGGTACAATTTAGGTTAATAATAGCTTTTTTCTTGAAAAAAACAAACTCTACAACCTCACCTCGTCAGATTTTTGAAAAAATGAATAATTTTTTAAATACAGCAATTTGTTTATAAATATATTTCTAAATTTTTCTAAATATTTATAAACAAATCGCCTTATTTAAAAAATGATCCACTTTTTTAAAAATCTGACGAAGTGAAGTTGTAGAGTTTGTTTTTCTCAAGAAAATAAGCTATTATTGACCTAAATTGTACAATTTTTTAAAAAATGGTAAGAAAAGATATAGATTTGTGAAAAAGGTATCTTTAAAAAACGGTGAAAATTTAGCAACTTCTGTTAATTTTTGAAACATTCTTATTAAAAAACGATTGGCCGATATCTGATCAACTATTCATAGTCAATAATAAGTTAAGAAATGAATTATATTAATTAATAGTCGTTATTAACTGAAATACTAACTTTTGGCAGGGACTGCCCATCGGAGAAATACCTTATATTTAAAAATTAAAATAAACGTTTAATAAAGATAGTATTAAATTTACTAATTATTTTATTTTATATTTATTTTTTTAGTTTATATTAAAATTTAAATTTAGCCTAATGCTTAAAATAATGGTGATGATATTTTATGAATTTCATTTTAAAATTATATAGCTTAAATAATGAAAAATTGAAATAATACAACAAATTTATAAAAATATATCATTTAATTCATTATTGAATTATATTATTAAAAATTCTATAACAAGATATTTAAACATATATATTTAAACATTTATATTCAAAATTGTTATTTAATTAAAAAGCATGTTATAAATTTTAATTTTACTTTGACAAAACTAGTTAAATTAATATTAACAAAGATATTTCAAAATTATATCAATAAATTAATAAATAATTATAAACAATATGTAATTATAAACAATATGTAATTTGAATAAATTAGTATTATTATTTAAATGGAATATAATACAATTCAAAACAATAACCTTACTTTTATTAAAATGTTTAAACACTATTATCTTATAACAACTTATCAATATTATAACTGTCACGTACATATTCTCTAATTTTTTGTCCCTCCTCATATCTTAAAATTATTTAAGGCGCCACACTTTATTTAAAAAATTTTTATTTAACCAATTTTTTAACCTTTTAATTGAAACATTGCACAATGTAAAGAAACTATAGTGACTTATACACATTACTGGTGAAACGGTTTGAAACAGAGTAATCCCGCGAAGTTGTTTCTTCGGTTCGCCGCCGGAGAGCTGCCATCATTCTGCCTCACAAAAAATGAGACCGAACTCTTAGATATTATATATGGATCAAGAAATAAGCGCATTGTAAAAGGATAAGATACAAGATGTCTTTCCTTTAACAAAAAATAAAAGTGCGTCAAGCTATTATGAATGGTTATGAATGACCTTATTATGAATAAGTTTTTTAAATATTTTTTTTCAGACATTTTGAAAAATGTTTAAAAATTAAATTTGAAAATAGATTATTCTATCTTCTATTTTTAAATTTAATTTTAATTAGCTTTAATGAATTACATTTAATGAATTTAGTTTCTTTAACTTAAATTAAAAGTATAAATGTAACGTTTTTTAAAATTAAAATATGAAAATTAAATTTTTTTATTTTTTGCAGAACCTACAAACTTACAAAAGAACTTACCTAAGAAATTACATAAGAACTTGCGTAAGATCTTTTGCAAAACGCACACGTAAGATCTCACGTAATTTCTTACTTAAGAAATCACATAAAAACTAACATAAGTTACTAGGTAAGATTGTACCTAAGATCTAACATCAGATCCTACGTATTGAAAATTGGAATTTTTGCAAATTTAGGAGTAGATTTGAGGATGTTCCGGTGGTGATATCTGTTGCAAAGTTTCTTGACACTTTTTGGGCATCTATTACTTCAAGTTCAAGCAATAAAAAATTTGGTTTTGGCTTTAGTTTAAATTTTGGGATTTTTTTAATTGAATATTGGAAACTTTGCAAATTTAGGGGTAGATTTGGGGATGTTCCGGGGTCGATATCTGTTGTAAAGTTTTTTGACACTTTTTGGGTATCTATTGCTTCAAGTTCAAGCAATAAAAAATTTTGGTTTTGGCTTTAGTTTAAATTTTTTTGTAATGATAAGTGGAATTATTATTTATTAGTTTTGAAATATACAAAAAAAAAATTTTTTTTATTCGTTACTGGGGCAACGTTGTTAACTTCAGTTATCTCAAATACCAAACCTCTGGACCAGTTCTAATGGCTGATTCGGATTTAGCGCATCAAAATATGTAGCAAAATATGGTTCTCATCATACCCAGATCAGGGAATATTATTTTTTTGTAGGTCAGTGTTATAGAAAAAGTAAAAAAGTTGTAAATTGATTTTCTTTGGTCTAGTCTAATTTAGGAGTGCATTTAAGTTAAAAAAAAAAATCTATGAGCTTTTTGTTGAGGACAGTTGAAGTTTCATGTAAAGACATTCTCAACAAATTTCTTGCAAAGGAAAGCTATTTATTTGGATTTAAGATTCCGTTACGCGCTTTGTGTGGCCTCATATATCAAAAGGTGCTATCGCTTCTTGGTGTAAGCAACGCCTGCTACATTATCTGCACAGGTACCATAGAAACGCCTAGCTGATGAATAATTTGGTTAGAGATAAAACGCTTTTAAAGCCTTTTACCCTCAAATAAACGTGTTCCAATTACACAATCGATACTCACGAATAACTTTTCGTCTGATAACAATTAATCATTAAGCACAGGTCTGATTCTTTTGATCGTATCTTTGCTTTCTCCTATTTTACAATCCGACGCAAAAGTGCATTTTTCAAAATAATCTCGTTAGTCCAAAATTATATTTGTCAGAAATTTGAATTATCAAAAATCTTATTTAACAAAAAAAGCATTTATTAGAAATCTCATATGTCCGCAATTGCATTTATCAGAAATCTGATTTGGCAGAATTTTAATGATCAGAAATATTCATTCATAAAATACCAAATTCGATTCGTAAGGCCCCATCACATGCGCGGTTTAAAACCTCATTTTTTATTTTTCTTTTCAATCTTAAATCCCCATCATTTGAAATTTCTTATTCGTAACAAAGTTACCTCTTTATTTTTATTTTTGTTTTAAGAATATGATTATATCTTTACTTTTTACTGTTTGTTATCAATTAAAAAACTATGCGATCTTCCATGAGGTTATAAACTTTATAAATTTTATAGTTTTTGGATACTATTTAATTTTGCAGTATATTTTATTGTATAATCTTACGACTGTTATATATACATATTATCTAGTTTATTCTTCCTTTTTATTGTTATCTATTATTGTTGAATGTCTATTTGCACTTCATCTCACTCTATTTTCTACTAAAAGATAGATTTGTAATTCTAATTATCAATTACACTTATTCTATGTATTCTATGTTATCGGAAATCTAATTTCTCAGAAATTGGATTTACCAGAAATCTCATTTGCCCAAAAATGCATTCATCAGAAATCTCTTTTTTCCGAATTATTACAAATGATTTTCTTTATAGTTTCTAAACAATTATTTATTTAAAAATTTTGCTACTAATTCATTTTAATTCAAAAATGTAAAATAATTGTTAAGAAACTATGAAGAAAATAAATGGTGATAATCAAATATTTTCAAACTGCGCGCCTTAATAGAATAACGACGTGAATCGGTGAAATAATTTAAATCTTTAATATTGCTTTACGCTTTATTAATACTCAAAACTAAAGAAATTATAAATACAAAGAAGAATGGATTTTCCGTGCAACGAATCGTGGTTAATTAAAATCGATATTTTTGACACTCAACCTTGATAGCAATTAATCAACACATCAGTTTTAATTACCAGAAAATTAACTGTAAAACGATCAATATGCCATGAGAGGAAAAACTCGGTAATTGATGATACACATAAAATGCAATCATTAAGTGAAATTATAATTAGATATACCCATAAACAGGTTCTGTGAATTTCACAGGGAAATTTAATAAGATATTAAAAGTCACAAAAAATATCGACATTGAAACTGCGAAAGTTAGTGTTGATAATAATTACACTAATTTTGTAAAAAATCACATAAGTACCCATAAAAAAAATACTTTTAAGATTTAAAGGCTTATTATGACTCACTAGCAATTCATATAATTAAATTGTTTTATCGGTTCTGCTAGTCAATAATTAAAAAATAAAAAAATTCAATTTTTTTTAATTTTAACGTTTCGATGACCATGTGCGTCATCATCTTCAGAAACTTTATTTTTGTGTCAACTAAAAATTACAAAATAAATTAACAATTTTTAAGTATAAATTATGTAAACAACACAACATTTTCTTTATAAAAGCACAATCAGGCACTTACTTTGTACTAATTCACAATCGAAAGTAAAAGATTAAAAAATGCATCTTATATATTAGTGGATTTTGTTAAATAATTAGATTTTGTCATTTTAAATATTTTGTAAAATTTTTCATAACTATAAAGTTACCGTTCTTCATAGCAATCTAATTAACACTAATGGCTCATTAAATTTCTTATTCGAACTCTACCCCATGTCCAAGGATCAATATAAAGAGTGAGTGAAACCAATCAATACAATCAATAAGAAGCAAGACAAATGAAAACAGAAATATTTCAAACAGTTTAAATGAAAATAAGTTGTCATGGAATAAAATTATATGAAAGATAAATAATTTTTATAAAAACAACTGAAATCACCAGAGTCCGTCTGTTTATTGATTGATGTATTATTCTCTAATTCTTTTTTGATAAAAAATATTTCAGCTATTATTCGTTTATTTAAGTTATTCTCTTTATGTACGATTTCAACGTTATCCCAATCAAAATCATGGCCTGTATTTATTCTATGTAATGAGATAACTGATGGAAAATCTGAAGTGATATTTGTTTTATGATCGTAAATTCTTCTTTTCAAATTTCTTTGTGTATGTCCTACATAACATTTGTCACATTCTTTGCATGGAATTTTATAAATTAAATCAAGTTCTTCAAGTTTTTCTAATTTATCTGTTTCGTTCTTAATTATTGATGTAAGATTGTTAGGAATTCTTTCAACAACATTAATATTATATTTTTTTAAATTTATTAGAAAGATTTTCAATATATGGTAAACTAATTCTATTATTTTGTTTAACTTCATAATTTGTAATTTTTAGTTGACACCAAAATAAAGTTTCTGAAGATGATGACGCACATGGTCATCGAAACGTTAAAATAAAAAAAACAGAATTTTTTTATTTTTTAATTATTGACTAGCATAACCGAAGAAACCAAATTAATTAAAAAAAATACTAATTTCGTTTTTTTTTTATAAATTGTTTTCATGTTAATTCAGGGAGAAATATTTCGAACAAGAAGTTTGTCGGTGGGAGAAAAAAGCAACAAATCTCACAATGATACGTCTCTCGAGATCTTGGCTTTATATACGTACGATTTCTCGAGCAGTCGCGCGTAAACCGATCCGCTCGTAGATGGGAGCAAATGACAACGCGTGCTTTGCATGTCGAGAGGAGCTTCCATGCTAACCACGGGAGTAAATAAGGCGGAATCTGCACGTCGCATTGTTTGACTTCCCGGACGGACGTCCAGGGCGACGGTAAAGGGACCGACTGGCGGCAACGACAAGACCGCGAGAGACGGTCGCGGCTGATTTGCCAAGATCGTTGCCTACTCACAAACATCCTCAACGCAAAGATGTCTCTTCCTTCTCTTACTTTCTGTCTTCTTTATTTTCCTATTCGCATGTACCTACCATTTCACTTACCACATAATCAGATTAACATAAAATCCAAATTACACTGAGAAAAATAATAATTGTAATGATACAGAAAAAAAAAATATTTATAATATAATATCCTACACTGAGAGAAATTGTGCAGTAAATTTTACATTAAACGTGGTTAAGGAGACTCTATCGTAAATTTGGAAATAACAATTTTAAATTTTAAAGAAAATAAGTCTTCATTGAAGAGATTTGATTAATTCCTGGATTTAATATTTCAATAAAAGTTTTAATTAACAATGTGAATGAAAATATTTTTAAATTAAACATTTCTAATCTTTATTTCAAAGAGTATAACGACCAATAAGGACAACAATTGGTAATACAACCAAAAAAACACCAATCTGACGTTTCGAGACTGACTCAGTCACCTCTTCAGAGTTTATTTAATTGTATCTGGCTGATTCCAGAAAAAAATCGAAATTGATGTCCTTAATGATTTCTGAAAATCAGGATTGTTGGTTATGTCCAAGAGAGTACCCTAAAAATCATTCCCTCACTATGTCCCAACTGCTGAATTCGAAGAGAATCATTAACTTAAAACGTAAAATTCCTTACTAATTGTTTGTTATTTTATTTTTTATTTATATAAGATAGTATTAACTGTATCTACACGAGTTTATAATTTAAAAACAGCGAATGGAAGTATTTTTAAATATACTTCAAAATTTGTCCTTGAAAAACTTATCATTCCCTCACCGCTTTGAAACAGTGTGATTGCAGCAAAGTTTTAATGCCTACCAAGTTCCACCTTAAGTTTTTTGAAAAATGGCAACATTGTTATTGACAACCTATACTGCAGCGAACGTTTGTAGAAAGGATATTTTGTTAAAACTAATTTATCAAAGATATTTTAAAAAATACATTTCTTCACGTCATTCCCTCATGTTGATTTATAAATAGGTAAACACATTTTAATTTACTAATCATAGTGTATTTGCACATTTTTCCAGTGTTTATATCGCATTGTTCACAGTGCATAGGGAAGTAAGGTTATGTTTCTGAGGTTATGGTCATTTTGTTTCGATTCGTCATTCCCTCATCATCATTCCCTCACTAAATTTTACCTTTATATTCCATTGAAAAATGTCAAACTCAAAACAGTTGGGGACCATTATAATATTTTAATCAAATAAGGCATAAAATACGGCTTGAGAAAAAGAAAATTCAATAATGAATAAAAAAAAAAATTGATGAACTCGGTGAAGCCATTTTCAACATTTTTTACTATCATCTGAATAAAATATTTTTTGTTAAATTACAATTGTCAATAAGAATAAATTTTTATTCTTTTATTCAATGAAGAAACATTCTTTTCATAACGCAGTCTTAAAAATGGCGTGATTCGGTTCTCTGTAGATAACCAGAAAGTTGCAGATTTAAGAACGATTCACTATGTGACGTCAGAGTGTAAACAAATACAGTTCAAATTGCATGTCTCCCACTTTTCTACATTTCTTGCACGCAGTGTTTGACCAACAGGACAGAGTCGATGTCTTTAGCGTGAGTAGTACAGCTTCAAAATCTAACCTGACCGTATCACTAGCGCGGCGTGTTGACAAGTAAAAAAGTATGAGACATTCAATTTGGATTGTATTTGTGTACACTCTGACATGACATAGTGAATCGTTCTTAATTCTGCAACTTTCTGGTTATCTATACAGAGACCCGAATCACGCCTTTTATGACTTTGTTATGAAAAGAATCGTTCGTAACTGCGTGAACAAAGCAGTCGTTTTGAAACTCGCGCAATTTTTGCAACTCGTTTCACTCGTTGCAAAAACATTGCTCTCGTTTCAGAAACGACTCCTTGTCACGCATGTTACGAAATATACTATTATTGAAACTCAATTATTAAATGTGAAGGAAATAAATAACTTTCCGAAATTATTATTAAGTTGGGTAAAGATCCTTTGGAAAAATTGGATAATACTGGAGTTTTATATATAAAATTAATTGTATTGATTGTGGTAAAACTTATATTGGACAGACGGGTAGACGGTTGTTTACAAGATGCAATGAACATAAGTCTAATATAACATTAAATAAAAAATATCACAACGTTATTTCTAAACATAGAATCTCTAACTTAAATGATGATAGAACTGAGCATGATTTTGATTAGTCAAATATTGAAATTTTACATAAAGATAATAACGATTACAAAAGACTAGTAGCAGAAATGTTTTTTATTAAAAAAGAATAAAATAATTGTATAAACAAAATGAGAGATATTTATAATTTTGACTATTCTTATAAGAATATTATTAAGGTGTTAATTTGATTCCTTTTACTAGACTTGTTTGATTCATTGTCTTGTTTATATTTATTAGTAAATTGTAATGTTCATATCTTATTTCAATAATTTCGGAAAGTTATTTACTTCC
Organism: Ganaspis brasiliensis; assembly: GCA_037103525.1. Taxonomy (NCBI): domain Eukaryota; kingdom Metazoa; phylum Arthropoda; class Insecta; order Hymenoptera; family Figitidae; genus Ganaspis; species Ganaspis brasiliensis. Next base: position 664,890 of record JAZKLR010000544.1, on the reverse strand, counting down.
TTCACATTTAATAATTGACTGTCAATGAAGAATGTTTCTTCATTGAATAAAAGAAGAAAAATTTATTCTTATTGACAATTGTAATTTAACAAAAAATATTTTATTCAGATGATAGTAAAAAATGTGTGTTTTTCTTGTGTTGCTTTTTAATTACCATATGAATGTTCATAACACATGGATTATTTTTACTTTTTTGATCATATAATGTGATGTGAGTATAATAATTTTCTTTTGTTTATATATCTTTATAATTGTTATTCTAAATTTTTGTCCTAATAACAATATCTACGAATGTAATGAAAATGTTTATATTTTTATTTGCTTTTTTTTGAAATTTATAGAAACTCTGAAGAGGAGACTGAGTCATTTTCGAAACGTCAGATTGGTGTTTTTTTGGTTGTATTACCAATTGTTGTCCTTATTGGTCGTTATACTCTTTGAATTATAATTGGAGAACGTAAAAAAGTTTCTTAATAATCTTTGTTTAATATAAATACCACAGATCGTTAGCTTTATATAAATTTAAATAATGTCATAAACTTCATTTAGTTATTTACTTAATTAAGGGTAGAGAATTTATTGATAAATCAGTATACTTAAAAAATAAAAATAATTATTTATTTAATTTGTAGGGAGCCATTGAAGTTTAATTTGAAACAGTATCCGACCAAAAAATATGCAAAAAGCTTCTCCAGGACCGTGAGTATTATATAAATAATAATTTTTAAAAATTTATATTTTCTAACAGTACGACGCCTCCCGTTGATAAAATGCTTATTCAATTGTCAAAAATTTATAATTCGAATTCGAAGCTCAGTTAAATATGAAGTTGGTTCGTAGTCCGGGTAATATGATTCCTATTCAATGTTCAGAATAATATAATGCTAACTCAAAGTTTCGTTTAAAATATAAGAAAAAATCCAAGTTTACGTACAATAAATATTTTTCAATTATTATCAATAATTTAATTAATGATATTTAGGGGCCGTCCATAAATTACGTCACTTACTTTTAATACTTTTTTCGACCCCAACCCTTGTCACATATTTGTCAAACTCCCTTTAAAAATAAGTCACATTTTCTTGAACCCCCCCCCCCCCCCCCCTCTTTTACATATCGTGTTGAAAAATTATTATTGAAATTTTTTTATTCTACTTTTTAAGGTATTAGAATTTTTGTATTTTGAACTCATAAAAATGACTCCTTTTTCAAAAACAATAAAAAAAAAATATGTGAAATAAGATATAAATTTTTTAATATATTACAAAATTGAAAAGATTAAGAATCTTTTGAGCAAGAATAAAATTGACTAAATCACTAATTATTTTGAAATTTCAATTATTTTTGTTTGCCATTTCAATTATTATTAACAATAATTATCAACTTTTTAAAATATTTTTAAATTATTTTTTTAATTTTTAATCATTATTTTAATTGTTTTTCAATTTTTTCCACAATTTTAAAACTCACTTTCAATAAATTATAATTATATTCTTCATAAATTATTTTTTTTACTATGCATTTTTTTCCTTAATAATGAATTAGAATGTTTATTTTATTTATTGAAATTATTCTCATTTATTTTTTGTTTCATTCTTCACTTATCAATTATTTTCGTAAATTAAAAAATAATTTCTTTAAATTACAATTATTATATTCTCCCATTCATTTGATTAACGTAATCAAAACTTAATAATAAATAGTATTATCAATACTTTTATCAGATTTTAATTATTCCCTGATTTTTCATTTATTTTACCGATTTCAAATAATTGCCTCTTTTTTAAATTATTGTAAAAATAATTTGATGAATTGTTCATTATTTTTCCAATTTTTAATTGTTTTTAATTAATTTTTCTAAGTTCAAATTATTTTCATTATTTTTCAATTAATGAAATTAAACTTTCAATTATTTTTGGCAAATTTCAATTACGTATTTTCTTTAATTTTCATTTTTTTAACTCATTTTTCAATTATTTGCCATCATTTTTAATTTTGTTTATATTTTTTTAATTATAATTATCAATTGCTAATAATTTTTATTATTATTAAATTTGTTCTCCATTTTTAAATTATTTTTTAATAAATTTCTTAAACTTTCAATTATTTATGTCAAATATCAATTATTCACTTCAATTTTCAATTTTTAAACATAATTTTTCAATTAATTTCTCCAATTTTTTCATTTTTTCATTATTTTTTATTAATTTTATGGATTGTTAATTATTTTTATTATTTTTTAAATATTTGTCTCCATTTTTAATTTTTTCAAAATTTAAATTTTATTTTCAATTTTATGAATTGTTAATTATTTATTTCTTTTTATCATTTTGCAATTAATTGTCCTATTTTTAAATTTCTTAATTATTTTCTTGAATTTTCAATCGTTTTTATAATTTTTAAATTAATTTCTTCAATTCCATATTATTCTTATTCTTTTTTCAATTAATGTCATAAACTTCCAATAATTTATATCGAATTTCAATTAGTTTCTTTAATTATCCTATTCTAAAATCATTTTACAATCATTTTCCTTAATTTTTAATTTTGTTAATAATTGTTTAATTAATTTCATCAATTCCTTATTATTTTTAATATTTTTCAATTTTTTTCTACAATTTTTAATTTTTTAATTTTGTTTTAAATTCATTTCATGAAGAGTTAATTATTTTAATCATTTTTAATTGTTTTCTTCAATTTTTAATTATTTTTATCCTTTTTCAATTATTTCCCATAATTTTCAATTATCTTTATTAGATTTCAATCATTTTCTCCAATATTTTCTTCAATATTTTCCATTATTTTAATCTTTTTTCAATTATTATCACCAATTTAAAATTAGAACTTGTTTCAAACTCTTTGCAACTAGTTTGTAATTATTTATAATTATCTTAATCCTTTCTAAATTTATTACAAACTACTTAAAAATGTTGAAAACTCATTTAAAACGGTTCCAAACTATTTTTGAAACTTCTTAAATCTATCTTACACTGCTTAGAACTTATTTAAAACTGTTTATGACTATTTAAGAACTGCTTTAAGAGTGTTTAGAACTACATTTAAACATATATAATTCAAAACAGTTTAGAACTATTTCGAACTATTTCCGGCCAGTTAGAACCAGATTAAATCTGTCAAAAAAACTTGTTTTAAACGGTTTATAATTAGTTCAAAACTAGTTTGAACTTTTTTAAAACTTAAAACATAGTTAAAAACCGTTAAAACTTTTGAGAGTTATTTAAAACTAATTACAAATTTTTCAAAACTGTTTAGGATTGTTTTGAATTACTTAGAACTAATAAAAAATTATCAAAAACTCTTCTAATGTCGTTTGAAACTATTTTTTATAATCTAAATTTATATAATTATCTATTTATAAGTCCAAATCTGTTTTAGAACTGTTAAGAACTATTTTAAACTTTTTATGAATCGTTCAAACCTGTTTAGAATTTGTTAAAAACTTTTTACAACTAGTTCAAAACTTGCTAATACTATTTAGAACAACTTTAAACAGTTTATATAACTAGTTCTGATTCCAAACTGTTTGGACTGTTTTGAAATACTTAAAACTTGTTGGCACGTAATAAAAATAGTTTATAATTTATAAGATTAAAAATTTAATAAAAGTTGTTCAGAACATATTTTAAATTGTTTAAAACTGGTTTGAAAATGTTTAGAACTTGTGTAAAACTTTTCACAACTAATTTAAAACTGTTGATAAGTTGATAACCATTTTCTATAAATCTAAATTTTGAAAAAATAACTAATTATCAATGTTGACTTTTTGCTTTAGCAATTAGTCCAAAATAACGAATTCGTAAAAACAAAAGACTAGCTGAAAAATGAAAATGTACGTTTTTTTATATGAAAACTGTTTAAAACTTGTCTTAAGCTATTTAGAATTAATTGCAAATTTTAAAACTGATGATAACCAGTTGAACACTTTTTATTCACACTTTTGGAACATAAATTCCGTATTTTTGGAAGCAATTCTTTTTTTTTTTAAAGGTTTGTTTGAATTACAGTAGCAGTGGAGAAAGTAATCATGAATTTTCCAGACCATATAATGCCTGGTTAGTAAAAGCACGAAAGGAAAGTTTCTCAGGAATAGAAGAGACCTCCATCGAGGTGCGATTCGCCAAATTGAAGGTCACGATTTTATGCATCACACTTTTTGCGAAAGTAGATACCAAAGCTCGAGAGCGCACCGTCTAGGGATCACTGAGGTTAAAGTCGTATAGAGGTATATACGTATACGTTCTCCGCCTTTAGTTGCCATAGAAAATACAACGGTATACCACAGGACATTGACGTATGGGATATATCCCTAGAACTCATTAGTGTCCTGCTGCTTCATATTGTTTTCGTTGTGTAAAAATTTTTATTAATTTATAGCTGATAGTGTGCAATTGAATCGAGGACTTCTTGCAATTGGAATTTTGAAAAATCACTGAAAATCTCTCGCTGTTCTCACGATGAGTACGGAAATTTAATGTTTTAATCAACTTGCTATCAATAAACCATTATTTATTGCCATTAATATTCATTGCATTATTATATATATATATTTGAAAATCAGTCGGTTATCCTTAATCAGAAGAGATTGTTAATTTTATACTGAATAATGTAGCCAACTTTATTATAAGCTTTCAGGCATCATTTGCTCGACAGTTTGAAAAAGTCGTCTGGGCAAAAATGGTATAAATAGCCATTTTAATAATTAAAAATTGGATAAATTTTGTTTTCATGAACTGGAATTTGAAAAAAATTACATTTAAATCAACTGGAAATTGAATAAATCTGAACAAAGGAAATTAACCGAGTGATGACCAAATAAAAATTTTAATTCGGATTAGTTTTAAATAGCTCAACACCAAATTAATTAAACTCAGATTTAAATTAATTTAAAATTAGATAAATATACATTTAAATCATTTGAAAAGTTTATAAATAATTTGAATTAATTAAAAATTAGATAAATTGAAATTTGAATCGATTAAAAATTCTCTCACGAAATTCGTCTTTATTAAAATAAACATAAGAATTTCAGAAATTTTCTCGAAATAAAACTCAATTAAATGCAAGAAATTATAACCTCATTAAATAAACCAAATCGGATTAAATGAAAAAAAAAAGTATAATCTCATTAAATAAACGAATAAAGATACCTGCGAGATTGGATTATGTGAATAAACGAAGAAAATTGAAATTTGATTAAATAAATAAATGAAGGAAATTGGTTTAAATGAAGAAAATTAGAATTGGATTAAATGAAGGGTCGGTAATTGTACCTTTATTGCGGCTGAATCAGTGTTTCGATCTCAAGGCCAACCACCGCTAGACGCTTAGGTACGAATTGGAATTACGGGCATACAGAAATGTAATTGACAATATAAGTCTCGTTAAGCAGTTTTATGTGATGCCGAGACTGCAGCTCCAGATTTCAGAATGGAACTTTGCTGTCGCCCGACTCGATAAAGTAAACGGGAGTATTCGCCAATTAAATAATTCCACTTGACCCGATAAAAGGATCGGAAGCAGCTCGAACCTGCATTCCTTCCGTTCGACGTTCTTGTATTACTAAATGCGAATCCCTTTAATGGAATTCTGAACAAATGGACTCAGCTGCTAATTTAATAGAAATTTCCTTTTACGAAACTAATATTTCTCCTCAAGAATTCTCCTGCCATTTGTTCCATTTAATTGAAAAAATTCACAATAATTGGGCGAACGACTGAACTGCGATACGCCACCTGGTGGCAAAGATTTGAATCGAATTAGAAGAAATGTGTTGTTGACAATCATATAATTAAAATATTTATCATTTGTGTGTTTAAACACTAGGAATAAAAATATTAAAAGCAAATATGGAGCCTGGAATAAAATTTACTTGTACCAACTCTGAAAGCAAATTTTTTGCTTAGTTTTTGGTTGTGCTTGTGATGGCAAAAAGTGGAGGGGACTCAAAAGTGTCAGTTCACAAATTTCCAAAAACTGGAGACAGGGCCGAATCAAGGCTGTCATGGGCCTGAAGCACAAAAAAATTTCAGGGACCCCCTAAAAAAAAAACAAAAGTTTCTGCATTTTGATCTTAACAGAGTGTCTAGCGAATAATCATTTAAACAATGGAGAAAATGTTCAAAGAATCTTAACAAAATGTAAAAAAATAAAATTTTACATAAATTACAAAAATTGCAAAATTTTATTAAAACCAGTATTATGAATGAACAGATAAGAAAGTTAAGGATAATTTACATTGAAATGGGAAAATTAAAGCAAAAAGATGTAAAAAATGTACTAATTGAAAAACCTGCAAAAAATAAGAAAATTCTTTAAAAATAAAAAAGTTTAAACAATCAATGAAAGTAAAAGAAAGAAAATTAAGAAATATGGTAATAATGCGTTATGAAATATTAAACAGTTTAAGGAAGATTGATTCAATTGCTTTTTTAAAATCAAAATACTACGCAATAAACAGTAAAAGTTTTTCAAACAAAAAATTGAAATTACAAAAGAGAGGAAAAAATGATTTTCAAAAAGTTAGAATATTTGCGAACATGTTTTTTTTTAATTAAGAAAATAAATAAAATAATCAGTAAAGAAACGGAAAAATGTTACTAAAGATAAAAAATACTTTAAAAACTTGTTTTAAAAATCAGGCCAAAAGCAATAATTTGTTAAAATGGAGAATTAAGTAGAAACAATTAAACAATTTTAAGAAAAAAACCAATATTTCTAAGAAAAAGGGAAATTCTGATCAAATGAGAAAATTTATTATAAGATCAAATTTACGAAAAATTAAATAAAAGAGGAAAAATCTTTAAGAATTATAAAAATTAATAAGCTATGACAAATGACAAAAGACCAAATAAATATTTTAAAAATCATAAAATTGAAAAAAAAATTATATTTTACAACTTCTAAATTATAATAATAAATAAAATTAAACACTGGAAAAGTAAATAAATTTTTATAAAAAATATTGTTAAAATAAAACTGTATAAAATTAACTGAAGTAATTTTTGTAAAAGGAATAAAATTAAAAAAAAATCTAAAAAATAAGAAGTATTATTAAACGCATAGAAAAAGAAAAATTTTTAAACAGAAATGAAAGTTACCTTAGTGATTTTCTAAAATAATACAGAAAAGCAATATAAAACATAAGCTACCAAAAAAATTGTTTGAAGAAGAAAAAATTGCAAGAAAGAATAATTAAATATTTCAAGAAAGTGATATAAATTAGTGTGTAAATAAGTCTACAATTTTTTATGTAATTTTCAACCGTCTTCAATTCACAATTATTCTCCTTAAAGTTTATAGTTATTTTTTAACTTTTTTAATTATTTTGTTCTGTTGTAGATTATTCTCGATAGTTTTCGAATTTCTTTTTCAATTGTCAACTATTTTGCGCATTTCTCAATTATTTTTTTTAATTTTAAATTATTCTTCTCATTTTGTAATTGTTTTTAAATTATGAATTATTTTCTAAAGTCAATTCCATTCTATTACAAAAAACTTTACTTTTTTCAATTATAAACCATTATTTCAAATTACAATTTATTTCTTCAAATTTGGATTATTTTCTTTAAATTTTAATCACTTTTTTCAATAATTTTTTTGAACATCAATACGCTTTTTTAATTTTAAGCAAAATTATTCAATTATTCTCTTGAGTTCTTAATTATGTTTTAAAAATTTCATTTCCATTCTTCAATTTTAAATTTTTGCCTTAATTTCAATTATTTTGTTCAATTCATTTTTTCAATCCAGTTGTTCAATTAGCAATTATTTCCAACAATTACTTTTATAGTTTTATTAATTTTTTAATGTTCAATTATGTTTTAAATTAAATATTTTTAGTTTGATTTTTTAAATTACTTTTTCCAGTTGTGTATTAATCTAGCCATTTTTCGAATTTTGTTTTCAATTGTTAATTATTTTTGTCATTTTTTTATTTTTTTTCAATTGTCAATTATTTTCTTTAATATTTTAAAATCCTCGCCTTTCTCCAATTATTTTTCTCCATTATCAATAAAATTCGTTAATTTCAAATTTTTAATTCTAAATTTTTTCTTGAAATTTCAATTCCATTTTCCAGTTTTTAATTGTTTTCTTCTATATTCAATAACTTTCGGCTTTTTTCAAATACTTTTTCAATTTTTAATTATATTCTTTAAATTTGAATTTGAATTTTCAATTTTCAATTGTTTTATTCAAATTTAATTATTTTTGTCGATTTTTAATCCATTTGTTCAATGCGCAATTATTTCCAACAATTATTCCTATAATTTTCTTTATTTTTCAATTTTTAATTATTTTCTTTAAATTTTAAGTTTTTGTTATATTTTATCAATTTTTTTCAGTAGTCTATTAATCTAGTCATTTTGTAGATATTTTCTTCAATTTTTTAATTATTCTCATTTTTCAATTATTTCTTTTAATTATTAACTATTTTTCGCAATTTGAAATTATTTCCTACAATTTTTTCAATTTTCAATTTGTCTCTTACAGTTTTATAATTATTCTTTGAGTTTTTCAATTATTTTTTTTTTGTGTATTAATCTAGCCATTTTTCGAATTTTGTTTTCAATTGTCAATTATTTTCACGTTTTTTTAATTTTTCTCCCTTATTATAAATTTTTTATTAATTTCAGTTTAATTTTTAAATTATGAATTTATTTCTTTACGTTTTTATTATTTTCTCAAAAATTTTATTATTTTCTAAAGTTTTCAATTATTTTCTTCAATTTTAATTTTTTTTGTTTTGATTTTCAATCCAGTTGTTCAATTTGCAATTGGTTTAAATAATTATTCCTATAATTTTCTTAATTTTTCAATTTTTTAGTTAAAATTGAATGTATAGTCTTTAATTTTTTAGATTATTTTTAACAATTGTGTATTTATCTAACCATTTTTCGAATTTTGTTTTTAATTGTCAATTATTTTCGTCATTTTTCATATATATTATTTTTCATTTTGTAATTATTTTCGTAATTTTCATTATTTGCATTTCCAAAAATTTATAGTTTTAAAATTAATGTTGCTGTAAATTCTTCTTTTTTCAATTATTTTATTCAATATTCAACAATTCTCGCACTTTCTTAATTATCAATTATTTTCTTGAAATTTCAAGACAATTCTTCAATTTTCATTTATTTTCTACAATTTTTTCCATAATTTTTATCAGTTTTCAGTTGACAATTTATTATTCTCATTTAATTTTATGATTATTCAATTATTTAACAATTTTTTTTTGTTTGATCCATTTATTCTCATCATTTTTCAATTTTTTTAAATTGTTAATTATTTTTTTTTAAAGGTAATTATTTTTGTCATAATGTAATTTTTCTTTTAATTATAAATTATTTTCTTGAAATTTTCATTTTATTCTTTAATTTTAAATTTATTTCTTCAATTTTTAATTATTTTCTTCAATTCTCAAATATTTTCTTTAATTTTTATTTATTTTTATCATTTTTCAATTAATTTCTCAATACTCAATAATTCACGTATTTTTTTTATTATTTCTTGTGTACCCATAAAAATGGTTCTAAAATTTTGATTCAATTATTTAATTCCAGAACTATTCTATTTAATTCTAAGTTATTTCCTTCATATTTAATTTCCACATTTCAATTATTTTCTTTAATATTAAAAAATTATCGCTTTTTTCTATTGTTTTTCAAGATTATCATGAAGTTTCTTTAATTTTAAATACAATTGTTTAATTATATTCTTTAATTTTTTAATTACATTCTGAATTTTTATTTCCATTTTTCAGTTTTCAAATGTTTTTTTCTATATATTAATTAATTCTCTGCTATTTTTAATTACTTTTTTTCTATTTTTAAGTAGAATTAGAATTTACATCCATTCTTAAATCTTTAATTGCTTTCTTCAACTTACAATTATTTTTTTCAATTTTAATTATGTATTTTTTTGTTTTTTAATTCAGTTGTTAAATGTGTAGTTGTTTCCAACAATTATTCCTATAATTTTCCTAATTTTTCCAATTATTTTTTTAGCTCTGTATTATTGTGAATTTTGATTTAAATTGTCAATTATTTTCGTCATTTTGTAATTTTTTTCAAATTTTAATTTAATTCTTAAGTTTTCAATCAATTTTCTTATTTTTTTTTAGTTAATATTCTTCTCATATTTATTAAATTTAATTATTATTAAGTAATAAAATGTTTTTAAATAAGCGCGCGCAATTTCGACCTTGGTCAATCAGGTGTTTTTATATCAGTATAGATTAAGTTCATTATGTTCGTTTCTGAATACATATGTGAAATATTTATTTACAAAGTATATTTTTTTTTGCTTTTTATTAAATAAATTTCAATTTAAACTTTAATTCTTATTATTAGATTTAATCTAATCGAATAATTATTATTTTAATACTTTTATGAAGTTTAATTACAGGTTTTTAAATAAGCGCGCGTAAGTTTGGCCCCGACCAATCAGATGTCAGTATAGGTTAGGTTCATTATGTTAGTTCCTAAACGTAAGAAATTTTTGTAAATAACCTCAAAATTGTTTAGTATGTTATTTTATTGTATTTATATTGAATTACGTTTTTTGTAATTAATTTTAGTTTCTATTGTTCCGAGGAGACCTAAATATATACATACATGGTGAAACGTTGACGTTTTTCATTATTGATGACACGTCTGATGCGACGAAATAAAAGACTGACTTTGTCTTCAGATTACGTTGTTTATTAATTATTCACAATAATTGAAATGTGAATCTTTCTTTCTTCTAATTAATAATTTATTAAATTAAGAATAATTTACGAATATTACAACTGTAGTAATTATAAATAGTACTTTTAAATAAAATATTTTGCAAAATAATATTGTGCAATATAAAAAATTTGTTTTAATCGATAACACAGATCTTAAAAAGTGGATAATAATCGTCGGGAGATTTATTGAAATGGTCGAAACAATTTTTCTTGGCACTCGAGAAGTCTTGTTTCTCTCGTTCTTTTTCTTTTTCAGCTCTGTCCTTTTTGCACGCGCAGTATTTGGGTCCTCGCGCGATGAATCTCATTTGAATAGTACACTTTATGGGCTAAACGCCAAGATTGTTTATTCCGAAACAAGTATTATAAGTGGATTGTAAGTCGCGAATACAACAGGGCAACTTCTCAGTTTATGTTCAAAAAGGAGATGTGAAAACAAACGCACAAGAAATCCAACTACAGCTTCCTGCTTCAATTCTTAAAGACAAACTGTGTTAGTTGACGATAATGTACCCATAACTCTGAAATATGCAAATTTTCACATTATTACCTCTATTGTGTTTTATTTATTTACCAGCATTACTAAATAGCTCTCTTTTGCTTTCATACAACTCTCTCCAACTTTTCCTGCTTTATATCCTTAACCAAGAATTATCATTTTCTGAAAAAGGTCTTGAAAAAAAATCTACTCCTTCGGGGATCGAAACCCGGAAACAATCTGTTCCAAGTTGAGCACATTGCCACAAAGCTACAGACTAACTATTTTTTACTGGGTTAATGACTGTTATTAGAGTGTATTTTTAATCGTGAAAAAAGTACAAGAAAACTTGTAATTCTGTATAAACTAAATAAATATAAAAAAGAGTAAAATAATGTTAAATAATAAAGCACGATTTGAATTTTTCTAATGATCCACGATTGTCCACTTCCTGTCGCCACTTTAATGAATTTTATGTATAAAGAATACAAGTGCCAATTATAATTTATCCTGCTTCTTCCTAAGTATAGATTCATTGTCACGTAGGGTACAAACACACACCTACATGTTGAGTCTCACGTCTCACGGTTGTGGCACTTTGGCTCATGCAAAGCTTATTTGAATGCTATTGTTCTGGCACTGCATTGCCTGTAAATTAAAGGCTTTCATCCGTACTGTAGCAGAAGTATCAGAAGAAGCTAGTAAATATTCCAATTACCAATCCATGTTGCTCATGCGAAGATAGAATCACTTACAATCACACGACGTTTCACACATAAAATTATTTCTTCAAGTGAGAGCTTTTATGTTAGAACCTCAAGAATTATCTGTTATTTTCCCTTTTAAAAGAGACATAGTTAAGTATTTCTTTCCTAACAATGAAGCGTCTGATTTTTATTAAAGAGTAGAAATTTATTGTAGAAAGGTGAGTTTGATTTGTTTCGATGAAACCGTAGAGAGATAATTTAATTTTAAGTAATTCTATTTTTTTGAAAATTGACTTGTAGAAAGTCTCAGTTTCATAATTTTACAATAAGATATTTATTATTTAATATTTAAGGTGTACAATTTAAAAGAAGAAATGAAGATTAGGGGAGACTGCACAACAGTAGATAGTAAAAATTTCCAACAGGTGTAATTATTTCAGGTTCAAGTAATTAATACAATTTTTAATAATAAAACGAAGGTAATGTATTCAGTTAATTAACACAACTAGCAAAATGGGCCTAAAATTAACCACATATTTATTGTAAGTATTTTTATTATATGATAAAAATTTACTTAAAAATTATCTTTTGCAAACAGTGGATAATAGTTTCATAATTGAAGAATATAAATTGTGGAACAGATTTGTTTTAGTAAAACAATTCCTTAAAAAGGATTCTTCAAAATAAAATCAATTTTTCAACACAAAAGTTGTTCATTCGTTAATAATTAAATAAAATAATAGAAATATGAGAAACCTTGTCACTTTTTACACATGATTAACCAAACCTAAAAACTAAGACAGCGGGAATTTTGAAACGAAGAAAAAAATCAAATAAATTCCTTTTATCTTTTATGTGTTTGCCTTATATATATACATGTTTTCTAAACTTTTTAATATTGATAAAAAATAGATTCTGGTTAGTTGATATAGAAGTATTAAAACTAAATTAAAAAGTTGAAAAATTGAAAACAAGAATATGCTATTAAAATTCAAAACATAACCTCAACTTCTAACAATTCTAAAATGGATTATCTACTGTTGATCATTTATTGTTGGAATTTACACTAGTTGATAAAAAGTGCTTAAATATTTATAAAAAAAAATAAATCTAACACTTCGCAGTAGGAAAATAAATAATTTAATCAAAAATAGAACTAAATGTGAGTAATCTAACCTCACTTTCTATATATTTTTATTATCATATTCATATTTCTACAGTACCCAATCAAAAGAAAAAATATGGGATCATAATCCGACACATTCATTTTTACTTTCAGAAAAATCTAACAAATTAATTTTCTTTTTTAGGGAAAAAAACAACGCGTGTAACATACATAAAGATGTTAATTTTTTTTCGATATTGTGGGAATCAAAATACTTTCACGTGTGGAAAGAGGAATGTGGTTATTTATTTTGTTACCAAACTGACATTTTTGAAATCTCAATAAAGTTTGGAAGAAATAAATTTTCCTTAGTCACGTTTTTCATCCTATGCATTTCGTTATTTGACATTTTTAGAAGAAAAATTAGTAGATCAAAATCGTAATTTATTTTTAGATTGAAACGATAATTTTTAAATTCTGATGCAAGCGATTGGAATCTTGTCACAGGTTTATTTCCAATGGTATTCGATTAATTATTTTCTCAGTTTCTATCCCTTTATTTCTTATAGAAACACTATGTCATCATCCAACAAATCTGTTGGATCTCATTTGTAATTGCTTCCAGTTTCAAAATCTAGTCACTTTATTAGAATATAAAATTTCAATACTGAAGTTTTTCTGTGAGAATAACTGTAACAAAGTTCAAGTAGATAAACTACGTTATAGTCAGACACACTTTCTTCGATACGGTTTCAAAACAAGCCGCGAATTACAAAGACAATAAAAAAAATTATTAATAACAAAGAAAAAAATACGAAAATTGTTAAACGAAGTTTACAAATAGTAAAATTTTTAAATCTTCAAGATTCTAAATTAATAAATTTTTTTTTTAAATTGATAAATTTATTGAAAACTATTATTTAATGTAAACATTAATACATAATTCGGATTGTTTATTTTAGTGTTAAAGAAACGTTTTGTATGCACAAATCATGACGAAAATCGCATTTGGAATTTTATTATCACAGCTTTTAAAAAACATATTGCCAAAATACATTAAATAATAACTAAAAATAACTATTTTTCATGGATCTCCCAAAAGACCCCAAAGAATTTTTTTATGTAATTGCTAATTCGTTTAAACAAATTATTATTTTTTATTTACTATTTATTTTTTTTTTTAAGATGAATGCAGCGAATCACTAACAACTAATTAAAAATAACAATTGTATCCATTGTTTAAACAAATTTTTATTGTTTAATTTTAACTTTTTATCAAATTAAACTACAAAATTGTAATTTTTTCTTAATTTTGAAATTTTTCAAGCTCACTGATACCAATCACTAACAACAAAATAAAAATAAAAATCCTACGAATTGTTTAAACAAATTTTTATTGTTTAATTTTCACTTTTTATCAAATTAAACTACATAACTGCAATTTTTTCTCAATTTTGCAATTTTTCAAGCTGATTGCTACCAATCACTGACAACAAACTAAAAAATTAAAATTCTGCGAATAGTTTAAATAAATTGTTATTGTTTAATTTCAACCTTTTATCAAATTAAACTACAGAGTTGCAACTTTTTCTCCATTTTTCAACTTTTAAAAACGAATGTAATCAATTACTAACTGCAAACTAAAAATAACAATTCGTTCGATTGTTTAAACAAATTATATTTGTTAAATTTTGACTTTTTATCAAATTAAGCAACAGAGTTGCAATTTTTTTTTTAATTTTGCAACTTTTTCAGCTAACTAATACAAATTATCAACAACAAACTAAAAATAACAATTTTACGAATTTTTTAAAAAAATTGTTATTGTTTATGTTTAACTTCTTATTAAATTGAACTACAGAGTTGCAACTTTTTCTCCAATGTTAAACTTTTGAATACATTTTTAATCAATTATTGATAAAAAAAAACTAAAATTAACAATTTACCAATTGTTTAAACTAATTCATACTGTTTAAATTGAACTAACAACAGTAGGGATTTCAAAAATTTCGCTAACTGGATAGCAATGAGTTAGATTTGTCTTTAAAAATTGCAAAATTGAGAAAAAGTTGAAATTCTGTGGTTTAATTTCATGAAAAGTTGAAATTATACAATAATAAATTGTTTAAAAAATAGATAGAATTATTATTTTAAATTTATTTTTATTAATTGGTACTAATAAGCTTTGAAAGTTTCTAAATTGAGAAAAAATTGCAACTCTATAGCTTAATTTAATAAACAATTGAAATTAAACAATTAAAATTTGTTTAATCAATAATTAGAATTGCAATTTTTAATTTTTTGTTAGTGATGGGTATCATTGAGCTTGAAAAATTGCAGAATTGAAAAAAAATTGCTACTCTATAGTTTAAATTAATAAAAAGTTGAAATTAAACAACTACAATTTGTTTAAACAATCGGCAAAATTTTAATTTTTAGTTTCATGTTAGTAATTAATTACATACGTTTTCAAAAGTTGCAAAATTGAGAAAAAAGTTGCAACTTTGTAGTTTCTTTTGACAAATATTTGACATTAAACAATAACACTTGTTTAAACAATTCGTAGAAACTTTATTTTAAGTTTGTTGTTAGTGATTGGTATTATTCAGCTTGAACAGTTAGCAAACTGGAGAAAAAATTGCAACTCTGTATTTTAGTTTGATAAAAAGTTAAGATTAAACAATAACAATTTGTTTAAACAATTTATACAATTGTTATTTTTAGTTTGTTGTTAGTAATTGGTACCATTCAGCTCAAAAAGTTGTAAAATTAAGAAAAAATTGCAACTCTATAGCTTAATTTGTCTAAAAATTTAAATTAAACAATAACAGTTTGTTTAATACATTCGTAGACATTTTATTTATAGTTTGTTGTTAGTAATTGGTTACATTCGTCTTTAAAAGTTGCAAAATTGAAACAATGTTGCAATTCTATGGTTTAATTTCTTGAAAAGTTGAAATGAAATAATAATAAATTGTTTAAAAAATTGATAGAATTATTATTTTTTTATTTCTATTATTTGGTACTAATAAAGTTAAAAAGTTTGAAAATTGAGAAAAAATTGAAACTCTGTAGCTTAATTTGGTAAACAGTTGATATTAAACAATTATAATTTGTTTAATAAATAATTAAAATTACTATTTTTAATTTGCTGTTAGTGATTGTCAGCATTCAGCTTGAAAATTTTTAAAATTAGGAAAAGGTTTTAACTCTGTTGCCTAATTTGATAAATATTTGTAAATAAACAATTCTAATTTGTTTAAAAAAATTAGCAATTACATAAAAGAAAATTGTTAAAAATATTTTTTAACACTTGTTTTTGTTCTTATGTAAAATACATGGGAAACTTTGAGCGCTTTGAGCAACCTCTAAATATCTTTTGATTTAAAAAAACCCGGGGTAATTTTTTTTATGTAGAACAATCCTAGGGAGTGAAAGCATTAAAATTCCGACTTTTCAATTTTTTATCAGAAAAATCATTATTAAAAATAGTACTAGAAAAAAGGACGTATGATTAAGTTCTTAAATTAATTATTTAGAATATTTATTTCATAGAATTTCATTAAAGAATCTTCTTTTAGTCGAAATTTCACATTTTCGAATATGTTTTCAATCGAATATAAATTAATCCGAATTTTAACCTAACAGAATTTTAAGGTCACCGAATTAATATTTAACAGAATTTTCATTTTACAGAATTCTTTTTAACCAACTTTTCATTTAAAAGAATTCCAATTTAAACGAATTTTAATTTAGAAGAATTTTTATTTTACAGAATTTTAGGTTAATCGAATTTTTAAATACCAAAATATTCATTTGAGAGAATCTTCATTTGTCCGAAATTGTATTAGTACGAATTGACATTTGATAGAAAACCTAAATGCAGAATGTTTATTTGTCCGAAATTGCAAATGGCCGAAAAAGTCCGACAGAAAAATTTTGCCGCGAATTTGGAAATTGACCAATCAGAAAATATGAAGATTATATTGGTCAATTTCAAAATTGCCACAATATTTCTGTCATATACTTTTTCGGCCATTTGCGATTTCGGAAAAATGAACATTCTGCATTTACAGTTTTCTAACAAATGTCAATTCGTACTAATACAATTTCGGGCAAATGAATATTCTGGTATTTAAAAATTCGATTATCCTAAAATCCTGTAAGATAAAAATTCTTCTAAATTAAAATTCGTTTAAATTAGAATTCTTTTAAACGAAAAACCTATTAAAAGGATTTCTATAAAATAAAAATTCTATTAAATATAAATTCGGTGACCTAAAAATTCTGTTAATTTAAAAATCGGATTACTTTGTATTCGACTGAAAACATATTCGAAAATGTAAAATTTCGACTAAAAGAAGATTCTCCCTAAGAAAATTCAATGAAACAAATATTCTAAATAATAAATTTTAGAACTTATTCAAACGTCCCGGAAAAAAAATACGAAACAATAAAAAAGCAAATGAACCTTTTCTAAAAATGTAAATTTTTGACTGAATAATGCTTGAAATGAAGTTTCGCACGAAATTTGCATAAATAGAGAAAAATGGCGTCTTTTTGCTTATATATCTTCATTATAATTCTAGAGGCATACATTTTCATCATGTCAGGCTGCATAGAGCATTTAGCAGGCATATAATCTCCGGCTGGATACTGATCAAGGATTTAAGCCTGCAGTGCGTGTTACGCACTAACGCATGTTTGCAGGCGGTTGTCTGGGATAAATTCGTTCGTGCGTATTACTTGCTAGATGCATTGCCATCCGGGCATGTTTCTAACTACAGGCATATAAACAGTCGCTTGGACGTATTTAAATAATCTCAACTCCTTTGTAGGATCTCGCCGACTTTACCGTCAATCTGCCTCGTGACAATGTGAGGATCTTCTTTAGACAAGGGAGAAGTCACCCTCGCGATTCCTGATGTCAACTGCATCCGGGTACGCCAACAACAAAGAACCCTTCCTATAATCTGTCCCTTAAACCGTTAAATAAACAGCTAATCTAATCTATCGATTTTTTTAAAACGAAACTTGAAAAAATAAAATAAAAGTCAAATTCCACCGATTATTCGCGGAATTGTGAAAAAAAATGTTTTTCCTAAAAATACGGTAATTCTCCAAAATTCGACTCTTTTGATCAAAATAATTGAAATTATAATGTGGCCAAAGTCAACCTCAAAACGTACTAATAGAAAAAATTATTCTGAAAATTGTAACGCAAATTCAAGTCTATACAATTATTTTTTTGATAATTCACCGACATTTACAGGTTTTATTTTCTGCAATTTTTAATTATTTTAATTATATCTTACTTTTTTCCCTAAATGTTAAATCTACCTTCGGCAAATTTCAATTATTTTCTTTAATTTTTTCAACCTCTTTTTCAATTTTAATTATTTTTTCTTCGTCAATAAAACAATTTAATTTTTTCTTGCTAAATTTTACATTACTTACCGCAAATTAAAATAAACTTTTTAATTTACCATTATTATTTTCATTTCGCAATTATTTTTTTCAATTTTTAATCGTTTTCATTATTTCAGAATTAATATCCTGAACATTCAAATATACATGTATGTCAATTTTCAATTATTTTGTTCAATATTCATTTCTTTTTATCATTTTGCAATTATTTTTTCCATCTTTTAATTACTATAATTATATTCCAATTAATTTCCTAAATTTTGAGTTATTTCAATTATGCTCTTTTGCTTAAAAATAAATTGTGTAATTTTTCTATTATTTTCTCCAATTCATAATTATTTTAATTTTTTCGCATAAAAGTCAAATTCCACCGATTATTCGCGGAATTGTGAAAATTTCCCTAAAAGTACGGTAATTTTCCAAAATTCAACTCTTTTGATCAAAATAATTGAAATTATAATGTGGCCAAAGTTAACCTCAAAACGTATTAAAAAAAAAAATTATTCTGAAAATTGTAACGGAAATTCCAGTCTATACAATTATTTTTTTAATAATTCACCGACATTACAGGTAATCACAGAACTTTAAAAAAAATTTCCAGAATTTAAAAACAGCTGTATATGAATGAATGGAAAAAAGGAAAAAATCAAAGAATGATGCTAAAAACGAGAAAAGTAAGAATAAAATAAGTAAACTATGTACATAGTATACTAAATATGAAAAAAATAAAAAGAAACGAAGAAATTCTTGGATTTAGAAAAGAAAGGGAAATCAATTTTTGAGTAAAGAAATTTTAACAAATATAAATGCACCTTGAATAAAACGATAAAAATCTTAAAATATACTAAAAAAAAATTTAGAGTCCAAACAACTTACTTTTTTTTTTTTTTAATTAAAAAGCACAAGAAATTATATGAAAAAATAAAGTAGTTCGCGACAAAACAAATATGAATCTACAAAAAGTTTAGCGAATCTAATATAAGATGAATAATTAAAGACAATTAATTAAGGACTTAATGTATTTAAATATTTAAAGATTAAATGAAATTTAAGTCCATTCCCACTCACAAATAAAACGATCAAATAAAAAAAATTATCATTATCGAATTGAAATAACTAGACTTAGAACAAATAATCACGAAAGTTATGAAGGTAAAAAAAGAAAAAGTTTTAAAAAATAAGAAAAATAAAGAAACTGTGAACAAAAGACAAAACTGCTAATAAACTGTTACAAATAAATAAAAAATTATAAAAAAAAATTAAACAGTTTTGATGAAAGCATTTTTCGCAATAGAAAAATTATGATAAAAATATATAATTGTCCAATTTATTTAAAACTGAAAGAATTTTATTAAAGAAATTATGAAATAATGAGAAAATTTACAAAAGCTAAATTCATATTAAAAGTAATTAATTTTTTCGATTGAAAATTGAATTAATTAAAACTGGAAAGATTAAATAAATTCAAATCTTTGAAAAAAAATACAAAAACTGGAAAAAACCTGAAAATATTGTTGAAAAAACATAAAATTCCATGGAAATTTTGAGACAACTACCAAAAATAATTGAAAAGTTTAGGAAAAAAGAAAAAAAAATCCTTTAAAACAGTAAAGACATTAAAAAAAACTTAATAAAATATAAAGAAATAAGAACAAGTTTGAGCATTTAATGAATCCTAATCAAATGAGATTTAAAAATGGAAAGAAATGAGAAAATTTCCAAAAAAATATTTTTAAATTATGAATAAATTTCAAAATAAGAAATCTGGGTGTAAATGTTTATGTATGAAAAATGTAAAACTGAAGTAAGAAAATTTAATAAGATAGGTGAGTAAAAAGCCTGTAAAAGGAATAAAATTTTTTTTCAAATATAATAAACTAAAAAATTATTCCAGAACAAGAGAAATAAATAAATAAATGAATATAGTAAATTATAAATAAAAATAAATTAATAAAAAACTTTCAAAGACAGCAAAAGTTTTATTGCCTAAATTTGATAAATTTAAAAAAATGTATTTCTAATTCTAACTACTAAAATTTGCTATAAACGAGAAACTATTAATTTTATAAAAGAATAAATGTTGAAAAATAGAAAAATTGCAGAAAATCTGCAAAAAAATTATCAAATTGAAAAAAAATCAAATAATTAAAGAACAAATAAATTCTTGCTCTCCCCCCCCCCCTCCTTTCTTCTAAAAACAGAGAAAAATCGAAAAAACCTTGATTTGATTTATAAAAAAAACTGTAATAATTACATAGAATATGACAATATTAGGGAAAAATAGAAAATATTAAGAAAAATATAAGATTTTAGGTATTTGATTCCATCATTTTTTTATGTTATGATTTCAATTACTTAAACTACACTTTTCAACTTTTTTTATAATTTTTTAATTATTTTCTGCAATTTTTAATTATTTTAATTATATCTCACTTTTTCCCCTAAATCTTAAATCTAGCTTCGGCAAATTTCAATTATTTTCTTTCATTTTTTCAATCACTTTTTCAATTTTAATCATTTTTTCTTCGTCAATAAAACAATTTCATTTTTTATTGCTAAATTTTACGTTACTTACCGAAAATTTAAATTAACTTTTTTAATTTACCATTATTACTTTCATTTGCAATTATTTTTTTCAATTTTTAATTAATTTCATAAATTTTCAGTTATTTCAATTATGCTCTTTTGCTTAAAAAAATGTAGATTATTTATTTGAAATTGTAATTATTTTCATCATATTTGAAGTATTTTTTTCAATTATTTTTCAATTATATTCCTCAATTTTTAAGTATTTTTCTCAAATTTTAATTATTTTCTTCAATTTTTAATTATTTTCATTTCTTTTAATAATTTTTAAAATTTTTTATTAATTATCTTAAATTTCAATAATTTTTTGCTCTCTTTTAGTCTTTTCTCCAATTTTCAGTTATTCTCATTTTTTAAAATTAAATTTTTAAATTTTCAAGTTTTTTTGTCAAATTACTATAATTTGATTTTTTATTTTAAAAAAATTCTGTAGTATTTTCAATTATTTCTTTCAAATTGCATTTATTATTTTTAACTTATCATTGTTTTTATCATACTTTAATTATATTCTTCAAGTTTCAATTTATAAAATCATTTTTCTATTATTTTTTCCAATTTCTAATTATTTTCATTCTTTTGGCATAATTATAAAAAATTAAAATTATTTATCTGAAATTTCAATTGTTTTCATTATATTTCAATTTTTTTTTTCAATTTTAAATTTTAGTTTCCTCAATTTTTAACTATTATTCTCATTATGTAAAATTTTATTTTAAAATTTTTAAGTATTTTTCTCAAATTTCAATAATTTTCTTCAATTTTTAGTTATTTTTATTTGTTTTCATAATTATAAAAATTTTATATTAATTATCTTAAATTTCAGTTATTTTAATCTTTCTTCCAGTCCTTTCTCCAATTTTTAGTTATTCTCATTATTTAAAATTAAATTCTAAATTTTTCAAGTATTTTTCTTTAAATTGCTATTTTTTCTTTTATTTAAAAAAAATTCTGTTTTTTTTTTGTATTTAATTCTGTCAAATTGCATTTATTTTTTCAACTTATATTTGTTTTTATCATATTTTAATTATTTTCTCCAACTGCTAATTATTTTTATTCTTTTGGCATAATTTTCAAAAATTTAGATTATTTATTTGAAATTTCAATTATTTTCATCATATTTTAATTATTTTTTTTAATATTAAATTATTTTTATAATTTTTCAATTATTTTCCTCAATTTTTAATTATTATTCTCATTTTTTAAAATTATTTTTTAACATTTTTATGTATTTTTCTCAAATTCCAATCAAGGTATATGTACGTATTACTACGAATGGACCAATTATTGCAGTTTTTTTGCACTTTTTAAGAGTTTAAAATTTAGTTAAATTAATTGAAAAAATTATTTAAAATTTATTATTTAATTATTTACATGATACAATTGTCAATAAAGATGTACATTTAAATGATTAATTACATGCTTATTTAATTATTCAAGTTTAAACGACAACTTACCGCAGTAATTATTCTCGCTTTAGTAATTGAGGCACAGTAATTGGAGCAGACTCGCAGTAATACCAACACAGAGTTTTTTTTATAGATTTGTTATTTTTAAGATTCACAATTTCCTTTAATATGTTAATTAGTGGTTTCTAGTTCAATAATCAATAGATAACAAAAGTGCTTTTAAAATCAGTCAAATAATTATCTTTCATGTAGATTTATCTCCTTTTCTAATCATTTATCGGACTTTGATTTAACACCGCAGTAATTGGTACATATATCCTATTTTCTTCATTTTGAAATTATTCTCATTTGTTTTCATTATTTTCAAAAATCTGTATTAATTATCTTAAATTTCAATTATTTTTAGCCTTTTCTCCAATTTTTACATATTCTAATTTTCTCAAAATTTAAGTATTTTTCTCGAAATTCCATTATATTCTTGAAATTTCCATTACATCTATGATTATCTTGTCAGGCCTCTGTAACCCTAAATTCTCCTTACACTAATTTCAAGTTCTATCCCAAAGTACGTAATTTGTCGTATACACAAGATCGGTAAAAATCTAATAATTTTTTCTTAAAAAAAAATTGTTGCTCTAACTGACCCCTTATCCAAAGAATCCTTTAATACCTGAAACCTGATCAATTTATCAAGAAATTTCCCGTCTCAGGCATAAATTTAGCTCTCCCTGAAGTTAGGTTTTTGAAAAAAGCTCAGAAGCAGACAAATAGTCGCTGGCAATTTATGATTATCATTTTTACGTGAAATAAATTTCTGCCGTTTAAATTTTGACATCTGAGGGGTCAACTCCACCTCCAACAAATCGTAAATTTAATATTACGAAAGAAAATGCAAATGTTTCTCTTATTAAACGGGAAGTTGATCGTAAATTCTCATCGGAATCAAGATTGCGTCTCAAGGGAGACGTTAATCGCGCAAACGAGTAACTATCGAGTAAATAATCGATTAATCGATTAGACGCTTAGCTTTTATCGATCCGAAGGGAGGAGCAAAAGAGAAGAAGATCCGGACATTTGAGTGCGTCCCAACAATTAGCCTGAGAAGGAACGAGCGAGCCGACGATTTGTCGCGAGAGATTTATAGCTTCATACATTCGAGTCTTCGCGAGTTCTAGCTCTTTTCTCTCTCTCTATCTTTCTTTATCTTTCTCTATCCTTCTCTCTCTCTTTCCCTCTCTCTCTCTCTCTCTCTCTCTCTCTTTCTACTCACTGTTACTCTCTCTCTCTTTATCTTTTCCTCTCTTTTTCTCTATCTTTCTTTATCTTTCTCTATCCTTCTCTCTTTCTCTTTCTCTAACTCCATCTCTCTTTCTCTATTTCTTTGCAGCGAGATGCAGGCAAGAAAAGGCCGAGATCTCCTTCCTTATAGAATATACTGTGTACTTTGACGGGTACCCATCGCGATCGCACGACGGATCTTCAACGAGATCGCGAGATCTTCCTCATGCGTGTCTAGAGAGAATCCTTGGTGGTTTACTGGAATGCCTGGGAAAGAGTCAGGTTAAATTATCATTGGTATTTCTTCCGCTTGACGGTCAACGGGGGAGCGCTTTGACTATTTTCCTGTCACGGAAAATTGTCACTGTCCTCTTCTGCGCCAAGCAATCACCTATGGAAATGTCCAAGTCCCGTCAGCAGCCAAGCCAAACAAATAAAATTCCACGTCTAGACAGATCTTGGAGAACGTGAAGCTCCTCTCAGCTCAAAAATCCGACAATCACTCGGTTTGCGTATGTTAATTTTGCCAATTCCCTGAGGGGAAAAAAATCAGAAAATTAACGCCTCAAACTGAAATTATTTCTGAAAACTTGATACTTGAGGTTTCTCGAGATTCTCTATTATATAACACCACGGGAGCATCGTTGTTACGGTAAAAATTGTGATATATTAATTATGGGGATTTAATGAGGGGGGAAATAAAAATGGCGAGATTTTATATTATATTCCTTTTATTATTAGTATTTTAATAAAAAGAAGTTTTTTTGAAGTAATGGATTTATTTATAACTTTGTTAATTATGCGTAATGTGTAACAATTGCAAGGGAGGTTTTAAGGAAAGTTGTAAAGAATGTCTGTGGGAAATTCATATCGTCGCCTCTCGTTGATAAAATGCTTATTCAATTGTCAAAAAAATATGATTCTAATTCGAAGTCAATATGAAGCTGGTTCGTGGTCCGTGTAATATGATTCCTATTCAATGTTCATAATAATATAATGCTAACTTAAAGTTTCGTTTAAAATAACTAAAATTCAAGTTTATGTACAATAAATATTTTCCAATTATTATCAACAATTTAATTAATGATATTTAGGGTCCTCCATAAATTACGTCACACCTTTTTTTTCTTTTTTAAACCCCCCCTCCCCCTAGTGACATATTTGTCAACCTCCCCTTTAAAAATACGTCACATTTTACTTTGCCCTCCCCCCGCCCTCTATTAAATATCGTGTTGAAAAATCATTATTGACATTTTTTTATTCTACACTTTAAGGTATTGAAATTTTTGTATTTTCAACTCTTAAAAATGTCCTCGTTTTCAAAAAACATCAAAAAAACTTTGTGAAATAAGATCTAAATTTTTTAATATAATATTACAAAATTAAAAAGATTACGAATCTTTTAAGCAAGAGTAAAATTTACTAAATCAAAAATCATCTTGAAATTTCAATTATTTTCTTCTGTTATTTCAATTATTATTATTTACAATAATTATCCACTTTTTAAAATATTAATAAATTATTTTCTTAATTTTTAATCATTATTTTCATTATTTTTCAATTTTTTCTCCAATTTTAAAACTCTTTTTCATAAATTATAATTATATTCTTCTTAAATTATTTTTTTTACTATTACATTTTTTTCCTCAATAATGAATTGTAATGTTTATTTGATTTAAATTAAAATTAATCTAATTTACTTTAAGTTTGTGTAAGATTTGGTTGATCTTGGGAAGGTCAGTGAAATAAAAATTAAGCAATTTTTATCTTTGCGCTACGTTTCGTTGCCCGGGTTTGCCAACCTCATCAGGCTCATTTTTTAATATATATTAGACCATAGTAACTTTTTTAATGCGTCATATTTTTTAAAATTGTTAACATTACAAACATAAAAATAAATAAATTATGATATGTATTATTTATTTATTTATTTATTTTTATGTTTGTAATGTTAACAATTTTTATGTTTGTAATGTTAACAATTTTAAAAAATATGACGCATTAAAAAAGTTACTATGATCTAATATATATTAAAAAATGAGCCTGATGAGGTTGGCAAACCCGGCCAACGAAACGTAGCGCAAAGATAAAAATTGCTTAATTTTTATTTCACTGACCTTCCCAAGATCAACCAAATCTTACATTAAATATAGCTGGAAGGAAGAAAAATCTTTTATCTACTTTAAGTTTCATTTTTCATTTATCAATTATTTTCATAAATTGAAAAATAATTTATTTAAATTATAATTATTATATTCTCTCATTCATTTAATCAACATAATCAAAACTTAATAATTAATAGTATTTTTCAATACTTTTATCATATTTTAATTATTCCCTGATTTTTCATTTATTTTACCATTTTTCAATGAATTGACTCATTATTAAATTATTTTAAAAATAATTTCGTGAATTTTTCATTATTTATTTAATTATTAAATTATTTTTCCAATTTTCAATTGTTTTTATCCTTTTTTTTCTAAGTTCAAATTATTTTCATTATTTTTCAATTTTTTAATATATTTCTTAAATTTTCAATTATTTATGTCAAATATCAAACATTTATTTTAATTTTCAATTATGAAAAATAATTTTTTAATTAATTTCTCCAATTATAATTTTTTTTATTATTTTCAATTAATTTCATGGATTGTTAATTATTATTTTTATCATTTTTAAATATTTATCTCAATTTTTAATTTTTTTAGTATTTAAAATTTTGTTTTCAATTACATGAATTGTTAATTATTTTTATCATTTTGCAATTAATTGTCCAATATTTAAGTTTCTTAATTATATTCTTGAATTTTCAAACGTTTTTATCATTTTTAAATTAATATCTCTAATTTCATATTATTCTTTTTTTTCAATTAATGTCATAAACTTCCAATAATTCACGTCGAATTTCAATTAGTTTTTTTAATTTTCACATTCTAAAATCATTTTACAATTATTTGCCTTCATTTTAAATTTGGTTTATATCTTTTTAATTATAATTATCAATTGTTAATAATTTTTATTATTTTTCAATTTTTTCTCCAATTTTCAATTATTTTAATCATTTTTCAACATAATCTCCAATTTTAAATTATTTTCATTATTTTTTAATTAATTTCTTAAACTTTCAATTATTTATGTCAAATATCAATTATTTACTTCAATTTTCAATTTTTAAACATAATTTTTTAATTAATTTCTCCAATTTTTAATTTTTTCAATATTTTACATTAATTTCATGGATTGTTAATTATTTTTATCATTTTTCAAATATTAGTCTCAATTTTAAATTTTTTCATTATTTAAAATTTTATTTTCATTTTCGTGAATTGTTAATTATTTTTATCATTTTGCAATTAATTGTTCCATTCTTAATGTTCTTAATTATTTTTTTAAATTTTCAATCGTTTTTCTCATTTTTAAATTAATTTCTCCAATTTCATGTAATTCTTTTTTTTCAATTAATGTCATAAACTTCCAATAATTCACGTCGAATTTCAATTAGTTTCTTTAGTTTTCATATTCTAAAATCATTTTACAATTATTTGCCTTCATTTTTAATTTTATTAATAACTGTTTTAAATTAATTTCATGAATTGTTAATTATTCTCATCATATTTAGTTGTTTTCTCTAATTTTTAAATATTTTTATCCTTTTTCAAATATTTTATCAGATTTCAATTAGTTTCTCCAATATTTTCTTCAATATTTTCCATTATTTTAATCAATTTTCAATTATTATCACCAATTTTAAATTATTTTAATTATTTTTTCATTATTTTTATGTATTGTTAACTATTTTAATCATTTTTTAATAACTTTCTATAATTTGAAATTATTTTTAAGGCCATTCTAAAAATAATCGCCTAGACTAATGCTGACTCAAAGTTTCGTTTAAAATAATTAAAATTCAAGTTTACATACAATAAATATTTTCCAATTATTATCAATAATAATGTAATTATTGATATCTCTAGTTTTCAAACAAATAACATGAAATTTAGATTGAAGATTTAAAAAAAACTAACTAATTTTTTAATCTTTTAATTAAAAATATCAACATTTTAGACAAATCTTAGTATAATTAATTCTAGATTATTAAAAGTATTTTAAATGTTTGATATTGAAAAAATAATTTTTAGTAGTTCTTTATATATGGTAAACAAATATAAGTCTAATAATAAATTATATGAATTATAAAAATTATATATTAAATATCAAGCATTTAAAATACTTTTAATATCCTAAAATAACAATACTAAGATTTATCTAAATTGTCGATATTTTTAATTGAAAGATTTAAAAATTAGTTAACTTGCTTTTAAATTTTAAATTTAAAAGATTAAGAACTAAATTTAATATTATTTGTTTATAAACTAGATTCCATTTATTAAACTATTCATAATAACAGGAAAAAGTAAATTATTTTTTTATCTAAAGACAAAAAAGCGAAAAATAATATCATGGTTAAATTAGAATTTTATTAACTGTTGTATTTAAACTTAAATTTGAGTTACATAACGTAATTTTGAGTTAGCACTATGATATCAAACATTTACAATGTTTATATTAATCTTGAATAATAATTCTAAAGATTTGTCTAAAATCTTAATATTTCAGGTTAAAACATTTAAAAATTAGGAAGATATGTTTAAAATTTTAAATTAAATTTAATCTAGTAAATGAATAATAATAGAAGTTTAAGAACTTAGTTTCACGTAATTTATTGGTTTATAATGAGAAATATCATGCATTAATAACTATATATAACAAGAAAATTTAAATTATTTTTACATCTACAGACGAAAATGAGTTTTATAATATCATAATTAAATTAACATTTTATTATTTACTGTATTTAAACTTAAATTTTAATTATTTTAAACAAAACTTTGAGTTAGCATTATATTACTCTGAACATTGAATAGGAATTATATTACACGAACCACGAACTAGCTTCATATTGAACTGAGCTTAGAATTAGAATTATTTATTTATTTATTTATTCGAAAAAAAAGTTCCTAGGGCTAGTAAGCCCTCAATGGAACAGATCATACAGAACTGTAACCAATATTGATTCTATAATTATTTTTAGTGAAACCAAAATCAATTTAAGAATATCGCAATAATATATAAAAGAAAAATCAATTAATATTACGAGATGAACATGGAAATTAATTTAAATAAATAAACGGACTGATTCTATATAAATAATGCAAAATATATTTTAACATTCAGATTTAAATTCGTCATATAAATAAGTTTCAATTATTTTACATATAAATTCTTTCATTTCAAAATATAAATATCTTTTAGTCAATTTAAAAATTAATATTCATACTATCACGAGTGACGTCACGTTACGCTTTAGAAATCAATTAAAATACCGCAATCGCAAATTACACACAATATCTTCTATTATATTAATACGATACCGAGAAAACTTCGTTCATCGTCGTACAGACTTCAAAGTTAACCTACTTTTTCCAATAGGTTACTTACAAAAATGTTCATTTTACCATGTTATTATAGTGTGTAACAATGCGCACTGGCACTATTCGTGTCAAACATGTTAAACTGAACATTTTTTTATGCACAACATATTGTTGCACATGCGCAGTAGTGCACCACAGCTGTGTAAACGTGCGCACTACTTTACAAACATTTCACATGCGCAGTTGTTTTGTATTGCTGTTACACATGCGCAATCATGCACAGTGATAGTCACACATGAGCTCTAATTAAATTCAAAAATTACGCATGCGCAGTGCGGTACTTTACCAGATAAGTACATTTTCAGAACATATAGCATACTTTTTTTAATAAGTGCGCAGTAAAAATCCGTTTTATTATTGCGCATGCGTAACACGGTAACATGATAACTGCACATTCGCAAAGGTACCTTTATTTAAAAAATTGGTTAAAATTGTTTTTCTTTCATTGTTATTGTAATTAATGACCCATAATAGAAAAGAATATTCAAAATTTAATCTAAATATTGGAATTCAAGAAATTTAATAGAAAAATTTATATTATTGAATATAAAAAATAATAAAAACATTAAAAGTGTATTTAATTTTATTAATTTCATTCTTTTTTTCTTTAAAATATTTATAAAATGTAAGAAATTTTGATCTGAAAGTTTTCAATTTTTCATCATTTTAAAAACCATTTTCTAGGGGTACCGGGGGGTGGGAGGGTAATAAATATTTAACATACTGTCAGAAAATCTTCCATATAATTAGTGTTTAAAAAAGTTTTGTAAAAATTTACTTATTTATTAAGAATAAAGAGTTTGAAAGTTCTCCCAATATTCATAAAATTGTACGTGGTAATCTTCTATTATATTAATACGATACCGAGAAAACTTCGTTCATCGTCGTACGGACTTCAAAGTTCACCTACTTTTTCCAATAGGTTACTTACAAAAATGTTCATTTTACCATGTTATTATAGTTTGTAACAATGCGCACTGGCACTATTCGTGTCAAACATGTTAAACTGAACATTTTTTTATGCACAACATATTGTTGCACATGCGCAGTAGTGCACCACAGCTGTGTAAACGTGCGCACTACTTAACAAACATTTCACATGCGCAGTTGTTTTGTATTGCTGTTACACATGCGCAATCATGCACAGTGATAGTCACACATGAGCTCTAATTAAATTCAAAAATTACGCATGCGCAGTGCGGTACTTTACCAGATAAGTACATTTTCAGTACATATAGCATACTTTTTTTAATAAGTGCGCAGTAAAAATCCGTTTTATTATTGCGCATGCGTAACACGGTAACATGATAACTGCACATGCGCAAAGGTACCTTCATTTAAAAAATTGGTTAAAATTGTTTTTTTTTCATTATTATTGTAATCAATGACCCATAATAGAAAAGAATATTCAAAATTCAATCTAAATATTGGAATTCAAGAAATTTAATAGAAAAATTTATATTATTAAATATAAAAAATAATAAAAACATTAAAAGTGTATTTAATTTTATTAATTTCATTCTTTTTTTCTTTAAAATATTTATAAAATGTAACAAATTTTGATCTGAAAGTTTTCAATTTTTCATACTTTTAAAAACCATTTTCTAGGGGTACCGGGGGGGGGGGGGGTTAATAAATATTTAACATACTGTCAGAAAATCTTCCATATAATTAGTGTTTAAAAAAGTTTTGTAAAAATTTACTTATTTATTGAGAATAAAGAGTTTGAAAGTTCTCCCAATATTCATAAAATTGTACGTGGTAATCTTCTATTATATTAATACGATACCGAGAAAACTTCGTTCATCGTCGTACAGACTTCAAAGTTCACCTACTTTTTCCAATAGGTTACTTACAAAAATGTTCATTTTACCATGTTATTATAGTTTGTAACAATGCGCACTGGCACTATTCGTGTCAAACATGTTAAACTGAACATTTTTTTATGCACAACATATTGTTGCACATGCGCAGTAGTGCACCACAGCTGTGTAAACGTGCGCACTACTTAACAAACTTTTCACATGCGCAGTTGTTTTGTATTGCTGTTACACATGCGCAATCATGCACAGTGATAGTCACACATGAGCTCTAATTAAATTCAAAAATTACGCATGCGCAGTGCGGTACTTTACCAGATAGGTACATTTTCAGTACATATAGCATACTTTTTTTAATAAGTGCGCAGTAAAAATCCGTTTTATCATTGTGCATGCGTAACACGGTAACATGATAACTGCACATGCGCAAAGGTACCTTTATTTAAAAAATTGGTTAAAATTGTTTTTTTTTCATTATTATTGTAATTAATGACCCATAATAGAAAAGAATATTGAAAATTCAAACTAAATATTGGAATTCAAGAAATTTAATAGAAAAATTTATATTATTGAATATAAATAATAATAAAAACATTAAAAGTGTATTTAATTTTATTAATTTTATTCTTTTTTTCTTTAAAATATTTATAAAATGTAAGAAATTTTGATCTGAAAGTTTTCAATTTTTCATACTTTTAAAAACCATTTTCTAGGGGTACCGGGGGGTGGGGGGGTAATAAATATTTAACATACTGTCAGAAAATCTTCCATATAATTAGTGTTTAAAAAAGTTTTGTAAAAATTTACTTATTTATTAAGAATAAAGAGTTTGAAAGTTCTCCCAATATTCATAAAATTGTACGTGGTAATCTTCTATTATATTAATACGATACCGAGAAAACTTCGTTCATCGTCGTACGGACTTCAAAGTTCACCTACTTTTTCCAATAGGTTACTTACAAAAATGTTCATTTTACCATGTTATTATAGTTTGTAACAATGCGCACTGGCACTATTCGTGTCAAACATGTTAAACTGAACATTTTTTTATGCACAACATATTGTTGCACATGCGCAGTAGTGCACCACAGCTGTGTAAACGTGCGCACTACTTAACAAACATTTCACATGCGCAGTTGTTTTGTATTGCTGTTACACATGCGCAATCATGCACAGTGATAGTCACACATGAGCTCTAATTAAATTCAAAAATTACGCATGCGCAGTGCGGTACTTTACCAGATAAGTACATTTTCAGTACATATAGCATACTTTTTTTAATAAGTGCGCAGTAAAAATCCGTTTTATTATTGCGCATGCGTAACACGGTAACATGATAACTGCACATGCGCAAAGGTACCTTCATTTAAAAAATTGGTTAAAATTGTTTTTTTTTCATTATTATTGTAATCAATGACCCATAATAGAAAAGAATATTCAAAATTCAATCTAAATATTGGAATTCAAGAAATTTAATAGAAAAATTTATATTATTAAATATAAAAAATAATAAAAACATTAAAAGTGTATTTAATTTTATTAATTTCATTCTTTTTTTCTTTAAAATATTTATAAAATGTAACAAATTTTGATCTGAAAGTTTTCAATTTTTCATACTTTTAAAAACCATTTTCTAGGGGTACCGGGGGGGGGGGGGGGGTTAATAAATATTTAACATACTGTCAGAAAATCTTCCATATAATTAGTGTTTAAAAAAGTTTTGTAAAAATTTACTTATTTATTGAGAATAAAGAGTTTGAAAGTTCTCCCAATATTCATAAAATTGTACGTGGTAATCTTCTATTATATTAATACGATACCGAGAAAACTTCGTTCATCGTCGTACAGACTTCAAAGTTCACCTACTTTTTCCAATAGGTTACTTACAAAAATGTTCATTTTACCATGTTATTATAGTTTGTAACAATGCGCACTGGCACTATTCGTGTCAAACATGTTAAACTGAACATTTTTTTATGCACAACATATTGTTGCACATGCGCAGTAGTGCACCACAGCTGTGTAAACGTGCGCACTACTTAACAAACTTTTCACATGCGCAGTTGTTTTGTATTGCTGTTACACATGCGCAATCATGCACAGTGATAGTCACACATGAGCTCTAATTAAATTCAAAAATTACGCATGCGCAGTGCGGTACTTTACCAGATAGGTACATTTTCAGTACATATAGCATACTTTTTTTAATAAGTGCGCAGTAAAAATCCGTTTTATCATTGTGCATGCGTAACACGGTAACATGATAACTGCACATGCGCAAAGGTACCTTTATTTAAAAAATTGGTTAAAATTGTTTTTTTTTCATTATTATTGTAATTAATGACCCATAATAGAAAAGAATATTCAAAATTCAATCTAAATATTGGAATTCAAGAAATTTAATAGAAAAATTTATATTATTGAATATAAAAAATAATAAGAACATTAAAAGTGTATTTAATTTTATTAATTTTATTCTTTTTTTCTTTAAAATATTTATAAAATGTAAGAAATTTTGATCTGAAAGTTTTCAATTTTTCATACTTTTAAAAACCATTTTCTAGGGGTACCGGGGGGGGGGTAATGAATATTTAACATACTGTCAGAAAATCTTCCATATAATTAGTGTTTAAAAAAGTTTTGTAAAAATTTACTTATTTATTGAGAATAATGAGTTTGAAAGTTCTCCCAATATTCATAAAATTGTACGTGGTAATCTTCTATCTATTATATTAATACGATACCGAGTAAACTTCGTTCATCGTCGTACAGACTTCAAAGTTCACCTACTTTTTCCAATAGGTTACTTACAAAAATGTTCATTTTACCATGTTATTATAGTTTGTAACAATGCGCACTGGCACTATTCGTGTCAAACATGTTAAACTGAACATTTTTTTATGCACAACATATTGTTGCACATGCGCAGTAGTGCACCACAGCTGTGTAAACGTGCGCACTACTTAACAAACTTTTCACATGCGCAGTTGTTTTGTATTGCTGTTACACATGCGCAATCATGCACAGTGATAGTCACACATGAGCTCTAATTAAATTCAAAAATTACGCATGCGCAGTGCGGTACTTTACCAGATAGGTACATTTTCAGTACATATAGCATACTTTTTTTAATAAGTGCGCAGTAAAAATCCGTTTTATCATTGTGCATGCGTAACACGGTAACATGATAACTGCACATGCGCAAAGGTACCTTTATTTAAAAAATTGGTTAAAATTGTTTTTTTTTCATTATTATTGTAATTAATGACCCATAATAGAAAAGAATATTCAAAATTCAATCTAAATATTGGAATTCAAGAAATTTAATAGAAAAATTTATATTATTGAATATAAAAAATAATAAGAACATTAAAAGTGTATTTAATTTTATTAATTTTATTCTTTTTTTCTTTAAAATATTTATAAAATGTAACAAATTTTGATCTGAAAGTTTTCAATATTTCATACTTTTTAAAACCATTTTCTAGGGGTACCGGGGGGGGGGGGGTAATAAATATTTAACATACTGTCAGAAAATCTTCCAAATAATTAGTGTTTAAAAAAGTTTTGTAAAAATTTACTTATTTATTGAGAATAAAGAGTTTGAAAGTTCTCCCAATATTCATAAAATTGTACGTTGTAATCTTCTATTATATTAATATGATACCGAGAAAACTTCGTTCATCGTCGTACAGACTTCAAAGTTCACCTACTTTTTTCAATAGGTTACTTACAAAAATGTTCATTTTACCATGTTATTATAGTTTGTAACAATGCGCACTGGCACTATTCGTGTCAAACATGTTAAACTAAACATTTTTTTATGCACAACATATTGTTGCACATGCGCAGTAGTGCACCACAGCTGTGTAAACGTGCGCACTACTTAACAAACATTTCACATGCGCAGTTGTTTTGTATTGCTGTTACACATGCGCAATCATGCACAGTGATAGTCACACGTGAGCTCTAATTAAATTCAAAAATTACGCATGCGCATTGCGGTACTTTACCAGATAAGTACATTTTCAGTACATATAGCATACTTTTTTTAATAAGTGCGCAGTAAAAATCCGTTTTATTATTGCGCATGCGTAACACGGTAACATGATAACTGCACATTCGCAAAGGTACCTTTATTTAAAAAATTGGTTAAAATTGTTTTTTTTTCATTATTATTGTAATTAATGACCCATAATAGAAAAGAATATTCAAAATTCAATCTAAATATTGGAATTCAAGAAATTTAATAGAAAAATTTATATTATTGAATATAAAGAATAATAAAAACATTAAAAGTGTATTTAATTTTATTAATTTCATTCTTTTTTTCTTTAAAATATTTATAAAATGTAAGAAATTTTGATCTGAAAGTTTTCAATTTTTCATACTTTTAAAAACCATTTTCTAGGGGTACCGGGGGGTGGGGGGGTAATAAATATTTAACATACTGTCAGAAAATCTTCCATATAATTAGTGTTTAAAAAAGTTTTGTAAAAATTTACTTATTTATTAAGAATAAAGAGTTTGAAAGTTCTCCCAATATTCATAAAATTGTACGTGGTAATCTTCTATCTATTATATTAATACGATACCGAGAAAACTTCGTTCATCGTCGTACGGACTTCAAAGTTCACCTACTTTTTCCAATAGGTTACTTACAAAAATGTTCATTTTACCATGTTATTATAGTTTGTAACAATGCGCACTGGCACTATTCGTGTCAAACATGTTAAACTGAACATTTTTTTATGCACAACATATTGTTGCACATGCGCAGTAGTGCACCACAGCTGTGTAAACGTGCGCACTACTTAACAAACATTTCACATGCGCAGTTGTTTTGTATTGCTGTTACACATGCGCAATCATGCACAGTGATAGTCACACATGAGCTCTAATTAAATTCAAAAATTACGCATGCGCAGTGCGGTACTTTACCAGATAAGTACATTTTCAGTACATATAGCATACTTTTTTTAATAAGTGCGCAGTAAAAATCCGTTTTATTATTGCGCATGCGTAACACGGTAACATGATAACTGCACATGCGCAAAGGTACCTTCATTTAAAAAATTGGTTAAAATTGTTTTTTTTTCATTATTATTGTAATCAATGACCCATAATAGAAAAGAATATTCAAAATTCAATCTAAATATTGGAATTCAAGAAATTTAATAGAAAAATTTATATTATTAAATATAAAAAATAATAAAAACATTAAAAGTGTATTTAATTTTATTAATTTCATTCTTTTTTTCTTTAAAATATTTATAAAATGTAACAAATTTTGATCTGAAAGTTTTCAATTTTTCATACTTTTAAAAACCATTTTCTAGGGGTACCGGGGGGGGGGGGGTTAATAAATATTTAACATACTGTCAGAAAATCTTCCATATAATTAGTGTTTAAAAAAGTTTTGTAAAAATTTACTTATTTATTGAGAATAAAGAGTTTGAAAGTTCTCCCAATATTCATAAAATTGTACGTGGTAATCTTCTATTATATTAATACGATACCGAGAAAACTTCGTTCATCGTCGTACAGACTTCAAAGTTCACCTACTTTTTCCAATAGGTTACTTACAAAAATGTTCATTTTACCATGTTATTATAGTTTGTAACAATGCGCACTGGCACTATTCGTGTCAAACATGTTAAACTGAACATTTTTTTATGCACAACATATTGTTGCACATGCGCAGTAGTGCACCACAGCTGTGTAAACGTGCGCACTACTTAACAAACTTTTCACATGCGCAGTTGTTTTGTATTGCTGTTACACATGCGCAATCATGCACAGTGATAGTCACACATGAGCTCTAATTAAATTCAAAAATTACGCATGCGCAGTGCGGTACTTTACCAGATAGGTACATTTTCAGTACATATAGCATACTTTTTTTAATAAGTGCGCAGTAAAAATCCGTTTTATCATTGTGCATGCGTAACACGGTAACATGATAACTGCACATGCGCAAAGGTACCTTTATTTAAAAAATTGGTTAAAATTGTTTTTTTTTCATTATTATTGTAATTAATGACCCATAATAGAAAAGAATATTCAAAATTCAATCTAAATATTGGAATTCAAGAAATTTAATAGAAAAATTTATATTATTGAATATAAAAAATAATAAGAACATTAAAAGTGTATTTAATTTTATTAATTTTATTCTTTTTTTCTTTAAAATATTTATAAAATGTAAGAAATTTTGATCTGAAAGTTTTCAATTTTTCATACTTTTAAAAACCATTTTCTAGGGGTACCGGGGGGGGGGGGGTAATGAATATTTAACATACTGTCAGAAATCTTCCATATAATTAGTGTTTAAAAAAGTTTTGTAAAAATTTACTTATTTATTGAGAATAATGAGTTTGAAAGTTCTCCCAATATTCATAAAATTGTACGTGGTAATCTTCTATTATATTAATACGATACCGAGTAAACTTCGTTCATCGTCGTACAGACTTCAAAGTTCACCTACTTTTTCCAATAGGTTACTTACAAAAATGTTCATTTTACCATGTTATTATAGTTTGTAACAATGCGCACTGGCACTATTCGTGTCAAACATGTTAAACTGAACATTTTTTTATGCACAACATATTGTTGCACATGCGCAGTAGTGCACCACAGCTGTGTAAACGTGCGCACTACTTAACAAACATTTCACATGCGCAGTTGTTTTGTATTGCTGTTACACATGCGCAATCATGCACAGTGATAGTCACACATGAGCTCTAATTAAATTCAAAAATTACGCATGCGCAGTGCGGTACTTTACTAGATAAGTACATTTTCAGTACATATAGCATACTTTTTTTAATAAGTGCGCAGTAAAAATCCGTTTTATTATTGCGCACGCGTAACACAGTAACATGATAACTGCACATGCGCAAAGGTACCTTTATTTAAAAAATTGGTTAAAATTGTTTTTTTTTCATTATTATTGTAATTAATGACCCATAATAGAAAAGAATATTCAAAATTCAATCTAAATATTGGAATTCAAGAAATTTAATAGAAAAATTTATATTATTGAATATAAAAAATAATAAAAACATTAAAAGTGTATTTAATTTTATTCTTTTTTTCTTTAAAATATTTATAAAATGTAACAAATTTTGATCTGAAAGTTTTCAATTTTTCATACTTTTAAAAACCATTTTCTAGGGGTACCGGGGGGAGGGGGGGTAATAAATATTTAACATACTGTCAGAAAATCTTCCATATAATTAGTGTTTAAAAAAGTTTTGTGAAAATTTACTTATTTATTGAGAATAATGAGTTTGAAAGTTCTCCCAATATTCATAAAATTGTACGTGGTAATCTTCTATTATATTAATACGATACCGAGAAAACTTCGTTCATCGTCGAACAGACTTCAAAGTTCACCTACTTTTTCCAATAGGTTACTTACAAAAATGTTCATTTTACCATGTTATTATAGTTTGTAACAATGCGCACTGGCACTATTCGTGTCAAACATGTTAAACTGAACATTTTTTTATGCACAACATATTGTTGCACATGCGCAGTAGTGCACCACAGCTGTGTAAACGTGCACACTACTTAACAAACATTTCACATGCGCAGTTGTTTTGTATTGCTGTTACACATGCGCAATCATGCACAGTGATAGTCACACATGAGCTCTAATTAAATTCAAATATTACGCATGCGCAGTGCGGTACTTTACCAGATAAGTACATTTTCAGTACATATAGCATACTTTTTTTAATAAGTGCGCAGTAAAAATCCGTTTTATTATTGCGCATGCGTAACACGGTAACATGATAACTGCACATGCGCAAAGGTACCTTTATTTAAAAAATTGGTTAAAATTGCTTTTTTTTTTTAATTATTATTGTAATTAATGACCCATAATAGAAAAGAATATTTAAAATTCAATCTAAATATTGGAATTCAAGAAATTTAATAGAAAAATTTATATTATTGAATATAAAAAATAATAAAAACATTAAAAGTGTATTTAATTTTATTAATTTTAATCTTTTTTTCTTTAAAATATTTATAAAATGTAACAAATTTTG
Source organism: Ganaspis brasiliensis (assembly GCA_037103525.1). Lineage (NCBI taxonomy): Eukaryota > Metazoa > Arthropoda > Insecta > Hymenoptera > Figitidae > Ganaspis > Ganaspis brasiliensis. The sequence goes on along the minus strand of JAZKLR010000544.1, from coordinate 625,784 downwards.
ATCTGAAAGTTTTCAATTTTTCATACTTTTAAAAACCATTTTCTAGGGGTACCGGGGGGGGGGGGTAATAAATATTTAACATACTGTCAGAAAATCTTCCAAATAATTAGTCTTTAAAAAAGTTTTGTAAAAATTTACTTATTTATTGAGAATAAAGAGTTTGAAAGTTCTCCCAATATTCATAAAATTGTACGTGGTAATCTTCTATTATATTAATATACGATACTGAAAAAACTTCGTTCATCGTCGTACAGACTTTAAAGTTCACCTACTTTTTCCAATAGATTACTTACAAAAATGTTCATTTTACCATGTTATTATAGTTTGTAACAATGCGCACTGGAACTATTCGTGTCAAACATGTTAAACTGAACATTTTTTTATGCACAACATATTGTTGCACATGCACAGTAGTGCACCACAGCTGTGTAAACGTGCGCACTACTTAACAAACATTTCACATGCGCAGTTGTTTTGTATTGCTGTAACACATGCGCAATCATGCACAGTGATAGTCACACATGAGCTCTAATTAAATTCAAAAATTACGCATGCGCAGTGCGGTACTTTACCAGATAAGTACAATTTCAGTACATATAGCATACTTTTTTTAATTAGTGCGCAGTAAAAATCCGTTTTATTATTGCGCATGCGTAACACGGTAACATGATAACTGCACATGTGCAAAGGTACCTTTCTTTAAAAAATTGGTTAAAATTGTTTTTTTTTTCATTATTATTGTAATTAATGACCCACAATAGAAAAGAATATTCAAAATTCAATCTAAATATTGGAATTCAAGAAATTTAATAGAAAAATTTATATTATTAATATAAAAAATAATAAAAACATTAAAAGTGTATTTAATTTTATTAATTTTATTCTTTTTCTCTTTAAAATATTTATAAAGTGTAACAAATTTTGATCTGAAAGTTTTCAATTTTTCATACTTTTAAAAACCATTTTCTAGGGGTACCGGGGGGAGGGGGGGGTAATAAATATTTAACATACTGTCAGAAAATCTTCCATATAATTAGTGTTTAAAAAAGTTTTGTGAAAATTTACTTATTTATTGAGAATAAAGAGTTTGAAAGTTCTCCCAATATTCATAAAATTGTACGTGGTAATCTTCTATTATATTAATACGATACCGAGAAAACTTCGTTCATCGTCGAACAGACTTCAAAGTTCACCTACTTTTTCCAATAGGTTACTTACAAAAATGTTCATTTTACCATGTTATTATAGTTTGTAACAATGCGCACTGGCACTATTCGTGTCAAACATGTTAAACTGAACATTTTTTTATGCACAACATATTGTTGCACATGCGCAGTAGTGCACCACAGCTGTGTAAACGTGCGCACTACTTAACAAACATTTCACATGCGCAGTTGTTTTGTATTGCTGTTACACATGCGCAATCATGCACAGTGATAGTCACACATTGGCTCTAATTAAATTCAAAAATTACGCATGCGCAGTGCGGGACTTTATCAGATAAGTACATTTTCAGTACATATAGCATACTTTTTTTAATAAGTGCGCAGTAAAAATCCGTTTTATTATTGCGCACGCGTAACACGGTAACATGATAACTGCACATGCGCAAAGGTACCTTTATTTAAAAAATTGGTTAAAATTGTTTTTTTTTTCATTATTATTGTAATTAATGACCCATAATAGAAAAGAATATTCAAAATTCAATCTAAATATTGGAATTCAAGAAATTTAATAGAAAAATTTATATTATTGAATATAAAAAATAATAAAAACATTAAAAGTGTATTTAATTTTATTAATTTTATTCTTTTTTTCTTTAAAATATTTATAAAATGTAACAAATTTTGATCTGAAAGTTTTCAATTTTTCATACTTTTAAAAACCATTTTCTAGGGGTACCGGGGGGGGGGGGGTAATAAATATTTAACATACTGTCAGAAAATCTTCCATATAATTAGTGTTTAAAAAAGTTTTGTGAAAATTTACTTATTTATTGAGAATAAAGAGTTTGAAAGTTCTCCCAATATTCATAAAATTGTACGTTGTAATCTTCTATTATATTAATATGATACCGAGAAAACTTCGTTCATCGTCGTACAGACTTCAAAGTTCACCTACTTTTTCCAATAGGTTACTTACAAAAATGTTCAATTTATCATGTTATTAGAGTTTGTAACAATGCGCACTGGCATTATTCGTGTCAAACATGTTAAACTGAACATTTTTTTATGCACAACATATTGTTGCACTTGCGCAGTAGTGCACCACAGCTGCGTTTTGTGCAATTTACTCTTATAAATTATAGGTTTTACGCATTACATGGAACTTTTTTGTTTACACATTTTTCTACATTTTTTTACCTTAGAATAGTTAAAATGTCATTTATACTTCACATTTTTACAACTGCGCATGTTTTTTGTTCATAGAAAACTACTGCGCATGCTTTACTGGCATAGGAACCTATTGCGCATTACTATATACTTTACGCAATGTTTTTAACTTTTTTGTTAACTTGTTTCTCTATTTGCTTTGACAATTACATTTTTTGACATTAATTTTTCTTTGTTACTGTAACAAGTATCGTTCATAGGAAAGTACTGCGCATGCGTAACTGCCTTTTGGAGCTTTTGCGCATGTATAAGTCTGTTAAAAAGCTACTGCACATATGTTTTCATCTTTTATTATTATTACTTCTTTGTTTCTTGTTGTATTCGAAATATATTTTTTAGAACCTTTCTATTATATTGCTTTTTAAATTATAATTTTTTTATCAAGATATTTTTTAATTAGTTGTTTATAGATGCAATCGATTTTATGTATTTATACTTTTTTCAAACGCCTTTTTTTTAATGTTAGGAAGTTATAATTTGTTATTAATTAATATTTAGTATTATTATCATTATTACTGGCAATATTTTTTAAAACAATCTTTTTGAGAATACTAGATATTATTTTTAAAATAAAGCAAATAAAATTTTAAAAATTAATTTTATATTTCTAAAAAAAATTAATAATTAATTATAAAACAATTTAAAAATATATATTATTATTACATAATACATATTACAATTTACTACTTTTTAAGTTATTCAATTATCATATTCTTTTAAAAATTGGCCGCATCGACTTAATATGAATTAGAATATAGATTATTAAAATTTATAAATTTATAGATTTATATATATGTTCAAGAATACATAAAGTAAAGAAATATATAAAAGAAATAAAAAACGAGCGAGCGTTAGCGAGCGAGGGTTGTTACGCTAGTATAATATAAAAATGAGACATAGTATACAAATGTAAAAATGTAAAAAAGTGCAACTTAAAGAATTATATATTTTTGACAATTGACTAAGCATTTTATCAACGGGAGGTGTCGATAATAGTGTTTCAGTTTTTCCCTTCTATAATACGCAGCTTACCAACATTGAATTGCGAATATTAATCTACAAACTTTTTCAGTGTAAAATTCAAGCAAAAACTTATTTTCTTCTGCATAAAAGATACATAACTCAAAAAGGGTTAAATCATATTATCATTATGATTATACATAAAAAAAAAAGTTTGATAAAAGTCATAAAAATGACAATTGTAATATTTTCTCGGGATCTTTCTATGAATTGAAAGGAATACCCAAGAGGGAATAGATACTCGGATAGACGTGGTTGTCGACGCATTATTAACGTCTAAGTTATCATTATAAGAGGCCCGAGTGGAAACCACTGGCATGGCTTTTTATCAGAGCGATATGTCAAGTGGTGACAGTTTGTTGTGTAGACATCGGTCACGAGACGAGCAGCATTTCTCACCTTTTAGAGCTTAGGCAGGTATACAGACATGGCTCGACACCGTGCCGAATCGCTCGATTAAATTACACTATTTTTCAGAGTCTTGTTTCCGCTCGTAATCCCTTCTCTCTCTCTGTTTTCTCCCCCACTTGTTTATACTTAATCGAATCCAACATATAGCGATCCTTTCAAAACCGATTTCCGTTACCTCACCTCTGTATAACCCTCTACATTTCTTTTCCTCGCCCAGCTGAATCTATCATAGAAAGGATTCACCGATGCAGGAAGGAATGTGCCGAAGAAACATGATAAAAATCATAATTGAGATATTCCTGGAATTCCATTAAATGCTATGAATGTGGAATCGAGAATCTTTGCTTAAACTAATGCCATACTTGTGACTAACATGACAATTTTGTCATGTCGTTTGAAATCTGCAACTTAAGAAAGAGAGAGAAAAGGGTTTTATTTAAAAAAAATTTATTTTGAATTTTTGATTCAGATCGCCAAAACCGAATTTGAAGTCTACTTAATCCCCTCAAGTTATACTTTTAAAGATAACCTCAAAAAAATTCACAAAATTTAACATCAACTTTTTGAAATCAAGGGAAATTCTGATTATAAGTCGTATCATATCTGCTTTATGATTTTGGAGATCGTTGAAGCCGAATGTGAATTTTATTTAACTGATTCAACCCCATCACGTCAGGATTTTAACATAATCTTTAAAAAAAACTTAAAGTTCGATCCCAAAATTTCGAAATCCAAAACAATTCTGATCCCTAAGTTTTACTTTGAATGCCTTATGTTTTCCAGATCAAATCTGAAGACTACTTAACCATATCAAGTTTTTGACAAAACCTAAAAAACCATATAATATAAACCCAAAATTTTGATATAAGTCTCAGCTTGACTACTTTATATTTTTGGAATCGCTGGAACCGAATCTGAACTATTAAGTTAAAAAATTTATTGGCCCTTAAAAGATCCGATTGTTTTAAGGAGAATTGAAATCCAGGTTAAATTCTGCGAGCCTTACTTTAACTACATTAACGTGTCCCGAAATTTTTAAAAACTTTTTCGACAGCGACGAGACTACACTCACGATAGATGACACAAGACTAAACGGTTCCAGAGAACAGTAGCTGTTGTCCGTTCGAGAAGAGGTTAGTAATTGCTGATTGGCCGATGCGCACTCGATATACCGAAATCGAACCAATTAGAATGTTTCACAGTGAGCAGAAAAACTAATTGGTTTGACTTCGGTACATCGAGTTCGCATCGGCCAATTAGCAATTACTAACCCCTTCTCGAACGGACAACAGCTACTGTTCTCTGGAACCGTTTAGTCTTGTGTCATCCGTCGTGAGTGTAGTCTCGTCGCTGTCGAAAAAGTTTTTAAAAATTTCGGGACGCGTTAATGTATTTGAAGTGAGACTCGCAGAATTTAACCTGGATTTCAATTTTCCTTTAAAAAATCGGAACTTTTAAGAGACAATAAATCTTTTAACGTAGGATTTATACTATTTTTTAACACAAATAGTATATTTATTTTACGACGTTATTTGTATAAGGCGTCCTTTTTCCTGTAATACATTTTCTATCAGGTATTTCCTGTCAGCGTGAAAAACGACAGGAAAAGTATGACAATAAATTCATGACAGGCCTATCATACTTTTTCTGTCATACTTTTTCATAAGGGTGCCTTGTTAAAAAAGCCCGAAAAGAAACAGATATTCGTCAACCATTTAAAATCTATGGATCAAATAAAGTTGAACTCGGGTTTTATCTGAGTTCTAAAATTAAAATAAAAAAGAGTGGTGACATTCTGTACGGTTCTATATGGGTTTAATCCGGAACATATATGAAAATATAACACAAATGTCGGCAGAAAAATAAAATCAACAAATTTCCATCTTACTATACGGAAGCAACACGGTTTCAATCCGGAAGTGTTAATGTTAGTGTCTTTCCGGTTTAATCTAGGATTTATATAACAAAATTAGAGCTTGTTAGAAAGTGGGTTTTATCGGAGATTAATATGGTTTTTATTAGGGTTTAATCTTTGCCTTTTTTTAAGACTATGTTAAAAACCTAACATCTTAGCGTTAAACAGGCTACAGATTCGGTTTCAGCAACACTAAAAACACTAAATAGTCATTGTCTGATCTTGAGCTTAGCACATTAATTTTTTTCTGTGCCTGTGAATCGTTAGACAAATTTTATCAAAAACGGATAATTAGTAACTTCATTGCCTTGATTTTACAATGATAAAAATAAGGACGAGTGCTTGATGTCCTTTGAAGAAATGAATTCAGTATTTGTTCTAAGAATATCCTTTGGTTGGATTCTGTATGAGAGAGAATCTCGGTGCGATCGGTACCTATTCGAGTTTCTTTCTCTTCTCGCGCCTGGCGGGGGCCGTGATAGAAGATCGAGATGCAAAGAAATCCCGCGTGCTTTTAAGCTCGCCGCCTCGAAGCGGATGAATTTGCCCGGGTCTCTAGATCTATTAATTCGAGCCGCCGTTGCATTCCTTAGAGGTCTTAACCGCAAACCCTTTGGACTTTGTGACCTTCCTGCTTTCCTGGTGCTTGTCCCATGATTTTTTTCAAATCTTTCCTTTTCAAACTAATGAAAATAGCGCCATTTATGGTTCTCACTATTTCCGTGAGTGATGGATAGAATAAAAGAATACCATCTGAATAACAATCATTAACACTTACCTAATGAGAAGTCGCTGATTTTAACGATTGGAAAACTATTAAACCAATGTTGGGAGCCAGGTGTCTAATATTGGGCAAATTTAATTACCCAAAATTGGACCAATGATAATTACCCTACAATGGCTTGTAAAGACAATAATATTGGCATTGCTAAAATTGACCGAATAGATTTCCAAACGTGGTACCACTTATCTTTCTCACAAGAGAGTTGAGCTAGAGAAAATATAAGAGGACCCTCTGCTTCTACTCATTCCAGTGTACATTTAACCACCATTGACATAATCTACACAAAAGAAGGCACATTTTTGTTCCTTACAATTTTTTCCAAAATCAACCGTTCTGGACTTATGCATAATTTTAAAAAAGTGCTGTTTTAAACATTGTATGTACATTTTTTCTCATTTCTGCATGTTGATACCTCACATTTTAACGTATTTCATTACAACATATAAACGTTGCAAAATCAAGTGCATATATGCCACAATCTCTAAAATCATGTTGTTGTTGATCCTTTGGAAAAAAAGTAGCCTCAAAAGAATACAGTTTATTCTCAAACTATCTTTCATCGTCATTTAAATATTTCCTATTGAGACTACCATTAATCAAAATTTGAATACAATTATAATAAGTACAAATCCAATGCCATTTATTAAACATTATTCTTATTTTCCAACTTATTTAACTCTTTTGATAAACAGACGAAAAATCTCGTTATTTGACTAATGGAGTAAGAATTACATAACACAGAAACTCAATTGTATTTATCCCCGTGCAAATGGTCTACAAGCGGAAATGGTAAATTTGTATTAGATAAGAAACACTTAAATTGTATACACGTTAACAGTGAACCAGTTTCCAGGGTTGTTGGCTAATTTATTCTGAGCTCGGTCTCGTTTGAAACACTAGACGGGCACACTCGTACCTTAACATTGAGTAATGCGGTGCGGAGTGGCCGTAATGAGAGGCATTAATAAGCAATGAAAATGTCCCTCTTCGGTTCGTGTTATTTGAGTGCGTGGGGAGTGTGAAACGTGCGATAGCGTCGAGATAGTGGGCTTATATTAATAGCCGAGCTTCATTGTTCCACGATACGCGAGTACCGGGCTGATTCGTGAATGTTCTTCAGGTCGAGGAACGTGGACCCAAGGATTTTGTATACACAAAACGAGTACCTAGAGAAATCTATCACGACAATAGCCTCTCCTCTCAACCCAAAACACTACTCAGTCAACATCCTTCTACTTAATGTTTCCTGATATTTAATGCTTACTCTAATCCACATTCATTTCTGTTCTTATTTCCTTGACAAACACAAAATTTGTTATTATAAAATTATAAAATAAACAATTCTTGAAGGTAGTAATATACTTTGTAAGCTGTCAAAGATGACTTTAAAAAACAATTTTTTTCTCTGTGATAATTTCATTTAAAGCAATGAAAGTTTCTGCATCATATTTTTGACAATTTTGTCCGTCAAAAATAAAAAAAAACATTTTTTACTGTGACTGTTTCATCACTAGAGGGTGCCAAAGTCAAGATAAAAAAATAAACGATAAATCGACGAACAAGCTACAACCTCACAGAAACATCCGATCTGAAAAATTCAAATGTGGTTTTAAAGCTGATACATGTGGTTAGGCATCCCCCCTAACCCCGATAAAAAATATTAAAAAATACAAAAATGGCGCCAATTTAAAAAAAAATCAGAAAAAATGGGTATTTTTTTCATTTTTGAGTCGTTAAAAAAAAGTAGACAATCGGATTTAGGGGGGATGCCTGAAGGATTTTATAATGAAGTAGTTGATCTAAAGTTTTTTAAAATCGATTTTGTGTGTAATGAGCCGATGTGCATATGTATAACTTTTACGTGTGTATAACTTTTTTATTTCTTCAAATTTTAATCTGCAATTTGGGAATTATATTCTTAAGTTAATGTAGACCACAAAAATAAAATAATGCAAAGTATAATTCTATCTTAAATCTACTATCGGATTAATGAGTTCAATATGTATATTTATTAATTTCAACTAAAAATTTTTTTTTTGTGGTTTTTTCAATAAACAGTGCCTGATGAGGTTGACAAATTTAGTCAACGAAACGTTGCCAATGGAAAAAATAAGAAGTTTCTTCTAGTTTTTTATTCTTAATCCTTTCTGAAATCGAAAAAATTTCTCTACACATTCAAAATTTAAAATAATCAGTTTTGAAATTGAGCGCCATTTCCAGCGGTGGCTACTTGTGTATGGTACGTCTGCAAATTCCATAGAGCAAAATAGTCGCTCTGTGAAATTCCATATGGCAAAATTACAGACAAAAAATAAATTTCTTAATAAGAATGTGGATAAATGTATTTACAATTTGAAGAAAAAGATTAAAATTAGAAAAATTATATTTTGAAAAAATAATTGAAAAATGACCAAAAAAATTGAAAATTAATTCATAAATAATTAAACTAATTTGATGTTGAAGGAAATAATTAAAAATGAAAAAGTATTACACGGAAAAAACGATATTCTAATTTTAAGAAACATTACTTAAATAGGAGCCAAGAATATTCTTTACTTAAATTATGTGGGAAATTTTCTTAGAATAAGAATATTATTCTTATTGTAATAATATTGTTAATAATAATTTTTTAGAATTGCTTTTGCTATATTTTGACATATCTCGACCTCAGGATATCGAAAATGAAGTTTTTAAAAAATGTCCATGTGAGTGTGTGTGTGTATGTCCACATTACGTTTATCCCAATATCTCGAAAACTATAATACTTAGAACTATGTTTTTTTATGAAATTATAGGTCTCTCAGGGGAATAAATTATGATATACGTTTGAACTCAATCAATCAATTTTAACTATTTTTTTCGCATTTAAAAATTTTGAAAAACTGTTTTTTTACAAAATAATAAAAATTTTTTTAAAAGTTAAATTATAAGTATTTTATTCATTATATTTTTTGAAAATGCATCGATTGAGCCATTGGAGAAGACTCTAGTGCAATTAAATCAAGTTTTCAAAATTTGAAAATTTTTATAAAATTAATTTTTTTATATTTTTTACTCACACCAAATAAATACTTGAGGTACAACTTGTCAGCGGTTTTTTTTCTGTGTACTTGAAAAAATTTACGAAAATAATTGAAACTTGAAGAAATTCTGAATTTAAAGTTTAGGAGCAAAATTGAAAAATAATGAAAATTCATTAGAAATTGAGGAAAATTGTTGAAAAATGATAAAAATAGATGAAAATTGTAGCAAATAGTTAAAATCAAAAAAGAAATGTTGTAATTGTAGTCTTCTAATATATTCTGAAATTCTTTCAATTATTTTTTACAAATTTTTATTATTTTCATCAATTTACAATTATTTCTATTAATTATTTTTTTATTAAATTTGTTTCTCAATTAATTTTTGTCATTTTCAATTATTTTTTGATTAATTTTCTAATATTTTCATTATTTATCTCAAATTTTTATTTTTTCAATTTTCAATTATTTTTATCATTCTGTAACTATTTTCTTTTATTACAAATAAATTATAATTTTCTTTTAACAAACTAAAATTATTTTTTTCAATTTTTAATTAATTTTCTTACTTTGCAAATATTTTCTCGAATTCTTAACTATTTTCAATATTCTTCAATTAAATTCCTAGATATTAAAATATTTTTCTCAAATTTTAGTAATTTTCTTCAATTTTCAATGAGGTATTGCTGTTATCATTTACAATCAATCTCTTTAGTTTTTAAATATGTTTACCATTGCTCAATTAAATTTCTAAAATTTCAATTAATTATATAATTTTTGCAATTATTTTGGCCACCTTTTAATTAAATATATTAATTATTTTTCAAATAATATCCTACATTTTTATTTATTATCTCAAATCTACTAAACAAATCTACTGTTATCATTTGCAAGCAATTTCTTCAATTTTTAATTATTTTTACTATTCCTCAATTAAATTCCTAAATTTCCAATTAAGAATTTTATTTTTCAATTTTTTTTTTCATTTTTAATTTTCTTTTATCTTTTTGCAATTTTTAATTATTAGTCAAATTCATTTTTAGGTTGTGTCAAAATAACTAATATTTTAGTAAAATTCTGTTTACTAATTCAATTAGTTAAATTTTAATTATTTTTTAGTTATTTTTGTACTAATAATTAGTCATATTTGACTAATAATTAGCTATTTTTTACTAATTGATAAAACAAAAACTCAGCCACGATTTTGTTACTAATTAGTTACTTTTAACTAATTGAGATTGAGAGAGTAAGTTACTGTATTCACTACTCAATGTTTTAATCATTCTTCAAATATTTTTCTCAAATTTTAATTACTTCTTCAATTTTTAATTCTTTTTTTTTAATTTGCTAAGATCTTCACAAATTTTATATTATTTTGAATATTTGTTGATTAATTCTAAAAAGCTCAATTATTTATCTCAAATTTCCATTACTTTTTTCAATTTTTAATTATTTCTATCATTCTTCAATTACTTTTTGTCATTTTCAATAATTTTTTAATTCATTATTTTCTAAATTTTTTTTATTATTCATCTCAAATACCAGTTATTTTTTTAATTCAAATTAATTTAAATCATTCTGCAATAATTTTCTTTTATTACAAATTCATGTTGTAATTTTCTCAATTATTTTTCACAAATTAATTTTTTTTTATTACTTTGCAAATATTTTCTCCAATTTTTTATTAATTTCATTATTCTTCAATTAATTTCCTATGTTTTAAAATATTTTTTGTAAATTTTAATATTTTTCTTCAATTTTTAATTATTTTTACTATTCCTCAATTAAATCCCTAATATTTTAATTATTTATCTTATATATTACAATTACTTTTTTTCAATTTTCATTTTCTTAAAACTTTTGCAATTATTTTCTCCACCTTTTAATTAGATATATTAATTATTATTCAATTAATTTCCTACCTTTTTATTTATTATCTTAAGTCTTAGTTATTGCTGGCACTTTTTAATGTTTTAATCATTCTTTAATTATTTTGCTCAAATTTTATTTACTTCCTCAGTTTGTAATTATTTTTTTTCCATTTGCAATGATTTTCACAATTTTTATATTATTTTGATTATTTGTTTATTTATTTATTTAATCAGATTTACGGGCTCAAAGCCCTTTGGTACATATTTGTTGATTAGTTTTGGAAATTTGAATTATTAATCTTAACTTTCCATTATTTTCATTAATAAATTTTCGATTATTTTTATAATGTTGTAATTATTTTCCTGAATTTAAAATTCTTGAAATTATTTTGTAAGAGGGTACTTTCTTTTACTTCACAAAGATTCTGTATTTTTTAAAATAATTTTCCTGAAATTTGCAATTAATATTTACAAATGTCAACTAATTTTATTCTTTTGAAAAATTTTCTTTTATAATTTTCATAATTTTTACATTTTTTCCCTAAATTTTAAATTCAAAATTTAGGCAAGTTTCAATTATTTTCTGTATTTTTTGCAAATGAAACTTTCTCAGTTTTAAATTCTGAATTATTCAATTCAGATTATTTCTTTTAATATTAAGTTAGTTTCAATATTTTTTAATTAACTTTCAATTTCTTTCGTCATTTTTTAACTATTTTTACACAATATGATTTTTGGTTCTTAAATTGTAATTTTTTTTCAAATTACTATTGATTTCTTCAATAATTATTCAATAATTTTTCGATTATTTCTAAAATGTTGTAATTATTTTAATGAATTTAAAATTCTTGAAATCATTTTGTAATAGGGTACTTTCTTTTACTTCACAAATATACTGTATTTTTCAGAATTATTTTTCTAAAACTGCAATTAATGTCTACAAATTCCAACTATTTTTATCATTTTTCAAAAATTTTCTTTAATGATTTTCATTATTTTTCATTTTTTCCCCTATATTATAAATTCAAAATTTCCGTAAATTTAAATTATTTTCTTTAATTTTTTCGAATAAAACTTTTTCAGTTTTAATTATTTCCTTTAATATCAAATGGGTTTCGTTATTTATTAATTAAGTTTCGATTTCTTTCGTCATTTTTGAATTATTTTTACACAATTTGATTTTTGGTTTTTAAATTGTAATTTTTTTTTCAAATTACTATTAATTTCTTCAATATCGAATTATTAATGCCAATTTGTAATGTCAAATATAATGGAAAGACATTCTCATCATTTTTGTTCATTTAATTATCAGTTTCATTATTTTTATCGTTTTCCATAATCTTTTTCCAAATAATTTTCAATATTAAAAAACTTGTTTCATGCTCCATCAATGTTTATTAAATTTTTATTTATTGCTTTTATATTTTAGTTGTATTTTTCAAGTATTTAAATAATGTTCTTCGATTTTCAATCACTTTCTTTTATATTAAGTAAATTCTGTAATTTCCTCAATTGTGTTCTTAAATTTCCATAAGGGGCCATACTTAAATTACGTAACGCTCTAGAAGGGGGGGGGGGGGTTCTGAAAAGTTGTTACACCTGTGTAAACTGTCAAATGTTTACATTATAAAAACTGTTACAGGGGGAGGGGGGGTCTTAAAAATCCTGAAAAAAGCGTTACGTAATTTAAGTATGACCCCTAATTACTTTATTTTCCAATTATTTTTATTCTTTTTCAAGTTCTCTTTTAAATCTCAAATAATTTCCCGAATTTTTAACTATTTTCAATATTTTTAAATTAATTTCCTAGATTTTAAAATATTTTTCTCAAATTTTAGTAATTATCTTCAATTTTCCATTATTATTGTTATCTTTTGCAATCAATTTCTTCATTTTTTAACTTTTGCGTTACAATAATTTCGCTAATTAAGAATTTTTCTAATTTAATATTGTTTTATTTCTCTTCTTCCTCCCCCAGTCAATATTAAGTGTGCAGACGGCAAAAATTTTCAAATTGCCGCCCCTGGGCCCTTGTCGACAGTGGCGCCAATACTTTGGTAAAATTTCGCAGTTGGTATCCCTTTTGCTATTAAAACACATGTTTTCTTGTTTATAACCTAAAAATATGTATATCATTTTAGTGCGTAACTGTAAGCAGTTTTGTTATCACGTAAAATTAACCAAGAAAGTTTACATTTGCCGCGATTTAAATTGAGTAGCGTATATGTCCAGGTTGTTTCCGTGTACACTAATGACATAATTTAATAGATGTTTCGCAAATGAAATAATTCCGTTTGCGGATGTGGATGAGCTCGTGCTGCATGTATTCACTTTAGCGTCGGTTCGTGACCTTGTAGCATTACAGATTACAGCTGCTTTTTATAAAGCACCCCACGTCACGGAGGCTGCAATTACTAATTTAGAGGCGAGACCGAGTCGTGCCAAATCCCTCTGCTTCTTCTTCCTTCCTCGCCCGCCCTTTTTTCTCATGTTATTTGTGGAATGCCTCACAAGAAATAAAATGATTTTATACATCCGTGATCTCTATACAACATCCGTAATAAACCTCTGTATGTACGTTGAACGAGACGATCTCACCCACAAGAAATTTTTGTTCCTCGGGGGGGTTATCAAAAGTAGAGGGTGTTTCAGGTGAACAACGTTATTCAGGAGTTGGTAATTACACGCCTGTCTCGACTCTCGCGCTTTCCTAAAGAGTATCATGCCTGATTAAAAGAAGAACAAAAATTGACATCCACCTGTAAAAAATGTCTAACCAATTTAATGGGGAAGAAGCTAATCAACAACATTTGATAAAAGAGGATTTGTTACCGATTGAGTGATTTAGTGCAGTATTTTAAAGTTGTGGCGCTCGAGGTATTAATTTTGATGTAAAAAAATAATATTTTACGAAACTGTTACGCTTTTTCTCTATTATGTGCAGTCATCTTCAGATTATGGACACGTGTTTTAGGAACCAATTTATTTCACAGTAAGTTTATATAATTTAAAAAAAAATTACTTTCTTTAACCAAATATCGTCTTCTTAGATCTGCAAGATCTTAAATAGTTGTTGCAGATTCTAAATGAAAAATTTCAAATCTGCATAACTTTTTTTTAAAGAGTCGTAAAATAATTTTCAAAAATGGGTTTTGAAGCTAAAGAGTATTACCATACGATACTATTTAGGAAAATAAAACAAAAAATTGATAAGCCACAAAAAATTTACGAAAATTTTAAAAAATCCAATTCGGCCGGCCCTATGCAGATTGATATATATATATTCCACATCTAATAATAGAGATTAAACCTTTTAATCAGATCGGTTAGAATTTAATTGACCTGTTTATTTAGAGCGACGTGTAGAATAGAGTAACTGACTGAAGCCTTAACTTGTTCACTTGAAATTAGTGCGAAAAGATTTTTTTGAAGAAACGAGACGAGAGGAGGAGTTGAAACGTCAAGATCGCACAGGTAAATTTTATTCTGCATCCCATCAAAGTCGGCAACTAGAAGGTGAAGAGCCGATTTCAATAAGCAAGGCGCTCTGAGATTCTTGATTTTTCAATTATTTTTTATTTTTTTAATGAGCGGCACAAGAATCAGAGTCGCAAAAGAGCAAAAAAAAAACAAAAAAAATTCAACGCACGCGCACTTTACGAGCTTTCAGACACCTTGCCATTAATGCATCTTTCGCATTAGATACAGACAGCCACGAAACTCGTTTACACCCCCATGACACGTTCTTATTTCTCCTGGTTCAACCTCATTCGTGATGAGGATTTCTAAAGTGTTATTACCAATTATAAATTAAATTACAGATCACGGTTATTATTTTTACAAAGAGCGGTAATTAATTGCGTGATAAATATGTTACGCTCGGTTATTCTAGTGAAAAACTCCTCGGAAACCAACCTGATGAAAAGTTCACACAGGTTATATATATATATGTATATTAGGTTGTTTAATTTAATTGTTGAGTGTTAAGTATAAATGGAAATTTTGTAAACAAGCAATGAGAGATTATAGGTTATCGGGAAACAATATCCGAGCACTTTGAATAGAAATGATTGTATTTTAAACATAGAATTACATGATTATAATCAATCTGTAAAAGCGAAAGTAGAACAACGCAAGATGCGTTGGACGAATTCCGATTGGGTCATGTGGTTGTGAAAAGTGACGAACATTGTCTGCCCTTTTGGATGCTGATGAATGAGATTCTGATTTGTAGATTGTGCACTAACCTTTATGAGAAAATTTAGTTTAATATTTCGAAACGAAATAATTATTATTACATTATGATAATTATTATTATTATTCAGTGTAGACCAGGGTGGTCTAAAAAAGGCAAAAGTCAAAAATGTTTTGCTCTGACACCCCAGATTTAATCCAAATTGGAAAAAAATAACCCCTATTTTTTTTTAAATAATATTATGAATTAATTATGAAATCATTCTGGTTGAACCTGAAAATTTTTGATATTTTGGAATGCCAAATATAATCTTGCTGCGTTTCCTGTCTCGTATTATAAAATCTGACTTCTTCATCTGGAGTGATTTCTAAAAATCAGGGGGGGGGGGAGAAGTGAAATAAAACAATATTAAATTAAAGAGTTTCTCAATTAGCGTAATTATTGTAACGCAAAAGTTGCCAATTTATTTGATTTCGAGTTGAAATTAATAAACTATAATCCAAATATTATAACATTTGTGAAAATAATTATAAACTAAAAAAAAAATAAAAATTGACGAACTTGATTGAAATTTGAAAAAAATAATTACAAATTGAGATAAATAATAGAAAGTTTAGGAATTTAGTTTACAAATTAGAGAAATTGATTGCAAATCGAAGAACATTATTTAAATACTTGAAAAATACAACTAAAATATAAAAATATATTAAAAATTGATGGAGCATGAAACAAGTTTTTTAATATTGAAAATTATTTGGAAAATGATTATGGAAAACGATGAAAATAGTGAAACTGATAATTAAATTAACAAATCTGATGAGAATGTCTTTCCATTATATTTGACATTACAAATTGGCATTAATAATTCGATATTGAAGAAATTAATAGTAATTTGAAAAAAAAATTACAATTTAAATACCAAAAATCAAATTGTGTAAAAATAATTCAAAAATGACGAAAGAAATCGAAACTTAATTAATAAATAACGAAACCCATTTGATATTAAAGGAAATAATTAAAACTGAAAAAGTTTTATTCGAAAAAATTAAAGAAAATAATTT
This sequence comes from Ganaspis brasiliensis, assembly GCA_037103525.1. Taxonomy (NCBI): domain Eukaryota; kingdom Metazoa; phylum Arthropoda; class Insecta; order Hymenoptera; family Figitidae; genus Ganaspis; species Ganaspis brasiliensis. The sequence goes on along the minus strand of JAZKLR010000544.1, from coordinate 609,114 downwards.
AAATTTACGGAAATTTTGAATTTATAATATAGTGGAAAAAATGAAAAATAATGAAAATCATTAAAGAAAATTTTTGAAAAATGATAAAAATAGTTGGAATTTGTAGACATTAATTGCAATTTTAGAAAAATAATTCTGAAAAATACAGTATATTTGTGAAGTAAAAGAAAGTACCTTATTACAAAATGATTTCAAGAATTTTAAATTCATTAAAATAATTACAACATTTTAGAAATAATCGAAAATTTATTAAATAAAAGAATGGAAATTTGAGATAAATAATTGAAATTTTCGGAATTAATCAAATAATGTTCAAAATAATATTAAAATTGTAAAAATCATTACAAATGAAAAAAAAAATTAAAAATTGACGAAGTAATTGAAATTTGAGAAAAATAATTGAAGAATAATGAAAATAATAAAAAATTCGAGAAAATATTTACAAAGTAATAAAATAATTTTAATTTTTGAAAAATAATATAGAAAATTACACTATAAATTTGTAATAATAAAAACTTATTGCAGAATAATATAAATAATTTTGAACTGAAAAAGTAACTGGAATTTCAGATAAATAATAAAAAAAACATTAGAAGATGATTAAAAATGACATAAAGTAATTGGAAAGTGATAGAAATAATTGAAAATTGAAAAATGTAATGGAAATTTGAAATAAATAATTGGACTTTTTTGAATTAATTAACAAATATTCAAAATAATATGAAAATTGTGAAATCATTGCAAATGGAAAAAAATAAATATAAATTGACGAAGTAATTGAAATTTAAGAAAAATAATTGAAGAATGATAAAAACATCAAAAAGTGGATGCAATAACTTTGATTTGAGATAATAAATGAAAATTTAGGGAATTAACTAAAAAATAACAAATATGTTTAATTAAAAGGTGAAGAAAATAATTGCAAAATTTTTAAGAAAATAAAAATTAAAAAATAGTATTTGTATTATACAATAAATGACTGAAAATTTGGGGTTTTAATTAAAGAATAGTAAAAATAATTAAAAATTTAATAAATTGATTGCAAATCAACAATAATAAATTAGGAATAATAATTGAAAAGTGAAGAAAGTTATTTAAATTTGAGAAAAATATTTAAAAATCTAGTAAATTAATTGCAGAATTATAAAAATAATAAAACATTCCAAAAGATATTTGCAAAGTAATAAAATAATTTTAATTTGTGAAAAATAATTGAGAAAATTACAAAATAAATTTGTAATAAAAGAAAATTATGGCAGAATGATATAAATAATTTTGAATTGAAAAATTAACTGGAATTTGAGATTAATAAAAAAAAATTAGAAAATGAATTAAAAAATTATAAAAATGACATAAAGTAATTGGAAAATGATAGAAATAATTGAAAATTAAAGAAAGTAATGGAAATTTGAGATAAATAATTGATCTTCTTAGAATTAATCAACAAATATTCAAATTAATATAAAATTTGTGCTAATCATTGCAAATTGAAAAAAAAATAATTAAAAATTGATGAAAGTATTTGAAATTTGAGAAAAATAATTGAATAATGATTAAAATATTAAAAAGTGGTTAGAGTAACCTTGATTTGAAATAATAAATTAAAATTTAGGAAATTAACTAAAAAATAATTAATATATCTCATTAAGAGGTGAAGAAAACAATTGCAAAAGTTTTAAGAAAATGAAAATTGAAAAAAAGTAATTGTAATATAAGATAAATAATTAAAAATTTAGAAATTGAATCGAGGAATAGTAAAAATAATTAAAAATTGAAGAGATTGGTTGCAAATGATAACAGTAATGCTAATTGAAAATTGAAAAAAATTACTAAATTTTGTGAAACATAGTTTAAAATCTAGAAAATTAATTGAAGAATATTGAAAATAGTTAAAAATTCTAGAAAATATTTGCAAAGTAATAAAAATAATTAAAAATTAAAGTAGGGTCAGTTGGGGTAATTCGGGACAAGGGGTAATTCGGGACAAACGATATTTAAGCTAAATTTGCAGACTTTTAAATAAGTACAATATAAATATTTCAACCTCAGATCACCTACAAGATGTTCTGAAAATTTGCCAATTTTTCAATTGTCAATTGTCAGCAAGGTATAGGAAGATAATTCATAATCGATAAAAAATTGACAATCGAAGAAAAACTGTTTCAGTAGTTCTTCTCGTATTTGAAAAAAAAACAATCCTAAAAATTTAACAAAAATGTTTTCTTATGTGTTATTAATACTGTAATTGAAATTCACTTGGGCTTTTGTTCTTGGTTAATTTATATAATAATAATAATCTGTCCCTCATTACCCCGAGAATTCGACAAAACTGGGGTAATTCGGGACAGAATTTTAAATGAATTTTTTTTAATAGCAGCTGAACAAACTTGCATCTTATTGACCACTATACTATTTTTTCAGTGTAAAATTACAAAAAAAAAATGTTTATTATAGGTACTTTTCTTGAGTTTAAGTATAATATTTAGGCATAATATAATATTTCACAGTGCAAAATAGATAGTTCTTCGTGCAAATACGTAAAGGATACCCACAAAACGAGCTACAGGTAAATGAATTTAAGAGAAAAAGTTAGTGATTGAATGAGAGAGAGCAAAGGAGAAAAAGAGAAAAAAAGAGAGCGAAAGCAAGACTTCAAATTTGTATTAGATAACCTTCGAGTGTCAAAATTGACACCCATTTTTAATTTTAAATGTCTGATTTTAGATTAATTTTCAGCGACCCCAAAAATGTTTTTTTACCAAGTTTAAGATAAATCCCTTAAAATGTGTTCAAGTTATTTAATTTTTGACATTGTTACTTACGGTATGGTTGATTTTTGAACATATATGATACATTATCATTCATATGATTAAAGTATCATATATCTATTATGAATTTTTTTCAAACTATTTCATCCCTTAATACAGTAGTATACTTTAGATAACTTTTTTCGCAGTCCTTTCTTAGAAAAAATTCTGTCCCGTATTACCCCTAAATTTTGCCATTTTGTCAAAATCATCGGGGTAATGCGGGACAGCAGTTTTTCGCGATTCAGGGTCATCTATAAAATCTACTAGGGAAGTGTTATTCTAGGGAAGTGACGTAACAAGTTAATGCAAAAGAAAACCGAAAGTATTGCCAATTAAAATAAAAAACTTACGTTATTAGTGAAAATTAAGAATTCCGTCCCGAATTACCCCAATTGACCCTAAATAATTTTAGTTTTTTAAAAATAATGATAATAATATATTTGTAATAAAAGAAAATAATTGCTAAATGATGAAAATAATTGTAAAATGAAAAAATAACTAGAATTTGATATAAATAATAATAAAAAATTAGAAAATTAATCAAAAAATAATTAAAAATGACAAAAAGTTATTGAAAATTAATTGAATAATAAATTTATTAAAAAAATACTTAATATAGAAATAATTGTAAATTGAGGAAAATAATAACAATTTGTAAAAAATAGTTGTAAAAATTTTAGAATGTATTTGAGATAAACAAGACTAGAATATCAATTATATATTTTAATTCTTCGAACTTCATTTAATTTGAAAGTTCATTGATTAAAAAATTAATTAATCTACGGTTTAAGAATAATAAATTTAAAAATATTTGAAAATTTCATCAATTTTTAACAATTTCTTTTTATTATGATATCAATTATTTGGTTCAATTTTCATCTATTTTTATCATTTCTAAAACAATTTCTTCAATTTCTAATGATTATCATTATTTTTCCATTTTTCTCCTTAATTTTAAAATTAAAATTTCCGTGGGTTTCAATTATTTTCTTTAATTTTTTTTTTTTTTTTAGTTTTTTTTAAAACTTTTTTATTTTAAATTATTTCTTTCAATATCAAATTAGTTTCATTATTTATTAATTAATTTTCAATTACTTTTGTCATTTTTTAATTATTTTTTCACAATATACTACCGTCCAACATTGTGGGACCACTACAAAAATGGAATTAAAAACATAACCGTCTTAAAATGTTGATAACTCTGTCAAATAACAGGGAAATAAAATTTTTTATATAGCATTGAAAAGGTTATAAAATTTTCCGTTGAGTGGTCCTATACTAAAGCTTTTTGATTAATAGAAACGGAGATTCAATGTGATAAAGACAGGTGAATTTTTCGTTTTTTGTGAATTTTCATTGTTTATACACATTTACTTATAACTTTTGAACTAGTCAAGCTATTTTAATTTTCTTTGGCTTATTTTAAAGCTAATAGTTCAAGGTTTAAGTTAGCTTAATTTTAAATTTTTCCAATTACTTTTCCAGAAAATGCAGCCCACCAAACTTGAACAATGAAAATTCCCAAAAAACGAAAAATTCACCTATGTTTACCATGTTGAATTTCCGTTTCTATTAATCAAAAAAGCTTTAATATAGAACCATTTAACGGTAAATTTTATAAAATTTTCAATGATCTATAAAAAATCCAATCTCGCTAATATCTGTCAAAGTTAACAACATTTTAAGACCGTTATGTTTTTAATCCCATTTTTGTAAGTGGTCCCACAATTTTGGCCGGTAGTGTATGATTTTTGTTTTTCAAGTTGTAATCTTTTCCTTCGAATTGTAAATTCATTTATCTACATTCTTATTAAAAAATTTATTTCTGGTTTTATGGAGTATTGAACATAATAAACGACAGCTTCAGACAAAATTTTTTTTTTTTTTATTTAAAACTTCATATAGCAATCAACGTTTCGAAACCAATAATATGATTTCCTCTTCAGGATTAATAACATTCCATTCTTATGCCAAACATATTTGATCAATCTATAACATCAATAATAAAAAATTATAAAATATTCAGAATTAAAGAAAAGTAATAAATAAAAAATAATAATAATTAACAATTTATATATATTAAACTTAAACTAAACCAGCAATTTTGTAAATCAATAACTACTCACAATCATTTATTAATTATATCTTCCTATAAGACATTATAAACAAGTCCAGGGCCGGATTGGGAATTAAAAGCGGCCCGGGAAAGATATTCAAAGCGGCCCCTTTCTATATAATTGAAAATTTTTATTAACATTTAAAACTAAAATATAAAAATATTAAATTATTAAATTATTTTATTTAAACTTATCAATAATTTAATTATTTGGAATTTCTTGAACAGTAGCATTCTCTACTGCCATTTGTACGAAAGCAGCAGTAATTTCTTAGTTTAATGAACACATCAATTTGGTTTTAACCAATTTTAAAGGACAAAAAATGGACAACTTCTATTAAACAAATATAATAAAAAAATTTTGAGAGAATTTCCTGGCTTTAAAAATTGCTCTGAATGTATTCCTATCTACACTAAAAAAATTTTGGTGCAGCATCTGTACTTTAAAGTACAGTATCCGTCCCAAATGAAAAATTACGTTATTCAGTTAACTTCACTACGTTGAAAATCAATGCAAAATATTTAATCTGAAATTAATAGAATAATGAAATATTTCCATGGGACGGATACTGTACCAAAATTTTTTCAGTGTACCTTAACCCCTTCAGCATCAAAAACAACCCTTTAAAATCATTCCCTAATCTTCAATTAGGAAATGGACAATTTTTATTAAATAAATATAATAAAAAGTTTTTTAGCGAATTCCCCGGCTTTAATAATTGCTCAGAATGAATTTCTATCTACTTTGCCCCCTTTAGCATAAAAAAGTCGGCTTTCATTCACCTGAAAATCATTTTTTCAATATTTGAATACCCAATTACTTTCTTTAATTTACAATTATTTTCTTTAAATCTCAATTATTTTCTTCTATTCACAATTATTTTAATTAATTTTTAATCATGTTTTTCAATTTTCAAATATTCTCTTTAATATTCAATAATTTTCGGCTTCTTTCAATATTTTTATCAATTTTCAATTGTTTTCTTCAATATTCAATAATTCTCATTTTTTCAATTGTTTTTCCAGTTTTCAACTATTTTCTTCAATTTTCAAATATTTTCGGTTTTTTTCAATTATTCTTTTCAGTTTTCAAATATTCTCGTTTTTTCAATTATTTTTTCAGTTTTCAATTATTTTCTTCCATTTTCAAATATTGTCGGTTTTTCAATTATTTTTTTTAGTTTTCAATTACTTTTTCAGTTTTCAAATATTCTCATTTTTTCAATTATTTTTCAGTTTTCAATTATTTACTTGGATTTTTAATTATTTCAGTCAATATTCAATAATTCTCGATTTTTTTTCAATTATTTTTTCAATTTTCACTTGTTTCCTTCAATAGGCAATTATTTTCCAAGAATTTCAATCCAGTTCAATTTTTTATAATCCAATTAAATTTACAATTATTTTCTACAATTACTACAGTAATTTTCTTTCAATTTTTATTCTTAGTTATTTCTGTTCTAAATTTTAATTTACATTCTTAACTTTTAAGATAATTCTGTTGAAATGTAAACTTTTTAATGTTGCAATTTTTCGAATTTTTTGCAATTGTCCTTTATTTTCGTCTTTTTTCAATTATTTTCTTTCATATTATTCAATTATTAATCATTTTCTTGAAATTTCAATTCAGTTCTTTAATTCTTTAATTATTTGTATCCAATCACAATTCTTGTCTTTTATTGATACTTTTTTTCATTTTCAATTATTCTCTCAATTTGGAAGTATTTTCTTCAAATTTTAATAAAGTTTAATTTTTCAAAAAGCAATTAAACTTTCAATTGTTTCTAGAACTATTCCTATCATTTTCTTTCTTTTTTAGTTTTTTTTTAATTTCATGTTTATCTTTTTCTGTTTAAAATTATTTCTGTCAGTTTTTAATTTAATAATCTTGCCATGTTTAGAATTTTTTCCAATTGGCAATTATTTTCTTCAATATTTAATAATTCTCGGCTTTTTTCAATGATTTTTTCAATTAACAATATTTTTCTTGAACTTTCAATTCAATTTTTCAACTATCCTCTTAAATTCACAATTATTATTTTCTTTAATTTTGAATTTTTTTTTCAATTTTCAACTTTTTCTTCTAATTTCAAATTATTTTCTTCGATTTTCAACCAACTTTAACTTTTTGAAATCTCATTCAATTTTCAATTATTTGTTATAATTATTCCTACAGTTTTCTTCAGTTTTTAATTGTCAATTATTTTCTTAAATATTCACCAATCCTGGGCTTTTTTACTCTTTTATACTATTTATTTATTTATTGATATAGTAATTTGTAAATTATTTATTATCAATAATTTCTTTGAAATCTCAATTTAACTCCTTAATTCCTCAATTTTTCTGTCTAATTCACAATTATTTTCTTCATTTTTTAATTATTTTGCCAATTTTTAATATTATTTTCTTCTCATCAATTTGTGATTATTTCTTCAAATTTCAATCCAGGTCAATTTTTTAAAATTAAAATTTTTTTCAATTATTATTATTTCTGTAATTTTTTTCCTTTTTTAATTTCCAATTGTTTTTTTAAAATATTATATTTGTTCTTTAATTTTTTAAATTATTTTTGTCAATTGTCGATTTATTAATCTTGTCATTATTCCAATTTTTTTCATTTGTCAATTATTTTCGTCATTTTTTAGTTATTTTAGGTCGATATTATCAACTCGAGAACATTTTTGGATGGTCAAGAGATTTTGAGATCAATATCAATATTGCTCAAATATGATATCGTCTTGATATCGTAAAGCACTAAGAAATAATGGTCAAGAGAACAAAATAATTTAAAAAGTTAAAGATTAGTTATAAAATTTTTTGAGAATTATTGAGGATTGAAAAAATTGAAGGAGGTAATTGAAAATTGAGGAATGTAATGGAAATTTAAAAAATGTAATTAAAAATTGAAAGAAGTAATTGAAAAAGTCTAGAATTCTTGAATATAGAAAAAAATAATAATTGAAAACTGAAGAATGGAATTGAAAATTGAAGAATGGAATTGAAAGTTAAAGATAATAATAAATAAGAATTGTAAAAAATAGTTGTAGAATTGAACAATTTAATTGAAATTCTACAATTTCTGTGATTGAAAAGAACATAGAAAGAAGCCGAAAATGATTGAATGTTGTAAAATTAATTGAAAATAGAAAAGAGTAATTGAAAGTTAAATGAAATTTAATTACATAAATTAAATTATTAATTAGACCTACAAAAATACCGGCCCGCCTGGCGTCGGCCCACCGGGATTTTTCCCGGTATCCTGAATGGCCAATCCGGGCCTGAACAAGTCTCCAAATTTCGTCAAGTAATAAAAACAAAACAACCAAAAATGGTAATGACCGTTCCTTCATTAATATCCAAAACCAAAATCACTCGTAATTAATCATTGGGATTAAAATTAAAACTTTCAATTTGTAAATTATTTAAATATATAAATAAATATTTTACCTCACTATCTCAATTCCAATTCATCCGTCATTATTAGAAATTATCAGATTTATTTCTTATTCACAAATAACTTTGATTATAAATTTTCGAAATATGTAAGAACAGTCTATATTAGACGAATGTCAAAATTAAACTGAAGGAACAATCATTTTCGATTCGTCAGGACCATATAGTCTCTTATAAATTGTAACAAATTTATGGTTATTTTACTTTCGTTAGTTCAACCATTAAATTCGACATAAATAATAAATGAAAAATGATTACTATGGAGAAATGATAATTTTAAAAATAAACAAAAATAGGTCCTTCTAAAATATAAATAATGAATATAAATTATACTAGTAACAAGAAACCATTATTGTCGCATTGGGTGCTAAAGAAAAACAACAAATAATCAAACATAAATCGATAAGCCGATCATGCCTATACCTTAAGTGTAAATAGTTCAATAAATAAAATAGTAATAGAAATAATCAAATAAATGGACTAAATTCTCCAGAATCAATAGAATATATTTTGGTCATTTCAAGTCAAAATATAGCAATAAAACGATTAATTCGAACGTTAACTTTTTGAGACGCGTCTCTCTCTCTCTCATTCACATCCAGATACAATTATTGAGATACAACTTAGCAAATAAATATAGATCATAAATAATAAAATGTCAATTTTCAAAATGACCTATCACAGTGAGAATACTTAATTTATGAATGCGTAAATGACCAATAAAACTGTGATCAT